>BQMI01000405.1:0-435624 GCA_026005395.1 Asobara japonica | reverse complement strand
CAAATCGCTCTTTTCAGACCTGGACAATAATACATCGCGTCGATTAAAAAAGAAAACGTGAATCGCTACGGTGGTCTCTTCGGAAACGTTAAACAAAGTTTTTGGTCACACACACACACACACACACACACACACACCCAAAGTGTCCGAGAATGAAGGAAAACGCGGAACATGTTCTCTTTACGTGTCCGCGTTTCGACGTCCAACGAGCTGTATGGGAAAATAGCGCAGGCAAACCCATCAACGGTGGAAATCTTGTGGAAGTTATGCTGTCATCAGAGGCGGCATGGAACGCGACAAGCGACTTCGCAATGGAGGTTTTGCAGGAGCTGCGCCGCGAGGAGCAGTTGCGGAAAAATCCAGAGTAAACGGAGGATCTTCTTACCGTTAACGAGCGGAAAGGATTCGCTACTGAGGAAGCCAAGGCTATCGTCCCCTACACAACGAAGTATTGCTCAGCAGATGTTCCGTCGTGGTCTGGGGACCAACCGAACTGTATTGTATGTGACAAGGGGTATTGTCCTTTGCACGTTATGTTTTATTTGTTAATTTTGTAAGTTTGCTCAATAAAGGAAAAAGTAAGAAAAAGAGGAAGGAAAGAGAAAGAAGGAAGTGTAAGGAAGGAGGTTGACTTCCTTCTTTCTCTTTTTCTTTCTAAAAAAAAAAAAAAAACACACACACACACACACACACACACACACTCAGAGACACACATATTTCTGAAATCATGTCAGAATGATGTGAAATGTCGAGAATCGTCAAAAAATCGTAAAAATATGACTTTTCATTTTCGGGGTGATTACAATAACTTCCCTAGATCGGCAAATTAATAAGTGGAAAGACCCTCATAACTGAATATATAGCTAGACCATGTACTTGGCGCCCAGCTCTACCATGATCTAACGAGGCTGACTGCCTAAGCCATGACTAATAAGACTGGGATTGCAACTAGAATCCGCCCGACAGCCATAAGTTGAATTATTCCAAATCTGACAATTTGTTTGTCAGCTTTTCTCCTGATCGTACTCCATACCTCTGTCTAGCCCCCCAGCCAAGAGAGGACATCGGCAGTTTATCTAGCCCTTATGACCAGGCTTCTAGTTATTGAGAAACATTACTTGCCACGTCGCAGAGGGCCAGAGTTCCGATATAACACCAAAGGTGAACTTTCAACTCTAACCTGGTGTAAAGTTGCGATGGAGTTGGCCATAACCCCAAAGTTTAACTCTCAAGTTTCACCATGTGTCGAGTCGGGATAGGTTTGCTCGAAACCTCAATGTTCTTGAATAATTTTTTGTAAAAACTCAATAAAATTTTCAAAAACCTAAACATTAATTCTCTTCCCTCTAACCCGGTATAAAGTTCGGATAGAGTTGAGACAAAGTAACCCCAAAGGCCAACATTGAACTCTATCCGGGTATAAAGTTCGGATAGAGTTGAGGTAAAGTAACCCAAAGTTCAACTTTCAACTCTAACCGTGTTCAGAGTTGGAATAGAGTTGACCAAATCCTCAATGTTCTTAAATAAATTTTCAAAAAACTAATAAAATTTTCAAAAACCCAAAGATCAATTCTCGACTACAACCCGGTATTAAGTTCGGATAGAGTTGGGGCAAAGTAACCCTAAAATTTGACTTTCAACTCTATCCCGGTATAAAGTTCGGATAGAGTTGGGGGAAAGTACCCTCAAAGTCGAACATTCAACTCTATCCCGGTATAAAGTTCTGATAGTGGGGGAAAGTTACCCTAAAGTTCAACTTTCAACTCTATTCCGAAACAAAGTTCGGATAGAGTTGGGGCAAAGTCACCGCAAAGTCCAACATTCAACTCTATCCCGGTATAAAGTTCGGATAGAGTTGGGAGAAAGTAACCCCAAATTCCAACACTCAACTCTATCCTGGTATAAAGTTCGGATAGAGTTGGAGGAAAGTTACCCTAAAGTTCAACTTTCAACTCTATTCCGAAACAAAGTTCGGATAGAGTTGGGGCAAAGTAACCGCAAAGTCCAACATTCAACTCTATCCCGGTATAAAGTTCGGATAGAGTTGGGGGAAAGTAACCCCAAATTCCAACACTCAACTATATCCCGGTATAAAGTTCTGATAGAGTTGGGGGAAAGTTACCCTAAAGTTCAATTTTCAACTCTATTCCGAAACAAAGTTCGGATAGAGTTGGGGCAAAGTCCAACGTTCAACTCTATCCCGGTATAAAGTTCTGATAGAGTGAGGGAAAGTTACCCTAAAGTTCAACTTTCAACTCTATTCCGAAACAAAGTTCGGATAGAGTTGGGGCAAAGTCCAACATTCAACTCTATGCCGGTATAAAGTTCGGATAGAGTTGGGGCAAAGTAACCGCAAAGTCCAACATTCAACTCTATCCCGGTATAAATTTCGGATAGAGTTGGGGGAAAGTAACCCCAAATTCCAACACTCAACTATATCCCGGTATAAAGTTCTGATAGAGTTGGGGGAAAGTTACCCTAAAGTTCAATTTTCAACTCTATTCCGAAACAAAGTTCGGATAGAGTTGGGGGAAAGTACCCCCAAAGTCGAACATTCAACTCTATCCCGGTATAAAGTTCGGATAGAGTTGGGGGAAAGTAACCCCAAAGTCGAACATTCAACTCTATTCCGGCATAAAGTTCGGACAGAGTTGGGGGAAAGTAACCCCAAAGTCCAACATTGAACTCTATCCCGGTATAAAGTTCGGATAGAGTTGGGGGAAAGTAACCCCAAAGTTCAACTTTCAACTCTAACCGTGTGTAAAGTTGAGATCGAGTTGGGCAAAACCTCAATGTTATTAAATAAAATTTTCAAAAATGCAAAAGTTTCACTCTCAACTCTAATTTCGTGTAGAGTTGAGATAAAGTTAGGCATAAGAACAAAGATGAACTCTCAACTTTAATCGCGTGTAGAGTTGGGATAGAGTTCGCCATAAGTGCTTTACCGAAAAGTGCTTAATTGAAGAAAAAAAAAACAAAAATCAAATATTTAGTTTTACTCACTGTAGAATTGTTCATAAGATCCAAGTTCAACTCTCACCTTTTACATAATGCGAATTTGGGAAAGAATTGACCAACTCTCACTTAACTCTTACCGAACTCTAAAATCTTGGAAAAATGTTAGAGTTTACTCGACTTTCACCCAACTCTACAGTCGGTCCGTTAGGGTTGATTCTATGTTGAAGGTTCAATTTACTTTCCGAAAAATTCTACCTTGTTCATTTCATGGTTCAACCGCCCATATTTTTTACACATAAAATAAAACAAAAGTTGAAACACAATAAAACATATTAAATAAACATTTAAGTCCTTTCGCCAGTTCACCATGACAATAATTGAGCTCTGACTACCCCTTGAAAGCGCCGGAAACAGAATCCTAAAAAATGAAATCTCCCCTTTCCAATAAAACAATCCTAAAAGTGTAATGATAACCCATGTTTACACTAGTGGTGTGCAAATGTGTATGCCCCATGCAGGGCACAAACAAAACTTCCCGATTTGGTACTTCAGCACAGCATAAGAACGCAACGATGGCGATGAGCAAACCCAACAGTGATATCAATAATTGAACTTGCGACTAATCATTACTGCACGCGATCGATTTAGTTTGATTTTTAAGCCCCATAAAAATATTCAAGTGGAATTTGTGGGCCTAGTTACTTTCTTAATTATCCCACTCTTTGACATCCTTCCTGCAATTGTCGACATATTCATTCGCTATGTATATTAGAGTTCAACTCGCGATATGTTCTAACCTATATTGGAAAAAGTCATATTGAACGTGCATTTTTGATGGAACAATCCTGGTGATATGCATTGTTCCCGTAGTTCAAATTGCTCAGACGACCATACCTCCTTAATTATGCAAATTATGGAAACAAGCTAAATGACGACCCCTGCCACGTACGGCGCCATCGTCGATGCCTAGCGCCGTAAACTGAGACCAAAAAACGGTCTCGTCAGGTAAATCTCAGTCGACTCAAAATCGAATTCTGAGTCGATTGGGGCATACCAATGTTGACACTTTTTATGAGCCCTCACTAAAAAATTCCAAGATGGCGGACGCGGTTTCCGAAAAACGGTCTCGCCAAGTATATATCAATCCACTCAAAGTCTAATTCTGAGTCGATTGGTGCATACGAATTTTGACACTTTTTTTGAGCCCCTACTAAAAATTTCCAAGATGGCGGACGCGGTTTTCAAAAAGTATTGATTCGGCCATTACATGAATCAGAGTTACGGCGGGAATGCCTCCTTAATTATGCAGGCATAATTACACCGCAGGGTTAATTATGCAAATTATGAAACAAAGTAATTCGACATAAAATGTGTATTTTTATATGGGGAATTACTTATCTGATATGAATTTTCGGCTAACTTGAATAGTTTGTGCAGTAGAGTGTTATAAACAATTGAAATTGTTAATAACAATATATGCGCTGCGCGAATGTCATCTGCATTGAATACCGCTCTATTGTGCGTCGAAACACTCCGATTGCGACATTCCGAACACCGCTAACTTGATTCATTCAGTTATTACATGAATTAGTGTTCCGGTGGATATACCTCCTTAATTATGCTAATTATGAAAAAAAGTAATTAAAGATAAAATCTGTATTTTTATATGGGGCATAACTTAGCTTATATAAATTTTCAGCTAACTTGAATAGTTTGTGCAGTAGAGCGTTATAAACAATTGAAATTGTTAATAACAATATTTACGCTGGACCGATTGTAGCCAAAAACTAATCAGATCTAAGTGGCTGGGAAACGCTTCGAACGCGATCTTAACAACTTCAATAACTTCAACCGATTGTGAGAAAGTTGAGCGCGAAATTTTGTACACAGACAGACCTACACACACACACACACACACACACACACACACACACACACACACATACACACACTGTATGTCTGGGGACCAACCGAACTGTACTGTATGTGACAAGGGGTATTGTCCCTTGCACGTCATGTTTTATTTGTTAATTTTGTAAGTTTGTTCAATAAAGGAAAAAGTAAGAAAAAGAGGAAGGAAAGAGAAAGAAGGAAGTGTGAGGAAGGAGGTTGACTTCCTTCTTTCTCTTTTTCTTTCTATAAAAAAAAAAAAAAAAAAAAAAAAAAAAAAAAAAAAAAAAAAACATACACACACACACACAGACTTTTGCTCAGAATTTGATGGGAAGCATTTCGGTATACTTAAAACTTCTGTAGGACGAAAAACAAAAAAGTTCGATTTCAAGGTGATTACAATAACTTCTCCTATCGGGAAGTTAAAAATCATAACCAATTCATCAATAACATATACTGCAACACAATTTTTTGCACTGATTATACATTTGCGTCTCATCTAGAGTTATCACAAATTGCCATTTTTCACACCGGCTTTCTCCAGACCTTACACATTTCCCACAGACATAAACATCTAATCTGCCCCTTGAATTGAAACTCGAAGCGAGACATGCAAACCCCGCGCGCAGTCGCGTCTCGTTATTGGTCGAGTGAGGATTACTGCACTTTATTTCCGCAGTAGCGCATTACGATTGTTCAGCTGTCCCTCCAATAGCCCTGACATATGAAGGCAGTATTGATAGCTCTAGCTTCTTTAAATCGTGTGAAGAGAACAAACTCTAATAATCAAATTCACAAATATACTTCATCCGAATTTTCCCGCGGATCTTCATGTGCCCCCAGAGACACCCGTTCACCTGCCAAAAGCAGTTAAAGTTAACAACAAACAGAGATTATGGGATAAATTCACTGTGATTATTGCTGAACGTTCAAGGTAATTTGATTGACATTTTTCTTTATGTAATTCTATTTTAGTAACGAAGTTATCAATTGTGACACATTACTTTTGCAATTCCTCGTCTATTCGTAAATGTTTCGTAATGTGTGTGAAATTTTCATGAAATGTGTTATTTCCTATTAAATTTTTTACAAAAAATTGTGTTCTCAATATTTCACTATCTCACGTAGATTACATTACTTGACAATAGAGTCATGAAAATCATAATTAACTTGGCACGATTGACCAATTCGGCGCCGAGTTATCAGTCGCTGAACTTAGAGGTTAACAAATCAATTGCAATGTACTCGAGGTAATTAATTGTTTGATTATTGAATGGAACAAAAAGGAAAAAACAGGGGAGATCTAGGGAAACAGAAGAGAAAAAGATTTGCAATTGTTTTCAGGTTATTTCAATTCAATGTGGTATAGTGAGCTTAACATGAGAATATCATGGAACACTTGCATCAGCCTGTCTCCATGAGTTATGACTTCA
Organism: Asobara japonica; assembly: GCA_026005395.1. NCBI lineage: Eukaryota > Metazoa > Arthropoda > Insecta > Hymenoptera > Braconidae > Asobara > Asobara japonica. The sequence continues at coordinate 429,340 of BQMI01000405.1, read as the reverse complement.
TTAATATTTCGGATTAGGCTGATCAGAAATGGAAATTGTTAATACTTTGAGGGTTAATCAAACAAGGCAGAAGACCAACAGTTGCGTCATTAGTGGATTACGGTCATTATAATGTTTGAATGTGATGATTGCCACTGCACATGTGGTTTATATTGTTCGTTATTTCATCTGTTTTGTTCAATTCAATTGAGTTGATGCACAACCGGGGGGAGGATGAAATATACACAGTTGTTAATTATCGACAAGCAAGTTCGGAGGTCAGGTACCTTATCAAGTTGCTTTTTTTTCTGGTTTGTGATCAATATCCACGTTTTGAAATCTCTCGTTGATGCAGAGGACATCTTTTGACTGACACCCGTAGAGTTGTATGGATCGAAATTTATTATAGAGCTAAATGAGAACTAACGAAATTGATCTGAGTGCTGACCTTTATTGCAAAACAAATTTGTTTTTTTTTTCAATGCACTCGAAGATGGACTTTCTACTATTAATAAATCGATTTCTTTATGGGAAATTTTGATTTTTTTAGATTTATCTTTTAGAGTTATAAAAATGCAATGCGGATAATTATGGTGATGTTAGTCATCCAGGTGATGCAAACTTGATGGGGAGAGCTCCAACCAATCATAACGTTTTGAGAGAAAAAAGACTGCCAACATGGTTAGCAAATTGCCCCAGGAGTTTAGGAGGTACCAGAGGAATCGTCAACAGTTGAGGCATATTTTCAAAGAAACTCAACGCACTTTGGATATTATCAATCATGAGAACATCTTTCCCGATGGTAATCGTCTTGTAATTAACAGAATAGAATTTGACTAAATACCAGTTCCGACAAGTGATTATTGTTGGTAATCCTGGAACTATTATCAACAAGAGATTGGAGAAACAATGGCAATAGATTTTAGTGTGCTTTTTTGCTTCGGCAATCCAAAGAAGTGACATTTTTCATTCCAAAATGATCATTAGTAATTTCCTTTGAGATACGACAATAGAAATTTGCTATGCGTTAACACTTGCGTATTTTTGCAGGCAATAAAATGAAAATAAAATATTTGAAGCTGATTTTAAAATAAAACACCTAGTGTACAGAATTTTTCGTTGAAAGTCCACATTTGTTCTTCAGAATAGTTCCTCTGAAAAACCCTTACGTAGGAAATTTTGTCATTTATGATTTCGCATAATTTTGAGGAAAATCTTCAAAGATCAACACCAATTAGCAACCGGAATTTCCATATGTGCTCATACGTGGATTATATACATTTTTCACTTCCCTATTTACGAGGAAAAAAAATCCCGAGGAATTCCGGGAATCCTACAAATCTAGACACACCTGCAATGGCATGAAATCCATTTTTAGCAGTACAAAAAAAATTGATTTCATTAGCTTCGTAACACGACACGATTACTACAATCTCTATCTTACAATGTAATCCATCGAATTAAGAATTCCTCATATCATGCGATTTTAACCAAATTTTTATCACTCTCAGATTAATAAGAGCAGGTTCAACCGCAAAGTTATCATTTAACGTTATCAAATGAGATAAATTTAGTGACCTCCAACTTCAATTTTTGCCATGTATCTTATAACTCAACGGAAATGCACGACTTTCCGTTCCTTCGCTCCCGTTTCCTAAAATTGATTTATTTGTTAGAAATGTTCTATTAAAACTAGGATTCAAGTGAAAGCTGATAAATGATTACAAAACCTTTTAAAAAAAACTATAGTCGTGTTAGCTCCTAACGTCAGAAGAGTAATTGTTCTGAAAAATTACTCATTATTCTTACCATTTTGGCCAATCTGACAGATCGGGGCCCAATACAACAGTTTCCAAGTTGTTTTGAATTGTTTCAAACAATCATTTGTACTGAAGGGTCTGACCGAATCAAGTAAGTGAATCGGCCCTTGACAAATTTCACGCAAATTTCACGCGAAAAAGATCATTCTGTGCCGAATTTCGTATTTTTTAAGGCAGTCCCTATTTTCTTATACGCAAAACCCGTTTTTTTCATGATATTCTATTGATTATTTTTTCAGTACTCTATTAAAAATTGTATTTCCCTTCAAGTTTGTTAACGTGTTTATTTAAAATTTTTTTCACAAAAATTCATTTTTTCACTGACTGATCCTTTCTTTTAATGGATATTTTAATATGTATGTATAGAGACACAACTTTGAACAAATTCAGGAAATGATATTCAGAATTATCTACAAACTGGGGAGAGAAAACTTAGAGAAGGCTAGTGGTTTGGAGTGTACTTTGAGGCCTGCGAAAATTTAGAATCTGGGACCACCCGAAAGATGAGAACATGATGCTATGCACGAAGTGTATAGTGTGAGACTATTATGAGAATTCAACTCCTCAAACTACCAATCAAAAAAGAGTCTAGCTGAAGTGAATGTTATAGAGTAGATTGGGCTTCATAGCGTTACTCATGATATCTCACGGGATATTTTTAATTGAACTTTTAGTCACTATTCATGGAAAAATAAAAATAATTCATAACAGGTGTATGATGCCGACATGTGGCACATATGGATACTTTTGAAATTTACTATACGTGTACTATAGGGACACATAGATCATATGAGGACACATATTCTACTGTACGTATTCTAACGGGCACTTGTATTCTATTAGAATACTTATATTTTATTGTACGTATTCTACGGGGCACTTATATTCTACTGTATGTATTCTGAGGGGACACGGTACGATGGGTCAATGTATACGACGAGGTTCCGAGGCTTGTGGTTCAAAGTGTCTCCTGACGACTGCGAGAAAGTAGTGAATGAAGTTAATAAGTGATCATTTCCAATCATAACATGAAAATGCAAATTGCTATTATGTGTGTGGTAATAATCAGTTACATGTGCCCACAATAGCCACTATATGATTGTCCTCGAACAATACTTTGCATATAAATTTTGTATATATTCATATTCCGATATCTTACATATACTAACCATTATCATTACAATTACAAAGACACCTATAATATACGCATTCCATGTCTACATAGTCATCACAATCTTTCACACCGCATTCAAGGCACTCAACCTTCTTACTTCTGTCCTCCTTAGAGAATATAGTAGAGGAACTATTGCCCTCGGTGATACTGGACCGTTTAACCCACATTCTGGACAGTCAGCCAGCAATAGTGATATCCGGGCAAGACTGTAAATCTAAAGCAGCGTTGGTGAACCACCTGTTGTCCACCGACATACTTCCGTCTACCGACGGAGACTGGAGGTGGATAAAATTTGGTTATGGTCCCTCGAATCACGTGAGCTTAACCCTAGGTCTGGAGTACGAGGTTGTTTCCCCAGTGCAAGCCAATGAAATTACCTGGAGGACCCTCCCCGTAGAAGATCTGAATAGATCAGGCAACGAAGACCCAAGTTGCCCCACAATTCTTGAAGTGAAGCTCGACAGACCTGTCCTGAAAGATAACGTTCAGATTTTCGTTGTGCCAGATGTCGAAGCTGTGAAAGCCCTGGCAAAAGGAACATTATCTGTACTTCCAATTTTTTTATACGCCTTGAGTGATCACGCTTTAACCAAGCAGAACAGAGACGAGCTACGAGAGCTGAAAGAGACGTATCCTTATACACTCGTTCTTTTTGTATCATCTCTAGTCAATACAATTTTTGATAGTATCGATGGAGATTTAACAGAGTCGGAGCAGCATCGACTTCAGAGCCAATCAAAGTCCTCGACCTTACCCACCGAATCCCCGAGGGAAGACGACAAGCTAAATCTCGAGAAAATGAATTCTCTGGGCCATACTTGGCTCGACCAACTAGGAGACCTTGGCTTTCTTCGAATGGAGTCCGACGAAGTAGACCAGATGACTTGGATGATCGGTGGACAATACGTAAACTCATCGGATTTAATTGAATCGTGTTCGAAGATCGATCAAGTTCTTTACTTCAGTCGGGGCTGTCTTCAAAGCTATCTAGTCAACGCCAGCAAGTATCTCAACGAAATTCACACAACATCACTACGTAAGTTCATTCTCAGTGCTTTCGATATGGCTCGAGAAATTCAGATAACACCAAGGAGAATTCAATATGCTCAACAAAAGGAGAATGAACTCTATACGAGTTTGATGAGCGTAGTGAGTAAAAATCAGGAGGAATTAACAGATTTAATTCAGAATATTATTCAAGAGATGAAGACTGATTTCGAAGGAACCAATGACGACCCTTATCAGTGCCAGAATGCGTCGTCAGGAGCCTCAGAACGAAACGAATGGCATGCCACTGTCAGATCAGCTACCGCCGAGGTGCAGCGAATTATTTTAAGGAAATTGAGTGAAACAGTGGCGAAGCAATTAGTGACCTCCGTCAACTGCCTTCGAGAAAATTTTTTTGGGACGCTACAGAGATGTCTGTTAGAGTTAGAAAAGACTTATGATCAAGACGCGAATCTCCTAGCGAGTGATGCACTAAAACAGATTTTAACCGCAGCTTACAACGTCGAGCTGCATAATTCATCACCTTCATTGGTTCACTCGTTCTTAGAAAGACTTAGACAACTCTTCAAGGCGATGCCTCTCCCTTGGGCTCCAACACCAGCTCTGAATGCCTCTTGGAGAAAAAAGGTGACAATAGACGTACTCAATTCACTTTCAGCTGCGAGGCTCGCCAAGACAATATCAACACAGTTCAGGGATAAAATTAAATCTTCCCATGATTCGTTTCATGCGGCTTTGAGGTCATTGGAAAATCATTACTCGGGAAAACTGGAGAGAACTGAGGAGCAGAGGGTAGCTATTAGGAAAATTCATGCACCGAGGCTGGCAAAGTTAGCACTTGAGTCGACTTCGATGAGTGATATGGTGAGATTTGGACTACCTCATCAGGGAAAGGAGATTGGTAGGGGTCAGTATGGGGTTGTATTCGCTTGTGATGGGTGGGGTGGAGCTCCTGGACCTTGTGCTGTCAAATCCCTAGTTCCACCGGATGAGAAACACTGGAATGATCTGGCTATGGAGTTTTATTATACTCGGAGTATCCCTGATCATAAGAGAATTGTTAAACTCAGGGGATCTATTATTGATTACAATTATGGCGGGGGATGTGGACTGGGAGCTGCGGTCTTGCTTATTACTGACAGAATGAGTCGAGATCTGTACTGTGGTATCAGGGCTGGACTGAGCTGGTTCGAAAGAATACAAATTGCTATTGATGTACTGGAGGGAATTAGGTATCTGCACTCTCAGGGGCTCGTACATAGGGATATCAAGCTGAAGAATGTCCTATTGGATATGGAAAATCGAGCGAAACTCACGGATCTGGGTTTCTGCATTACCGAGGCCATGATGTCGGGATCTGTAGTGGGAACTCCTGTTCATATGGCACCTGAACTACTCTCGGGACATTATGACAGCAGTGTTGATGTGTATGCCTTTGGGATTTTGTTTTGGTACATCTGTGCCGGGCATACGAGGATGCCTTACGCTTTCGAGCATTTTCAGAATAAAGAGCAGCTTTGGGGAAGTGTTAGACGAGGTAAATTCTATTATTCGTTTTTTTATTGTGTGAATTTTTGGGGTTGAAGAAAAGAGTTGAAAGGCTACTGCCATCGGTATTGTGATACACGATTTGGTTTATTTAGCAACCACGGAGGAAATTAGAAGCTACATAGTCGATCAAACAACACTGACAATGAATTTTACTGTTGCTGTTTATACGTATGATAAGACAGGAATCGAAAAGTTCAGTATGTTTTCAACAATATCGACAAAGTTTATATTTAGTTACTTCTTTTTATAATAAACCAAAATAAAATTAAGTATACTCAGACCGAATAGGTGGGACGGCCATCACAAACAATAGTCAGTGTTTTACATTTGTATATAGTTTTTGAAACGTTGGTTTGTTGAAGGAAAGGAGTTTTCAATGTGAGGCCTTCATTCTAAGTTTTAACTGCAATTATCCAACCGCATAGTGACTTAGTTAAAAAGTAACAATTTGGTTTCTTTTCTGAACGAATTAAATAGTGTATTGAAAAGAAATTTGTATCGGGGCTGTGTTTTTCCAATAGTTCAATTTATAGATTGCGACATCCCTCAAACGATAAAATGAGACTGATAAAAAAAAATTGCAAATCGAAGATCTCGTACTTTTCGTAAAACTTTTTATGGAGTCCATTTTTGTATTTATTAAATTGATTACAATTACTTCTTCTGTTAGGTGTAAGACCTGAACGCTTGGCTCATTTTGATGACGAATGCTGGACTCTTATGGAACAGTCTTGGTCAGGTGAGCCCTCAAAACGACCACTACTAGGGGCTATTCTACCAGTACTGGACGCAGTCCGTGAAAAAGCTGAATTAGGCAAGTCCATGACAGAATTCGACGCAGTCAGACATATCAGCTCGCCTTCCTCGTTATGCGATACAAGAAGTCCGGCTTTAGCATTAGCTGAGCCTAATAATCAAAGAGGCACTATGGCAAGTCCTCATCCAAGACGTAGACCTATAAGAGCTCTCAAACATCCTGTCCTACACATGACTAATTTCTTTCAAACTAGTGTATGCTCAAACCTTTATGTACAAATGCGCGAGTTCTAAGTACTTTTGCTGCAGTATGTTCCAAGGAGGCGGATGAAAATGACTGAGGAGTGGCACAATATTTCTCTCACCATATCAATACCAAGCGAGTAACAATTGGGGAAAGAAATAGTTTAATAAACGAGCTTTGTTTTCATCGCTGTGACGTTAGTGTAAAAAATTGAACTTTACTTTCAATTGAAAATTCATTTTATGTGAACAGGAAAATTGAAAGAAGAAAAAACAATATTTGACAAAATATGTCAATGTTTATATGAACTAATTTCTATTTATTGTGCAATTGCTTCTGCTAAGCTGTTTCCTGATGCTCATAAATTTATCAAGCAACATGTCAACATTTTCTTTTTTAACTCTTAATTTAAAACAAAACCAGTTGATAAGTTGGTGACAAAAATTGACTATAATTGATACATCTCTTATGTACATATCGCTTATTTTGTTGTGGCAAATTTAATCCTCTTTTCCGATCTAGCAATATCTCTATTGGCCTTGTTTTTAATAGTTTTCCAACGGCCTTATTTGCGTGTATTACTTCTTGTAAGATAACAACTAATCTTATTTTGCAATTTTTCAAATGAATGATAGCGAAAAAGTTATAGATAAATTGAAAACATGTGCTTTCTTGTAGGCGGGTGCTGGTTCAATAATGTCACACAGAATGTAGTTAGTCACGGTATGGAAAGATTATTGGTTGCATAAGGTTTTGGGATATACGATGAATAATCGTACGATGAATACTCTTGCGGTAAATAAACTTAACGATTCAAGCACATAGTCCATTCACACTATATACTAATTCATTTTATGACTTATTATCGAATTGTCTGGCGACTATTAATATCACAAGTGACAAGCTTCTTATCGTTTGGTTCACGTAATTTTCGTTTATTTATCCCTCTATCCCCCTCCCCCGACCGATCCCCAATGAATCTTTATACTTTATAATCAGCATACGACGTTGTCGAAGGCGAAAACGAAATGTTGTACATAATTGAAGAGGATTAATTATTGTGAACTCATTGTAATATTTTTCCACTTTTTGTGAGTTGAAGACATTCGTTAATAAAGGAAATTATTTTTTTTTGTTAATTTCGAAGTCGTCGTTCGTACGTCGTTCCTGTGTATCATTAATTTATTCACAAAAATCTCCCTGCTCTCCAAAGTTGAGTGTTTTCAGTTTAAGTTGTTCATTGAGTAATCACCTTGAAGAAATTATCGTTCATTTCACTGTTGAGTGGAAAATAAGACGAAAATAGACATAATTGATCTTGGGGAAATAATAATTTACAGTCCTTGATTAGCCACTTGACGGACTATTCATTCATGAAGAATGGAATATTTTCCATCGACAAAGAATCGGCTGAATTCCGTATCGGAGTAATGGATGAATATTATGTGTAAATTCATGTGAATAAATGAAGGATTATGATATCAAATTAGAGATGATGCTAAAATTTCAAGAAGCACGTTATCGGGTTTCTCGAAAAGTAATGTACTTAACATTTTGGCAAAGGGACATTTTGAAGAAGGTTGTGGGGGTGTCGCTTTCATCTATGAAAAGCTACAAATCATTCTCACTCTTGACAAAATCTTTCTGTAGATTATGAAACGCTCCACAGAAATCCTTTTTTCCATTTTTTTCAGATGTAGTAGGACCCCCCTAATTTCGTCACTGGACCTTTTCACGAATATACAATTATTTTCATAATTATTTCAATAATCACTATATAAACTAGTGAGTTCAGGGGAAAATGTTATATCTGGGGCATTCCAGGCCAATCCCGACCTTGTCTGTTCATGTATTTTTTTCTCGATGTTAGATGATTAAAAACGCAATCTATTTTTTTTTTTGTAATTAACGTTTTTAAATGAATTTTGAAAGTCAATTTCCACCCACCTAAATGTGAAAATCTGGAGAAATTCCCAAAAATAGGAAATTTAAGAAGAAAATTTCTGACCCATATTAGAAAAGGGTATTATTGGTTATGGCCAAAAACCGTGTTTTAGATGTTTACTACCAAGCAGTGTCATGTACATCAAGTTCATATGATGATGTGATATTTGTTGGGTTTCTGAAGACGAATCTCTTAAATTCTGTCGCGGAAAACGATATTCCCAATTGCTATTAACATATTATTATTTTCTTTTATATCAAGTGCTATTGATAAGTATTATGACAAATTTCATTGGTCATAATACTTATCGTGGAGCAGTTGAAAACTGAAAGAAAGTGCTGAACAAATATTGTTCTTCATGTAAAAATAGCCATTTTATGTGGTGTGAAGTTTTTTGTTTCACTTTAATCATCTATACCATATTACGGATCAAAGCTATCAGGGCCAAGGATGATCTGTCGTCTCCAATTCCTGCAGTTTCATTTTCTTCACAACGCCTTGGGTAGGTACAATCATTAGAATTCGAAAAACAGTTGGGGATCTACATTAGGAATAACTGAATGACTTTTTTGTGTTCCTGGAATCGTTTTGTTCGAAACGACTTTTCAGGAATAGATGAGTTAGAGATTTGGCATCAGAGACCCAGAAAATATCACGTCATCGTATGAACTTGATGATGTACATGACAGTCCTTAGCAGTAAATATTTAAGACGGTTTTTTGACAAACAAATAAACTACCCGGAATACCTTTTTTTTAATGTGGCTTGAGAATTTTGGTTTTGAATTCCTTATTTTTATGATTTTTTTTCAGGTTTTTACATTTAGGCGGGTGGAAATTGACTACAAAAAATTATTAAAAAAAAATTAGGATGCGTCTTTCAGCATCTAGTATCAAGAAAAAAATATATGAACTGAATCAGACTAGATCAGGTTTCAACGTGGTAAATTTGGCGTGGAATGCCCCATATCCGTTTCGGGATAGACATTCAATTTTTTGCCAAAAAGTCTCCGGCAACTTTTCTTTGAAGCTTCTTATTTTCAAGATACATAATCGGATTCTTATGATGCTGGTGGAGTAGAAATGCCTGGGGTCCTACTGTGCAATATGAAAAAGAATGGTAAAATGTGATTGTACTGCTACATTAATCGTTTAGATTTCATCTTGGACTTCTCGTTTTTCAGCTCAATGCAACGCTAGCTACTACCGCCTCCAGTAGTATAGCGCCCATTTCATCTGATCAAAGTGTCGAGATATCATTCTTGCCTGGGCTCGAAGGAAGCGTCCATTATCGACGACAAAAATTGAATTGTGATATTCGAGATTCATCTATATAGGGGTCAAAAAATCCTGTATTTAGAATTAATTTACGTAGGTTTTGATATATGTTCTGTTCTTAGTATTTATTTCTTGTACCAATGTTTTCGAATTCTGTAAGTAACCTTTTATTCACAACTTATCACCCCCAAAATGATCTTAATCGTTTATTATTTCTTCTTAATCCTAATTGCTGTTACACATTAGAATTTTAGTGATTTATGACTGTGACGAAAGTCTTTTCTACATCGAATAAATTCATTTTTTTATTCAGTTAAGGGTTTTACTAATATTTATAAATTATTTTTATACCAGTAGGTCGATACTATTTTTTGCTTTTTCCAAATCATGAAGTAACTTGTAAAACTGACGAAGAGTCATTTCTGTGAAGACATCTAAGCGCTTTCCATTGTCATCTAGGAGCAGTCGTAGTTGGAGAAAAGTTTTTCCAACTCTATCAGATTCACTGTTCGCTGCTGTTACTGGAAACAATATACATAAAGCAAAATTTGGGTTAAAAAAACCGCTTTCAAGTTTCTCATATTTTATATTTCTCATATCTATATAAAAACCTCACAATGCTTGACGTAGGGACCGAGAAAGCCAAATTCAATTAACCCTAAACAACCACCGGTCAAACTAAGTACCTATGTATATATTATGGTGTCGGTTTCCAGACCGCCCTAATCTACTCTGTTTTTATGAAAGGCAAAAATATTATTCACATGGTGCTGTCACATGGGTAAAGTTAGTTGAATCGAATTTTTAATTTTTTGAAAGTGTCCTTGCACTGACAAAAATAATAGATTTTCAGAATACGTCCCCTACTTGTCCCAAGGAAAATTAGATAGATTACTTAGGGTAATCCAACCATTCTTTAAACAGGAGAAAATATTCTTGAATAAAGAAATCTGTAGTTTGAGATTAGCAAATCGTTGCACGGCTTAACTCAAAGAAGTGTTGACTAAGGATGATAGTGCACAATTATACACTAAAGTTATAGACTTATAGGTTCCGACAATTTTTGTTTTGGCACAGGTCGTTTTTACTTTGAAATTTTCAGAATTGATGCTATTGCGAACATTCTATGAGTATTTCCAATAAGAACGAATATTAAGGTAACCCAATTATCCATACAACATATATAGATTCTGTGGGAGTTATTTAATGCATGTGTATGTTATTCTGGGATAGAGTAGTTCAAAAGAACACTCTTTCGATTCATGAAATTGATGGTGAAAATTCCTCCCAGTAAGGAGTTGGTTACTACAGTTGAACATATAATCTGTGATTCAAGCTGATTCATATTTAAATATATGCTTTAATTGCAGGTCAGGTTGTCCGTTTCTTAAATTGCCACAAATATTCTATTGCAATTGACGCACGCGAAAATTACCCCCCTAATTCACCCACGAATTTCTATAATGTATAGAACTCAAATCATTCTAGAATTAAAACATCTGGAGCTTAGCTCTAGTTTTGAAATACCTCATCCAAATCAATCCGGCGAGGGGCTAGTAACTCGACGATTGAGTGACACAAATTGATGTCTTCAAATTGCAATCGATTTCTAGTGATTTCACCAATTATTTCAATGACTGCATGAAATCATGATTTCAATCTTGATTCTCAGTGATTTCATAACTTCACTGACTTCATTCCATTGAAATCAATGATTTCAGTAACTTCATTCAATTGAAATCAACGATTGCAATATCATTTCAGTCACTGAAATCCTACCGAGCTAAAATGAAAATAACAGTTCAACGCAAATATAAGTTTCGAATGGAAATTTTAAAAAGACTATACACCAGATATAGACCGATTTCACTGATTTCATTGATTTCAATTGATTTCATTGTGATTTCAAATGATTTCCCTCTGACTTCAACAGATGATTTCACGAGTGGGAATCATATGATTTCACGTGTGATTTCAATGATTTCGCGTGTGATTTCATTGATTTCTGAATCGAGTTCAACGGCAGGTGACACCATGATTTCAGGAGTTACTAGCCTGGTTGGTTAAGCATTCTGTGGTCATATCTGGAAACTAAGCTTGGACCATGCTTGGCGCAGGTTTGGAATCCAAGCTTAAAATTACCTAGTATCCCCAAGCTTGGATTTACCTTAACGTATCGATGGGATCGAGCTTGTTCCGAGCTAGGCAGGCCAAGGCTAGGCAATCCTAGCTTCTATCAAGCTTGGCTACATTGTCAAGGCTTGGCGCTTCCCGCCTGGGCGATTTTTAGGATTTCTGCGGTAATACCAAGAAAATCGTCATTCTTACGCAAAAAGTATGTTAAAATTTTTTACGCAGAATTTTTCGTACAACATTTTCGTGTGTAATGTTGTTTTTTCATAGAATTGATAATATTCGAGTTATGGTCATTTGTTTGTAAAAAATGCTAAAACCTTACTTTTGTTTATTTAATTAACATCTTTCCCGGGGTCATTTATATGCGGATTCAACTTTTTTCTGTTCACATTATTGAAAACAACCATAATAACTTAAAATTGTCACAATAATGCTCTCTGATGACTTCAACTTCAAAAATTCATAAAAAATTCGCCTGACAAGATCCTATAACGATTATTTTTCAAAATGATCGTAAGTCCATACAGAATATATATTTCAAATTTCAGTCAAATCAAAAATGGCGTATTTGAGATATCTCCATTTGTTTATATAATTGTTGCTGAAATTTTTATTAAAAAAACGAAAAAATACGTGTGTTTTTTTTGTGCTGAGGAACAGATATGTGCCATAGAATGCCCCATATATATGTATGGATAGAATGAGAGTTGGCGAGATGAAAATACACGTGGTCTGTGTCGGTGATTATTTTATTTATATTGACAAAAATGATAAATACTCCAACACTCATTCCTGCTACAATGAATGCGGATAGTGATAAAAGTGCAAAATTGAATCCGGAGTTACCGAAAATGCATGCAAAATTTGAAAAGAATTTTTAAACATAATTTTTTTTAACGAATTAGAAAATTTTTGACAAAGTTTGGAAAAATTTTGAAAAAATTTAAAATTTTTCAATAAATTTTGAAAAACGTTGGAAATGTTTGGGAAATTTAGAAAAATGTTGAAAAATTGGAAAAATCTGTCGGAAAACATTTTTTTTGAAAAAATTTGGCTCATTTTAGAAAAATTTGGAAAAATCGGCACAGACTTACAGAAAAATTGACAACAAAATATTTGCAAGAATTCAGAAGCATTTTGAAAAAATTTGCAATTTTTGTTTTAAATTGAAAAAAATTTGCTACAAGTTTGACGAAATTTGGAGCACTTTTCTAAAAATTTGAAACAAAAAAATTGGAAAGATTTACAAAAAACTTGGAAAAAGTTAGAACAAAATTGGAAAAAAGGTCTAATAATTTTAAACAAAAAAATTGGAAAGATTTACAAAAAACTTGGAAAAAGTTAGAACAAAATTGGAAAAAAGGTCTAATAATTTTAAAGAACTGGAAAAATTTAGGAAAAGTTTGAAACAATTTTTAAACAATTTGCCAATTTTTTAAAAAATTGAGAAAGTTTTGTGAAATTTTGGAAAAACTCTTCAAACATTTAAAAGAACTGAGTATTTTAAAATTTCCAACAATTCTCGAGAAATCGTCAAAAATTTTGGATCAATTTAGATCAAAATGAGTGTTTCCATGTTTCACATCTCCCAGGTGTCCCATAACGCCTCACTTTTTTTTTATTCATCTACGTATCTTGATGTTATAATCTTATTAGTGTACAATGGCCTTCAATTATTGGTTTTTGAATTATAAACTGATGGTGATGAAGAACGTCTCTTGGAAATGTTCAAGCTCTAATAACAATTTCCCTTTACCACGAATATTCTAGGAACTCACAATATTACTGTCACAATGGGCTGCATTACTACATACAGGTTAGATGTTTTGTTTTTTTCCGAATGGAAAGAAACCGCGAGTTTCCTGTGCGAATTGAAATCGATGGGCAAAAAAATTGATTTCGGAAATAGTTTAGATTTGCATGTCTGTCGATTTACAAAATAATCTTTGGCAATTTTCCTTTATTTCCGGAATGGCTTTTTAACCTCAGACATGTGACTGCCACTGTACATTTGGGCATTAGCAATTCCACTATCCACCAAATAGAAAGCATGTATTCCCTGCACGGAGCGCTATTGAAGATCTATTCATAAATCTACATACCGCAAACCACGATAATAGCAGAATCATGTTATACTCGTTCCATTAATCTGTTTTTAATCTCTACAATATTGTAGCTAGTAATTGAATTAATGGTAATCAGACATTAGAGTGGAATGGAAAAACCAAAAGTACAAGTAGCCCCAGCTGGAAGCTATTTTTGCATCTTCAGATACAAACCTACACTGAAAAATTTAGTTTTGCCGAATCAACCAATTTTGTGTTCGGCAAAAGAATTGATTCCTCCTGTTCCATTGTATTTCCTGTTCCCCAATTCATATGGTGTTCAGATCGTTTTTTCATTCTTATTTTGATCTGAACTTCATAAGAAATTTCTATGTTGCATCTAATCTATAAATTTCTTTCTAGGTTTTTGCGTATAAAAACCACTAGGTATCATGTAAAGTAGGTAGGGAAAGGTAGAGATTTAAAAATTAGAAAATAAAAATAAAAGTGGAGGCCAGGTTGAGAAGTCACGCTGTGATGATGTTTCGGCAATACCACATTCTTCTTTCAGTGTGGGTACTGTACTTTAAAAAAACCGTGTCATCTTTGGTACTGCCCAAATTAATTAGGCTCAGGTACAGTGGGTCTTCTCTAATTTTGCCTTCGGATATCCGCATGAAGGCTATGGTTTTAGCCTTTAGAGCTTTAGGAAGCAATATCATAACATATTCTTTATACAATATTCAATGACCTAAATGGTTCTATAGGTTTTTTCTGAACCATCCCTTAGTTGAGGCCATTAGTTTTGTGTTTTTCCGTGTAATGGAAATGAGGAGAATTGTATCATCTATAATATACTATTTCGTACATAGTCGTTTCTAAAAGTATTCATGGATAAAGTTCACTTCATTTGTTTATTTTGTGGGGATAATACCGAACAATCTAGAATTTCTCAGATGCAACTTCCGCTCCAATTCCTCATTTTCAAATCAATTACTGAGACAACACCATCTCGTTCTGGTTTTATACACCTCGTTTTGGTTTACAAAAAAACTACAATACTCAACCATCATTAAAATAGTGTGAAAATATTATAAATAGCACTCTTATATTTTTTCGATGCCCATTTTTGTAACCATTAGTATTGAATATGAGTGTTGTGTATATATATACGACTAAAGGCCACATTTATAAAATGGCCTTAAATGGTTTGCAAGCCGATTACATAAGGCCACATTTTCAAAATGTAATAAATTTATTTAATAAATTTATCCGTTAACATTATTCAATATAGGTCAGCTCACCTCCAAATTTCCAGGAGACGTCAACAGTTTTACATGTGGGAACTTCCATGATAAATATTGTGGATACTGTGTTATGAATTATAAATCATTGATCCATGTATTAACAGCGAACGCTAAAATAAGAAATATTCAAAGGCATTTGACGTTTACCGAATGAGTCAGATGAAAACATTTTGCGAACAGCTGATCTCGTTCGTTATACTTCGGCTATCCGAAGACTTCCGATGAGGCCGTCCTTATAGACGCGCCAAAAAACACATTTTCAACAATTTAACAAATTTAGGCAACCCCAAAACAACGAATCGCACCCCAATAACAATTTACCGGTAAATTGTCGAAATTTTGCCGATCTTATATGGGAACTTTATATAGTATGGGTAAAAATTGTCACCTGGGATTGGCGGGAAAAAGAATCGATCACAGCAATACATATTATAAGGATTCGCTTGTTTTGTGCATATGGGAATACACAAGAGCTTGTGCGATCTTCAATTATGTCTGATATATCCGAAAGTAGGGAATCGCTCGATGCAAGAACATCTTTGCCTACAATGGAGGAACTATCGGATACTGGTCAATTTCCCTCTGAATTCGCGGACAACTGTTTTCTTCGTAAATTACATCTTGATAAGGTAACCTCTATTTGCGTCAAAATGTCCAGATTTGTTGGGGGGTTAATTTAAGAGTTTGTCATGCGAGTTATGGTGGTTTTGAGATGTGAAGTATAGTAAAACGCGCAGTATAATGAATATACCGTGGATGTATATTAAAATGCTTTCTTTTCCTTTCATACTTGATATTTTTCAGCATAAGTACCTCGTTTTCGTGCTGGCATCACGATTTGACAGCCAGTATGAAGAATAAAATTTGGTCATTGACCCCGAAGCAGCGTTTAATGGCTTCGCGGCCACTAAATCCTGCTTGACTGTTTCGAGACGCACATTGCAAAAAAGATCGTTCGTCACTCGACTATAAATAGTATATTGTACCCCTAGGGAGTAAAGGTACTTGCTCGGCAAGTACCTTTACTCCCTTGGGGTACAATATACTATCTTGCCATTGTGTTTACAATTTTCGGCTTTGCTGCTGTATTCCGACGGAAGACAGTGCCGAATAAACGTTAAATATTTTATTTGTACAGGCACTTTCTTTTACTATTGGTTTACAAAACTGTTGTTAGACATATGTCTAGGGCGCGCATACACAATTGTAGGAAAATTCCATTTGTCAATTGTGTACGAAAATATTTGAGGATAATTAGGCTTTTCGGTCCTGCGAGGAATTATTAGGTGTAGGTCTTTAGTGACTTTAAACTCTCAATAAGGAAAATTTCGTTTCAGCCCGATGACGAAACCTACTATTGTTCGTTACACGGCCGTAAAAACTTTTTCGGCTCATGTGTTAGTATACTTCGGTTTCTCCTCGATCTGCAAACACATACATATCTATCTCTAATGTAGGGACATTTTAAACGCAGCCTTCCACTATATTTTTACGCCAATACGAGGGATGGGAACTGATTATTAGCATTTCTGCGGTGATATCAAGAAAACCGTCATTTTTACGCAAAAAGTATCTGAATATTTTTTGCGCAGAATTTTCCGTACAACATTTTTGTGTATTATGTTTTTTTTTTCATAGAATTGATATTTGAGTTATGGTCATTTGTTTATAAAAAATACTAAAACTTTACTTTTGTTTATTTAATTAACATCTTTCCAGGGGTCATTTATATGCACATTTAACTTTTTTCTGTTCACATTATTGAAAACCACCATCATAACTTAAAAAATTATTAGTGGTCAATTGCCACTAATAATACTCTCTGATGACTTCAACTTCAAAAATTCATAAAAAATTCCCCTCACGAGATCCTGTAACGACTTTTTTTTCAAAATGATCGTAAATCAATACAGAATATATATTTCAAGTTCCATTCAAATGAAAAATGGCATATTTGAGAGATCTCCATTTGTTTATATAACTGTTGTTAAAATTTTTATTTAAAAAAACGAAAAAATACGCGTCTTTTTTTGTGCTGAGGAACAGATATGTGCATTTTTATGCAAATCCGGGACTATCGGGTTCCCAGTCCGACGATTTCCCGTGGAATGCTCCAGATACAGGCGATTCTAAGAATGTGAAAACGTCGAGGAAAAATAACATTCGAATTTTTCTGTAAGATAATTATAATTCATTACCTAATAAATTATACGCAGAAAAAAATTACGAAAAAAATTATAAAATATCAAAAGGGTATTTTTATGTGGGGAACAACTTCCTTTGGCACGTATTTTGTCGTATCTCTTCGTTCTTACGATGAATCCATATGAATAATTGAATTTCTTAATAACAATTGACCGCATCAGTTTTTTAAAAAATCGTTCCTTTCGGACGTGAACACGAGTGAGGCGTGTCGATTAAAAAAAAATGAAAACTTCCCTTGGTGGAAATCACGTGGTCGGACTGTCAGAAAATATTTTCTCGATTATGTCAAGTTCGATTTTCCGTGTGAGGTAATTAATTAATTAATTATTGTTTGTTTATTGACCGTTGATGTAACTAGTGGTTGGTTAATGACCGCTGCGGTCTTAGTGGCCTGACGGATCTATCGATTACTCCTTGATTGCGGATGGGAGAGGAACAATTTGTGTGTATGGCCGATCATTAGCTGATCGCTACTTGACTGCTTATTCGGTTCAACCTTCATGAAGAATTGATCAACAGTTGAGCGCAACTTGACAGGCAAACATTTCCACCCAACAAAACGGAACAAGCAGGCGGTCCTCGGGTCCCCCCATTCCAATATGTCAAATATTGTTGCGTTTATTTCATATTTTTCATTTATTTAAGGTAGGCAAAAAGATATCCAATTTTGTGGAATCAAGTTTAGTTTCTTGAGTTAATTCTTATTTTCCATTTTACTGTGAACAGAAAATTGTGCACAGCATTGACAGAGCTATAAATTATCCCTAGAAATACTGAAATTTCCACGACGTGAGAGAAAATCACGTCGAGACAAAATTTTGGACAATGAGTCCCTTTTTTTATAGGGTTTAGTCAGTCAACTTCGGGAATTTCCCCATTTTTTTATACAGTTTCAACGGTTTTGAACTCTCTCTTGAGCTCGAGTGTCCAACATGTGTTTGACATTCGTTTCCAAACCTTTACTGAGGTTCATTGTTCTCATACTTGGCATCCTTGCTCGCGCAATATTTTTCGTTGTCATTTTCTTTAGCCAATCATGTTTTAAGAAAATGTCAACGGTTTTTCCATCCAATAAGATGTTGACAAATACATCCCACCCACTTTGGTTCAGGCAACGTAGCTTTTCTCAAAATTTCTACAAACCAGTCTACTTCGAACATTTCACGGATTCAGTTCGCGCTTAAAATCGTTACTTTTGAATGTGCCTAGCCAAGTGGTCTAGTAAACAAAGTTAAATTTATTAATTAAAATAACTTTAATTCAACATAAGGATTACTTATAAAACTAGTGTAATTCAAAGTGTATAAGTCAATTTTTTGTGCAATATAGTGATAGTTTCAAGTGACTCAATGCATTCAAATCCATTTATAAACAATCAACAAATATAACCCCATAAATAAACAATAACGCACCAAGTGAAAATACGGTAGCTTGGTTGTCTCAGTTCTTCTACAATTTTAATAAAAATTGATGTGTAAGACGAGACAAACAAATATGTCACCGTTTTTTTTATTTCCCGGAATTTCATTGGTGGTGAGCTTCCGAATGGTCCGATTGCACACAAAATGAAAATGTTCCAGTATTGAAAAACCTTTTTCCAGGCGCATGGAAGGAAAAACAAGAATACGACTTTGTGACCCACATATACATGGTCGATCCTCCCGAATGTCGTCGAGATATGGACATACACATTTATTCATCAAATTGAAATTTTTACCAGTCATTGTCCATGTTTAGAAGAGTATTGTCTTAAATTTTCAAGCAAGTAACTCTATTGATAGCTGAGGAATCTGAATTTTTTCTCGGATGAAATTTTTTTCTTTTTCAATTACATTTCACTACAATTATAATTTTAACGAAAATATGGATATCTACTTGTCTGGAGCGGGACTGAAGTCTAGGGGGTTGTAGGATTTCGCGGTGAATTTAGTGATATATTAAAAAATGAACACGCGGTTAATTGTCTCTGAGTTTATTCCACCGACTTGGATATCGCCGATGGCACTTGTCTGTTCGGTTAACAAATAAATAAAATAACTCCTTCACTTCCACTTGAATTGTAACTTACACTAGTTGATAACTGACTTTAGTTAATTAGTGATGAATAATTAGATGATTTACTCAAGGTTGATTAACTCGGGATAGAGTGATATGGGTAATTTTACACACGTCTCTTAACACGGACAAACGTTGACTTTAACAGAAAAGGAGGTGATAACTGACTTGATAAAGATTCTGATTGGTGAGAGACCGGCGTTGCCCGGATAACTTGAACTTCCACTCTAACTTGCACGTTATGGTGACTTTACGGGAGGTGGGGGTCCTCGCTGTTGCCCAAAATGCCGATTGGTTCCGAATTCGATCGGACTTGACCGACCATCCACATTCGATCATCTCCACTTCGAATATCCTGGGGGGTGATTTATCATCAGCGATGATGGATCAATTTTTCTGATTTTCTGGAGGCTCCTCTGCTGGTGAGATGGGTCTGTGGGGAGAACGCAGAGTTTCGCAATACCTCGTGTTGGTGTGGTGATTGTTGCAGTGGCTCTTTCTGCTCTTGGTGATCCGTCTGAGAGCTTCCATCTTGGTGATTTTGGGTGACCTTCTAGTAGGAGAGCTTGCTCTGGGAGTAGTTGAAGTGGCTCACCGATGAGGAAGTGACCTGGGGTCAGCGCCTGGAGATCTTTTGGGTCATCTGACATGGGGCAGATTGGCCTTGAATTCAGACAGGCCTCAATCTGGACTAGGATGCTGTTGAGTTCCTCATAAGTGTGTTGAAGGTCCAAACGTCCTTTTAAGGTGAAATTTAGTTGATTTCACAGCAGCTTCCTATTTCCCACCGAAATGTGGTGTCCTGGGTGGTGAGAAACTTCATTGTGTCCCATTTGTGGCGAGGGCTGCTTGGAGATGTTGGTTTTCTGGTGATTCTCGATGGTACAGTCTGTCCAGTTCGTTGGAGGCTCCAACGAAAGTTGTTGCATTGTCACTGTACATTACTGCTGGGATGCCTCGACTTCCTGTGAAGCGTTTGAGCGCTCCGATGAAGGCCTCCGTGGTTTGTCGGTTGACTAGCTCCAGGTGAACTGCTGAAGTGCTGAAGCACACGAAAACTGCAATGTGTATCATTGCTGGCTGTGCATTCGTTGGTCTCCATTTTAATATGGGGACTGGACCGGCATAGTCCACCCCTGTATGGAGAAATGGTCTCGATGGTGATACTCTCGGTGCTAGCAGCTGACCCATTAGCTGTTCCGCGCGTTGACCTCGTTGCCTGGTACAGATGATGCAGCGTAAGATGTACGCTCTGATCGTGCCTCTACCTCCAATTATCCAAATATTTTTGGCGTGTATGTGCCAAAGTTACTTGAGTCCCTCCATGAAGGGCTCTTCGATGAGTTTCTTCTATGACTAACGTGGTTAGTGGTGAGTGGCGTGGCAGGATAATTGGGTGAATTTCCTCTGGAGACAGATTGGAGTTCTTGAGCCTTCCTCCTAGTCTCAAGACGTTGCTCATCTAGGGTTGGTGTCAGCTTAGCTAAGAGGTGACTCTTTGGTAGTTGCTGGCCCCTAGCTAGAAGTTGAAGTTCTTCAGCGGAATACTGGTTTTGAGTGATTTTCACCCAGAACAACCTGGCTTCGTTGAGTTCTCTGGTCGTCAGCACAGGTGTCTGGGGGGCTGGCTGCCTCCTAAACCTGTTGATGGCTCTCTTGATGGTGACTGTCACTTGAAGTGCCTTGGACAGGGTGTTCTAGCGATTGAGCAACTCTGCCAAGGCGTTGGATGACAGCTGGATTGGCTCGAACTGGTTTGGCCTCTAGCACTATGTATAGTGGAGTCTCAGCTGATTTTGGCCAGTTGCTGGGGGGTTGTCTCAGCCCTTCTGGGCCTGCCCACCACAGGTGATGTCTGGAGAGCTCTGTTGGTGAGATTCTTCTCCATGCGCAATCAGCTGGGTTTTCCTTTCCACTGATGTGCTTCCATGATGCCTCTGGGAGAGTGTCCTGGATTTTCTGTACTCTGTACTCTGTACGTACTCTTTCCATTTTGCTGCTGGGCTGTTGATCCATGCTAGAGCTACTGACGAGTCTGTCCAGAGTTGGATTTCTGGATTTTCTAGCTCGAGTATGCGTTGAGTGGCTGCTACCAGTTGTGTTAGCAGCAGCGCTGCTGTCAGTTCCAGCCGAGGGATGGTGATGCTCTTGAGTAGTGCAACCTTGGTTTTTGCACACACCAAGACTTCTGTTGCTTCCTCGTCGGGTCTCTCTGTCCTCAGATCGACCACAGCGCTCATCGCCGTTGTTGATGCGTCTGAGAACCCACGGATTTGGATTCTCGTATTGCCTGGTGATATTCTCAGCCACCTTCGGAGTTGGTTGGTTGAGTCCGGTGATACTTTCTCTGAACGTCATCCATACCGTTGCTGGAATCGTCAATGGAATCTGCTCCACCGTACATGCCATCGACATAACGGCTTTTCGTGAGTGTCTCGACTGCTGCTGGGAACCTGTGTCCCTCATCAGTGGCTAGTTGTTGAAGAGCTCTTAGCGATAGCCACGGTGAACAGTTGAGTCCGTAGGTGACTGTCGTCAGCTCGTAAGTGATGAACTCGTTCCTTTCATTGACCTACAGGATTCTTTGGAGGGGCCACTCGTCTTGATGGACTCGAATTTGTTAGAACATTTTAACTATGTCTGTTCCGAAGAGGAATCGACGTTTTCTCAGTCTGGTGAGTATCTCCATTGCATCAGCCTGGAGCGTGGCACCTGGGTAGAGCACGTCATATAGTGATACACCTGTTGAGCTCTGGCTGGATCCGTTGAACACGACCCTCAGTTTTGTTGTGATCGCGTCTTCTCTCAAAACTCCGTGATGCGGCAGATAATATACTTCTTGAGGTTCTTGATTCCTTGGTGCCTTCTGCATGTGGCCCAGCGACTCGTACTCGTTGATAAACTCATAGTACAGTTTCTTGTAGGGTCTGTCTTTTCTAAGGCGCCTGGTGACTGAGCTGAGTTGCTGGAGAGCCCTCTTTTTTGACTCTCCAAGGGCTGCTGATGACGTCCTTAGTGGTAGCCTTACCACATAGCGCCCTGATTCATCTCTGCTGTATGTTGCTTGGAAATGAGTTTCGCAAGCAACGTCCTCTGGTGACAGCTCTGGATTTGTTGATAACTGCGGTGGTAGTTCTTCCTGGATCCAAAACTTTTCTAGAAGTTCGTGTCTCCCCGTACTGCAGATAAGCAGAGTTTGGGTGAGCAACTCGTGATATTGTTGATTGGACCGGATAGTATCCAACCTAATTGGTTGGTGGACCTCGACCTGACAACCGTGTCCTTGATAATCCGCCCATAATTGTCAGCTCCAATGATTATCTCTATTGGTCCAGACTGGTGATAATTGGGATCCGCTAGCTAGAGATTTTCTAGGGATCCAATCTTGGTTGGCTCACACGAGAATGATGACAGTCGTGTGGTGAGTTTCCTCAGAATGTGGGCGTTGATTGGCACATTCTGAATTTCTCCACTTCTTTGGAGATTGAGTGACACGACTCCTTTTGCGTGTCCTGATTGGGTTCCATCAATACCCACTAACTCAATAGTTGATGACCCCCTTGAAAGATGCAGCTGATTTACTAGCTCTACGGTGATGACTGAGACTTCTGATCCCTGGTCGATCAGTGCTCTTGCTTCGATTGCATAGCCTCTTGGTGAAATTGCTCTGACTAGTGCTTTGACTAATAGCACTAGGAGATGGTCTGATTGGTGAATTCTGCTTACTTCCTTATGTTTCTCATTGCTCTTCTGCTTGGTTAGATTAGTTGATGCTCGTGGTATTGGTTCTGTTGATGTGGAGACAATGAGAATGACGATCGAGTGATTTGGTAATTGGACTCATTCACGATGTGTTTCTTCTGGTGATTGGCTATCATTTGTTGCGTCCGAGGGGAATGTACTTCCTTCATGGATCAGCGTGTGATGCCTTCGCTTGCATTTTAGGCAACTGTTTGGGACGTACACTTTTTGATGATGTGGGGTCCCAGACAGTTGCAGCACAGCTGACTCTGGGCCACGAGGGTGTTCCTTGCCTGTGGGGTAAGTTTCTGGAAGTCTAGGCAGGCAGCGATGAGGTGTACTCCTTTGCAGCGAGCACTGTTTTTAGATGGGAGGAACCTTGGTGAATCTTCGTCCTCCCCTGGTTCAGTTGAAGCGACATGAGCTCATCGTTTCGGGTTCGTTGATGTACTAGGCTGATCGAGGGTGGCATTGAGGGTGCTGCCAGCGTTATGACTGCTCGCGCAAGACTCGAGATAGATGATAAAATCCTCTAGCGATGGGAAGCCCTGGTGCTTCCCCAGCTGAACCTTCGAGTCTTTGAGCGTTTGCGTATCCAACGACTTTTTGAGGAGATGAGCAATCAGCTGTTCTTGTAGTTCGCCTTTGGTGAGGGCTGTTGTGGCGAGTAGATGATCCAGCGTCCTCTTTGGCAGGTCTGATTTGAGTACATAAAGATGGTCGATGCACTTCCTCTTGGTCATTCCGTGTTGTGATATACGTCACTCGTAAAATACTCGTGATCGTCTCCGAGAAATACTGTGACGATATCGTTGAGAGAGCGGACCGCCTCCCAGTCTTGTTGCAAGGATTTTTCTTGCCCATCAAGGATAACTTGGGTGATTTCAGGTTGACACTGGGATTGAATTGCGGGTTCATGATTAACGCATATCGCTGTTCGATCTCATCCGCCATGCTGAGGAGTTCTCTCATTTGAAATGCCTGAAGATCGTTCAGTGATATTTGGTTGATATCAAATTTTGTTCGGAGCGCCGTGTTTTAATTACGCCATGCCCCGGTATTGAGGTCTTGTTGGTGGGATCAATGTTGATTTTGATGTTGGGAATTCTTTCCTCATCGTCTGCTTCCACTGTTGTGTTTTCTGATGTGTCGGACATGTTGAGTTCTCTTGACAGGTGCTAGGTTACGTATTTGTCAGATGGTAATGTACCGACCGCTGAGTCCTGGAGATTCACTTTGCTCCGCTAGATCGCGTTCGAATCTCTGGGGGGCTGCGCGCTTACACACCCGCGTTCGCAGGACAGACACGAATTGAGCAATGTTTTGATTTCGGAAATGTAAACACTGTCTACTGTTCCGAAATGGTGATGGTCACTATAAGGCGATCCTTTTTGCTCGTGGAAAAAGTCGTGTGAACCCTATCATTTTCAGGGTCACAGAGCGTCTCTTTTTTCACTGCACGTGCCACTTTTTGGCTAATGTTCTCACTGCACCCACAATCTGGCTCGAAGGACCATGTCTGGAGAGGGAAAAAACGAACACGCGGTTAATTGTCTCTGAGTTTATTCCGCCGACTTGGATATCGCCGATGGTACTTGTCTGTTCGGTTAACAAATAAATGAAAAAACTCCTTCAGTTCCACTTGAATTGTAACTTACACTAGTTGATAATTGACTTTAGTTAATTAGCAATGAATTATTGGATGATTTACTCAAGGTTGATTAACTCGGGATAGAGTGATATAGGCGATTTTACACCCGTCTCTTAACACGGACAAACGTTGACTTTAACAGAAAAGGAGATGATAAGTCTCTAGGTGAATTGCAGTGGATAAGTTTCGTAATTACTGAAGATAATTTACTTGGTAGAGATTCTGATTGGTGAGCGGCATGTGTTGCCCGCATAACTTGAACTTTGACTCTAACTTGCACGTTATGGTCACTTTACGGGGGGGTGGGGGTCCTCGCTGCTGCCCAAAATGCCGATTGGTTCCGAATTCGATCGGAGTTGACCGACCATCCATATTGGATCATCTCCACTTCTGGTTGGACCATTTTTTAACAATAATAAATTACTTTGGTATAACAAATGGCTGGTTCTTGCAGTGGGTCTAAGTTACGTGAAGCCGCTTCGATTGAATCATTCAGAACCTCGATCGCATAATTGACTCGGGAGAAATCGTTAACGAACACTTTTGGCCACATACAAACTTAGCTACATACACGCACACAGACATTTTGTTTAAAATAGTCTAGAAATGTTAGAAAAACCTTGAAACGTGAACATCTGATAAAGAAAAACTTTGATTTTCGGGGGCATTACAATAAGTTCCCTAGATAGGAAGTTAAAAAAGATACATCGGTTTAGTGGTCCTGCCGGAAACGTTAAACAACGTTTGGACCACACACACACATATACTAACACTTCTCTAAAATCGGTTTCGGATAATGTGAAACATCGAGAAAAGTGAAAATTACACTTTTTATTTTCGGGGTGATTACAACAACTTCCTTCTGGGATCGGAAAGATAATAATAATAATAAAATTAACATTAGGAGAATCGGCTGAAAATGACGGACGGCGGATGAAGATAAAGCAGGTCCAACAGACCTACGAAGACTATTCCATGACTTGAATGGGCATTAAGGTTGTTATCGCGACATAGTCACGCGTAAAATCTTAGACGTTTTAGGTTTGTATATGTTATACCCAAAACCCTGAGTTCAGTCCGAAGCTTTTGGCATAGTACAGTTCCACTCAGTGCACGTACACATGAATGTACATTAAACTGATATTAGGCCTACAGAAACATAGTTTAGTTTTCTGATGGAGGTGATTGCAAAATCGTATGATTTCCGGAAGTTGGAGACGCGATAATAAGTTGAAAAATTGTTCACTGGTTTTGAACGACTTTTTTTTACATTAATCGATTCGGTATGGACTTACTTTAGCACATCAATTAGGAAAAAATCGAACTTTACAACGAATATTAAGTATATAATTGAGAAGAGAAGCCCGGAGCTGTGGGGTGATATTACAAGTATGAAATCAGAGGGACTCCTACTTTTTTCCATTCATGCAAACATATTCGTAACATTTCTCATTTGTTGTTCATGAAACGACAATCAATAACTAATCAAACATCCTTCTGTTTATTTGTGAGAAAAAATTTCGATTGTTGCACATAGTAAACAATGCGTACTGTTTACCGTTTATACTTTAATGAATGTCGAATGCATTTTGATAAGCAATTTTATGAGTGAAACTGATGATAAAGGGTTCAATTGACATATCATGTCAGAAATTGACATATCATGGCAGAAATTGACATATCATGGCAGAAATTGACATATAATAGCAGAAATTAACAGAATCTGTCATCAAAGCATTTGTCATATTACCGTGGTGGCACCAGTTCCCGGCCAGTTAAGGGGTACTCGTTCCTAAGTCTCATATTGCCCGACGAATATGTCATAATCTGACTGAATCTGACATATTCCAACATACTATGTTATAAAATGTCAACTTATGACATATTCCGACAAAATCGTGCGCACTCATAATATGCCAGAAATTGACATATAAGGTCAGAAATTGACATATAATGTCAGAAATTGACATATAATGTCAGAAATTGATATATCATGTCAGAAATTAACATATCATGTCAGAAATTGACATATCATGTCAGAAATTGACATATAATAGCAGAAATTAACATAATCTGTCATCAAAGCATTTGTCATATTACCGTGGTGGCACCAGTTCCCGGCCAGTTAAGGGGTACTCGTTCCTAAGTCTCGTATTACCCGTATTTCTTGCTCGTAAAATATAAAGTTTCGATTTTTAAGGGTGAGCTTGAATGTTTTTTCGTCAGAAAAATAATTTATTTTCAGTAAAAAAGTTAGAATTTAATTAAATATATGTACAAATAAAATTTACTGTCCGGGAGCAGTTCCCGGCCGTCTAAAATGAATCAGGCGCAATTGCCGGCCAAGATGGCAGTTGACGGCCACCCAAAATGAATCGAGCGCAACTCTCCGGTAAAGTGAGTTAAAGGGGCGTGGGTAACACGAAATGATCCTAATAATTAATCAAAAATATGCACACAGCAGTTTTAATGTCTTTAAATTATCAAAAATCAAATAAAGAATATTTTCTTTAAGTAGCAATTTAAGTATAAAATTTCAATAATTCAATTAATTAAATTCGTAAATGATACGATTCAGTCTTGTTCCCATCCCAATTTTTTAGTTGCCGATCTAAGGGACTTTTATTGTTGCTCAACAAAAATTATTGGGAACAATGAAATAGCATCACCGAAAAATGGACTTGACTACCAAAATAATTGAGAAATTGAACGGCTTCTCTTTTATGCGACCATGGATGTTGTAATTATTGTAAAACTGCGAGGCTCCTGTCCATTATGTGACCTATCAGCTAAAATCACTTTTCTATATTTTTATGCACACTACTTTTCTCTCCCTTAACCACCTTATCCGACAGTTTCCTTTTCAACCCTCGCTTTTTTGCTACATTACAGACTTCAAAAATTGGGAATGATAGAACCTTTAAACGCGAAAGATAAACCATTTCAAAATATTTGAATTTTTGAAAATGCTACTTTGCACAGATTCCAAATTCATAAACTAAACTTTAAAAAATGGAACATTGAGAAATTATTGAAATTGAAATTTTGAACAATCAAAGGCAGAAATGAAAATCATTAAGACAAAAAATCCAAGCATCTTGATTCTCGAAAACTGTACATTTTGATAACTAGTACTTTCAGAACGAAATTGAAAAATTATAAATTGTAAATTTCGCCAATTTTTCTTCGTCAATTTTGAGAATTCCAAAACTTTCAAAACCCAATTCTGAATTTCAAATATTCAACAAGATAGCATGTAAAAATGGTTTATTATTCCAATTTTTGGCCACCGTCTCGTCTAACCTCACTTCTATATTTTACGTTAAGAATATTTTGAATATATTCCATATAAATTCAATATATTATTCGCTTTGTTGTCCATTGAAACATTTGTCTAAATATTTTGATAATGGCAATAGTGAGGTTGAAAAATTGGAAAACCTGGCCGGTTGAACTGCTCCAACATACTATTTCGCTAACCCAGATCCCGGCTCCCATATTTTCCGGAGATTTTTTAATTAAAAAAAAAATTTTTCTTTACAAATTGATGCCTAAAGTAGTGATGAACTTAAATAAATGCATAAACATCGAAGATTTACTTACATTCTGTCTACAAATCCTTAAGAAAGCACACCTCGAAACTAGGGTTGCACACTACATAACTCAAACAACGGCGAATCGTTGTGGGCTTGCACCAAATAAATACAATATTAACGGATTTCTCTCCCCGAACTGAGTAATTCAGTAATGTAATTATGTCAAATTAACCCAGTCAACGAAGTAAATAAAAAAAATGGCCGTTCAAACTTCCGTATAGCATATTTGTCCACAATTTCACCGCGAAAGCGCTAGGTGGCCGGCGAACTACGTAGGGGCCGCGAACTGGTGCCTCTACGGTATGTCATAATTTGTCAATACGCCGAGAAGCGATATTGTTTAATCAAAGAATAAAACACTTTATCAATTAAAAGAAGAAATTTCAGATATAGAAAGTATACGACACCTACCGGAGCGCGAGTCTGGGTGGATCGCTCCGCGCCAGTCACGTAGGACGCTGAGTGGCCCTTTTCCCATTAAAAAAAAAAATTTGGACGAAATTTTCGGCATTTTTAATATTTATTAATGGTCATATCATATGACATAATATCGAGATACGCGGCAGCGTATCGGCCAAGTCACCATTTTTGCTTCCGAATGGAAGCATTGCAATCGTTCAATTTTCACTTTCGCTAATTATGCTTGTAAACGATATATAGTGGTCTGAAACGTAAAAATATGAAGTTTGAGCATAGTGTCTGTATGTATCAATTTTTTTCGAAAATCTTCAGTTATTGGTATTGAGTGCAGCTAGCTGTAGGCGTAATTTCAGTGAAATGTGCGGGTAAGTTTCTTAGAAATCCACTTTTTTAGTTTTTTCTTCGATCGTTCATATCTCTGAAACTAATGAATATGTTTTAATTTCTTTTTTATCAAAATGTGCGTCTCAACGAGCTCCAAAGAATGGTTGGATAACATCTAGTGTGTTGCTCACGAGAAATTGAAGATATTTCAATTTTTCTGTTTTTTTTTCGCTTTTTGCTTTTGTACGCACTCTAGCGTGTCGAAAAATTGAGATAACTTGAAATTTGAAGCAAAGATTCCTTTTGTTGTGGTAAAGAATCCTGTTGAATAGCGATTTGATCATATCATTAGTTTTCTAGATTTAAAATTTAAAATTAAAAATTAATCTAATTGCATGGACAAGGCAATTCCCCATCAAACATACCTAAATTTGCTGAAAATCATGCAAAAATAATTTAGCATAACGCGAACAACATTTCCTCGCCGTACTTATCCCAGTGACGACGGGACAGCTACTGCCGAAACATCGGCGAAGGCTCTCCGCTCACGCTGACGGTGTCCCCCAAGTGACTGTGGCGCCTTACCTCACATGGGGTAGTAATTAACGTCGGTATTGTCGCACACGTGGCATCAAGCAATTGCGGAGATCTGAGCCTCTACTTTAGTCTATTTTACTCTTTGCTCGAAGCCGTGGGCGCATGTTCTAAGATGCCGCTGGGCAATTCTACATGAGTAACATTACCATGAATTTACGGAAACATCATTAGTTTGTAAACAAAATTGAGTACAGTAGAGCTCCCTTTATTTTCCGAGCTCGGGGGGTGACCTTGAAGCAATTTGGTGGAAAAAAAAATTAAGGAAGCCCCCCACTCTGCCCACTGCTTGGTTGGCGTGGTGGGGGTTGTCGGAAGCGGAAGGGGAAATAAATGCAGAAGTAAACGGACTATGTATCAAGTAAATAGGTTATGTTTCATGAATGCTCGGTCCCACTATTGAGACGCTGCGCAGTCTGGAGCGCATGACGTCGAAAACAAGGATAGACAAAGTACGGGGAGTGGGAGAAGGTTTTTGAGGGGAGACAAGTCGTGAGGGGAGTACAGCGAGAATAAGGGAAGCGGAAAATTAAGGGAGCTCTACTGTACTTTAAAACGAGTTTTACCTTTCTGATTTTTCGGGAAGTTATTGTAATGACCCCTAAATCGATTTTTTGTTCGATTCGTAACTCGTGTTACAAGTATACCAAAATGATTCCCGCCAAATTCTACGCCAAGTTTTACTCAAGCTTCGTTCGGCTCAAATTAAACTAGTGTAATAATTTTAATTGTGAGAATTGAACGATCTTAGTGAAAATTGATTTTTTTTTTTTTTTATCTTTAACGCCTTCGATCCCTTATGGATATATGGGCGTGTGGTCCATACGCTGCACCGCATTCGCATGATAAGACACAGGAAACCACAGAAAACCTGTGTCGGTACAGGCGGCTACTCTATGAGTAACCTCCCGCTCATCAGACATTCCGAAAAAATTCTCGCCCTATATGGGGGATTTGAACCAGGTACCGAAGCGGCAGCGCTAAGACTGCGCGCTTAGTCCACTCGGCTATTCTGACGTCGGTGAAAATTGATTGACTTACGCTGTGAACTCTTTTTTGTGGACCCTCTCTCTTAATTTCCCTAGAATATACCTCCCCTGCACCCATCCATCAAATATTCCCACGGATCTAGGCAGCTCAACAAACACTTCCCGATAGGGAAAGTTATTGTAATGACCCCGAAAATGAAAAATGCCAGATCGATGAAATTTTCACTTTTCTCGACATTTGGCATCATCCTGACACGTCTTCAATGACATATCTGTGTGTGTGTGCGTATGTATGTACGTATGTCAGCATTTTTTTGTGACACGGTTTCTCTTGAACAGTTGGACCGATTTGAATTTTTTTTGTTTTTTTTTTTTCAAAAATTACATCTAGTCGTTGCGGAGAGCGGAAAAGAGTGTCAAGTCTAAAACACAATTTTCGCTCACCGAATACGTGGGAGTAGAGATCCAAATAGACAATAAAAAAACGAGAATCTACTCGTTATACAATGCATGTGATGTCTCACTAGATATCAACCTATTAAGGCACATATTTTCGGATAACACTCCAACAATTATGGCTGGAGACTTCAATGCACAGGACACGGCTTGGACCTCCGCTAGGCCGAACGAATCAGGTAAAATTCTCACAAATTTTTTGACGGCACAAAAAAACTATCTGCTCTTTGCAGACGTTCCAACACACTACCCCCATAATTCTAACACTCCTAGTACTATTCACTTCCTATTAACTAACAACATCTCTGTCATTAATAATTTCACCACTCTTTCTGAATCCCCCTCAGACCACCTATCATTGCTTTTCTCCCTGTTGGGCAAACCAACCTCACCACAACCACAGCCCTGCATTCCTCCACTCCCATCCGCTCACCTAAATCCTCACATTCCCTTCTACCACCCGAAATAGCCCCCTTAATTAAACTCAAAAACTATATTAGGTCAAGATGGCAAAAAAAACGAAATTACTACCTTAAATCCGAACTCAATCAGCTGATCAAAGAAATCAGACTTAAACTAACCGAATGGAAACAAACAACTTGGGACAGAAAACTCAGAAACATAAACCTAAAGGACCACTCAGGGCCAGTTCTTGATTAATGAACGCCATATTTAATTTTGACGTTAAGGCTTCTGATTGGTGGAAAATTTAATTTCGGCCAATCACAACGCTTAATTATAACTTTAATAGAGAACTGGCCCTCAATATGGCGCGTAGCAAAATATTTTAATAACACCGGCAATCGTACAATTCCCACACTCCAGTCCAAGAAGATCCATACAGAAGACAAGGCAAATAAACTTTGTACACACTACGCAAATATCCATGAATTATCGGCCTCTCGAGGAAATAAATCATTTGAACAACAAGTTACAGCTCATGCTAAAAAAATTATTCTCAGTGCATCGATTGCAATCCCCACAAAACTCCTGACAAATCCTCGTGAAATCATCTCCGCCATCAAAAAACTAAAAAATAAATCAGCCCCGGGTATGGATAATATTGCCAACATAGCGCTAAAAGACCTCCCGATTAAATCAATAAGTTTACTAACAAACATATATAATGTATGCTTCCTCAAACAATATTTTCCGGAATTCTGGAAAGGAGCGGTGGTTATACCGATTCTCAAGCCTGGTAAGCCCGCTTCGTATCCGGTGAGCCTCAAACAACCCATTGAAGAGTTACAACTAATGCCTATAGATCAATTTGGATTTCTATCAGAACACTTGACTTGCCACCGGCTGGTCAGAATTACCAATGATATAAAATCCACGAAAGACTGGAAAGAAGACACCGTTCTTCACGGGCCTTATATATAAACTTGACAGCTTAAATGTACCTAAATATTTATGTAAAATTCTACTATCATATCTTTAAAATAGATATATATATACAAGTGAGAATCGAATCACTGCTTTCCGATAAAACGCAAATTGTTGTGGGAGTCCCACAAGGGTCTATCCTCTCCCCTGTACTATTCAATCTGTACATTGCTTCTGTTTTTAGCAGAATTCCAAGGAATGTTGCTATTGGAGCCCATGCTGATGACATCACTTTATACTGAGCTAGCAAATTAATCAATAAAGCTGTCGAAAAGAGAATCGAAAAGACAGCTTCCCTGACAATCAGTGAATTAAGGAAATGGAAAATTCAAGTGAATGCTGCTAAAACAGAAACAGGGTTACGCTAAAAGAGTCTGAAACTTCGATTTTGGCCATAAAACGCTTTTCATGATATTTTTGGCATAAAAAAATGGCATGAAATTGAATATGCGTAGGGTTCTGAGAACTCATCGAAATGAACAATTTTCATCGGGATGAAGAATGGGGTTGCCATTTAAAAAAAAACTGTTTGTGCTTGCAGCTTGCAAGCTCGAAATAATGAGCAAATCGGATGTACCCTCAGAACCCTACAATTTTTGTTAGAAACATTTTTTACATGACCCTGTTGAAAGATATTGAGGTGCAACTTTTCAAATGGGACACCCTGTATAGTGTGTATGTCACAATGTTTAATAAACAATTTTCAAGTCAAAATAGCCGAGTGGACTAAGCGCACAATCTTAGCGCTGGGGCTTGGATTCCTACGTTCAAATCCCCAACAGGGCGAGAATTTTTCCGCGATACCTGATAAGCGGGAGGTTGCTCAAAGAGTAGCCGCCTATACCGACATAGATTTTCTGTGGTTTCCTGTGACTTATCATGCGAATGCGGCGTAGCGTATGGTCCACAATTCGCCATATCCATAATGGATCGATGGCGTTAAAGAAAAAAAAAATGTGAAATGCCCATTCCTTTCCACAACGTTGGAGACTCGCAACGGTTGTTCCGATTCAGAAACCCGGGAACGAACACTCCCTCCCTGCAAACTATAGCCCGATCGCCTTTACGATCTTCACGTTGTACTGGTTCCGATGGACCTAGAGAAAGCATATGAGATGGTGTGGCGACACAGAATAATAGAAATCATGAGAAATTTGGGATTTAAAGGTAATATACTAGAGTATATCAAAAACTTTCTCCAAAATCGAAAAATACAGGTTCGATCCGTAAATCACTTGTCTAGCGAAACTCGTATAGACAATGGTGTACGCCAGGGCTCGGTGATTAGCGTTACTCTTTTCAATTAACAATGTCCTGTCGAAAATTCGAGTCCGTGTGAAAAAGTTCCTTCTCCCAGACCACTCAACTTTTTTATGCTCTGGAACAAATTTGGAGACATAACTGAAAATTATCCAAGCCACCTTGAACCAACTATACTCGTGGTCCCGCTAACCGGGATTCAAATTCTTGGCGGCGACATCTCACTCTATGATTCTGAGAAAATGAAAGAACGAAGATGACACGAACGCAAAGCTATACTTAAAAGGATCCCAATTAGTTCGAACTGAATTACTGGAAATTTTAGGCTTAAATTTTCGCCCAAACCTATCGTGAAAAACTCACACCAACAATTTAAAGGCTGAATGTAACCATAGAACACGAGTGAAAAAAGCCCTTGCATCAAAAAACTTCGGAGCTGGCCAAAAATAGTCATGAATACAACGAATGCAATGAATACAACGAGTCAATGAATGCAACGACGAAATTTCATTTTTTAGGAATGCCTATTACTTTGAAAAATGAAATTGTTGGGCCGAAGTATATTTTTCCCTTAGTGCATTTTTTCATGCCTATCAAACCAAAAATTGAAGATAAATTAAGGAAACATTGACGAGAGTGAGAAATAGCGGTTGAACATCCTTAAGGTCGAGTTCCTAAAATTTTTCCCACGTGGCGGAGTTTACTGACTGAAAACTAGAATATTATGGGCGCCCAATCACGAACATTGTTCATCAACAATAAAATAAAAAAGTGAACAATAAAAAATGTGAATGAAGAAGCATAAACAATAATCAAACCTTGGAAATCACGTTTGCGATGGAGTTCTGCGGGCTGGTTAGCATGAGCACTTTAGAGGGTTGATATATTTTCTATTTATCATGATATATTGTACGTTGTAGCACCACATTTTTTTTCAGCGCAGCGTATTAAATTTATTTTTTTTTCAATTAATCCTGGTTCATGAATGTGACATAATAAACAGCTGCAGATTTGAGAATTCTAAACTGACTCATTTATGAACCAGATAATTATGAATATTTGAGTAAACGTATGGTGAGCATGAGGATGCGACTTATGCGGGGCACTTGAGTGGGAGTAAGTTGCCAATAGAGATGCGGCCGCAATACAAACGATGACTTTAATATTTCACCCAGCGGAACAGTATAAACAGTGTTACGTTCACAAATACTTACTTGCGGTCTCTGTTTCGGGTCAATGCAAAAAATATGCACTTTACTCCTGGGACCGAGACCAAAGTCAATGTCCTGTTGCTCATCGAGTTCAGCCAAGGGTTATTTTGGTTTACTTATCAGTATCAGAAAATGAAAAAACTGACAAGCCAGATATTACAAATTTATTCACCATAAAAACGATTCAATAGAATGGCGTTCCAAAAATAACTCTCTTTAATGCGTACGGTAACAAACGCTTCACTCACAGTTAATTAATTTGTTCTCGATTTTCTCAATCCACAGGTTTTTAGAATTTATTCGATATTGTTTGTTTTAAGTATTTTTAAATTTGGAGTATTGTGGAATTTTTAAATGCACTTACGAAGCGCATGCAAGCATTGAGATCATTTAATTTTTATGAGGGATAGTAACTTACAATTTTAAGTTAATAAGAAGCCGGAATGACGAATAACAATTATTTCCTTGGCCCAATATTTAAAGATGACACTGACAGAGATTGTGTTTTTAAGAGTACGTCCGAGTTGGGAGTGCGCACTCCAGATTTGCGCTTCCCCTTTTATAATCGTCATGGGTTAGTAACAAGCCATAGGGCTGATGCAATTTTTTTCAGACCATATATGATAATCGAGAGCACTGCATGATTATTTGCGGACCATCTGCTAGAGTGATAGCAGAAAGCCTTGACGCTGCACGTGCATACTATGTTCAGATAACCTTAGCATTCGCAGGTGGCTATGCAACGCGCTAATCAGCCTCTACTTTCTTCCATGATTTCTTGAGTTTTACGCCTCTAATTTCTATCCGATAATATGTCAATTCTACGTATTACATTGAGTAATTTAGTAAGCAAAATCTCAATGTTTTCAACAATGAGAATAATAGTAATAATCACGATAATTATATTATTAATAATCGACATATTTTTAATGCGCAAACAAAAATTATCAATTTTAGGACGTTACAACAGTTGTTGATAACATTGTATATACTGCACGAATGCCATCCAAACTGTAATCCACTCGATTCTGCACGGAAATACTTCGATTGAGGCATTCATGACAGCGCTGGGTTCATTCATTCACTCATTAGATACATAATTGTTCCGACGGCCATAGCTCTTCAATTACGCAAATTATTGAAAAAAGTCATTCCATATAAAATACGTATTTTTGTATGGGGAACAACTTTTCTGATATAAATTTTGTGCTAACTCTAATAGTTCATGCAGTAGAACATTATAAACAATTGAAATTGTGAATAACAATTGTAACAGTTTTCCTACCTAAACTTACCCAAAACCCAACATCTCAAAATTTCTAACCACAAATCTGTAGGCGAACCATTACCTTCGTCCTGGTTGCCCTAAATTCCCGGAAACTCCATGAGCTAACAAACCTCAAGACGACTCCCCAGCCGACCAGAGACTTAATCCAAGCAAAAAAGTGCTTTTGGGGCGCCAGCCGATTTTTAGTTCGGTGGAATCGGCAAACCACTAACCTAACCGTAACCAAAAATGACTAAAATTCGCTGGTCAGCCGGGAGAGAAAACCTAAACTTACCAAAACCTCCGAGAAAATAGGGCCCCAGGGTACGGAATTACCCGGTTGCTCAGTGTGCTGGTTGTGGAGAGAGGGAGGATTCGTGGTGTAATGAGACGCAACAAAACTCGCCCGAATCAACGAAAACCCAATGACGCTTAAAATTAGCTGAAATGGATCAGGGTGTTAACTCTAGAAATTACTAGACAGAGTACCCTCAGTAATCGATTTTCCCATTTATTTGGCGCTTAGACTAGTTCTACATCTTATAGTTAGCTTAAACTCTAGCCCGTATCCTCGGGTTCTTGGCCGAATCCGTATATTGGGGTGGTGGTCCTAGAAGACTCCATTGGGTAGCTGGAAAACTCAAGATTAGGTAGCGTGAGGGAGAGAGAGAGCGAGCCTTAGCTTATGAATGAAGACGATTTCATGTAATTACGTAGCGGAAACTCGTCAAAAGGATAGTCGGATCCGGATTTCGCCAGAAGCTCGTCAATGCTAGCGGTGAGCTACACGATACCTGTTCGTACGCCTATTCCCGTGGCTAGGGAGCAACGGTATCAGGTCGCGGGGACCGTGGAGGGCATGAGCAGCCCTGATACCAGGTGGTATCAATAACAGCGAAGCGAGGAAGCAGTGGTAGCAGGTGATACCAGCACCAGTCAAGCTAGGGAACGATGGTACCAGGCGGTGGTAGCACCCACCAGGCCAGGGAAGCTTGGCACCAGGTGGTAGCAACACCAGCGAGGTTAGGAAGCGTTGGTACCACGCAGTTTCTTCACCACTAAGGCCAGGAATGCTCGGTACCAGGTGGTAACGGCACCAGGGAGCGCTGGTACCATGTGGTTTCGCCATCGGTCGATACGTACACACTTGGTACCAGGTGGTACAACCACCAACGAGGTCAGGGAGCATCGGTAGCAAGTGTCTTCTTGGCCAGGATCAGCCAGAAGTCTTGGTACCAGGTGGTAACACCCTCAGGTAGCTTAGGGAGCACGGGTATCCAAGGATACCAGCACCTATCAAGCCTGGAAGTCATGGTACCAGAGTCTAGCTAGCGCTGGCACCATGGGATTGCCTAGTGATGGTGCTAGAAGTTAGGTAGCGTGGGTACCAAAGTCCAAGTTCAGGTAGTGTCGACTGCTGATTGTCGGTAAGGTTCCTGATAGGGAGCTTGGATTCCAACCATTTTACGATTTAATTAGCATCAGTTCATCACCCATACCCAACCGGAATCCAAAAAAACTCATCCTAACGCGTCCGCCATTTTGTCGCGTGAACGCCAATTGTACCCATTTTACATTAGTTTATCCAATTATCCCAAAAAGCGCATGAATTCCCCGAGTCAGGTTGATTACGTAACTCTCGGGAAATTCGTCCAGAGCGGCGCCATTTTGTAACGGAATGTTGTAAGTCGGAATTTTTTAGGGCAACCGACCCTCAGAATTGCTTTTGGGTCCACGTTTTATCAAAATCGGAAGCTTGCAAATTACTAATTTCGGAGTTTCCGAGTTCCCGATTTTATATTACGGATTTGAAGCGAATACCCATAGTCAACCATGAGTGCGAGTGAGAAAGGTAGCGTCGCACACGGGAGTGAGCGGAAGGGAGATATGCCAGTATGGGATTCTCCATTATTCAAGAAACCGAACTTCTCACGCACTTGACGGGTCAAGTTTTACACCGAATCCCTACAACTACTTCCCAATTATTAATTCGATACATTCGGAACGATAATGGCGGGATATTTGGGCCATTCTGGGTCATTATCATGATAATTATGCGCGGCGCGTCATGTGGTGATTTGTGGACGGAACAACCACATATTTTCCGAAACTTCTTCATTCGGGGACACTCACGGGTCTAAGTACATTAATTATTCATATTTCTACTTACCATGTAGAAGTACGAAGTAGTCCCACTTAATTGATCACATGAAACTCGCGAAAACGGTACGGGGAGAAATTTTCGCTGCGTAGCACGCGGTGGGTTACAAGTGACTGACTAAAAAATGGCTGCCACTTCGCCCGGTCTTCCTTCGCAACCGGGTGCTAAGGAGGGGGAAGTCACGTGCTTCTTCTTCGTAGCGTGGCGCCATCGGGCGACTGGGGTGGCCGCAAGCACATGTCGGACGAATAGGGAGCGCGGGAACATTTCAAATGTTCCCGTTTCGTCGAATCGTGTTTGTTTCCTATTTTGTTGGCTTCTTTTCTGCGGGGATCCGAATCCCAAGCCTAACGGGATGGGGAATAGATGATTTTCCTCCCTTTAGTGACCGAGGGTGATTTAAGGAGCTTATCCCTGGGGAATGTTTCTCCGGGGAAAGGGATTTGAAACTCCAAACTTATCTCAAAACCCAAAAACCTTACTGGAATTTCCCAAACCCCTTTCCCACGCGGGGGAGCGCGATTTTTCTCGACTTTTCTTGATTTCCTCAGGGACAACTTTTAATGATGAATGAAGAGCACCGGCTGCTTGTTAATATCTTGGCAATGTTCATCTCGGTACTCTCCATATTTACTTAACCTAAATCCCGTCACTAACATCCCTCAAAATCCTAAAACTTTAACTCATTAATTTTCTAATTATTTAATATTTCCTTGCTAACCCGAACTTGTGCTTACGAGACAAAACTTCACACTATTTGTTAAACGCGTGTCTGAATGCCGATAGGTAGCTTTTATTAACTTTCCTTAACCTACTGATAATTAACGAAGAGAGCATTCGCGATATTTGTTCTCTCCTCTTTTCTGGTCAATTAGTTACGTTACCCGGGCTGACGAAACGGAATTTCGTTACACAATATACATACTGGACCAATTCCATCTAAAATCTAATCCGGTCTAAGTTACATGAAACCCTTCCGTTTCAGTCATCAACAACTTCGATCGAATGATTCGTTCACAAGAAATCGTTGACCAACAATTTTGACCATAAACATACATCGTCACACACGCACAGACACACACACACATACAGACCTTTTGTTTTAAATAGGCTAGAATGGTCAGAAATACCATGAAACGTGGAGATCTGATGGAAAATCGATTTTTCATTTTCGGGGGCAAAACAATAACTTCCCCCATTGGGAAGTTAAATAGAATTTACAATAATGAAAAAGAGTGTATCAGTCCAAAACAAACTTTTGTGTTGAGTGGAAAGTACATAGAAGTCTTCCCTCGGGCGAAAAGGACTCACTTTCCGGCCTTTCGGCGAGAGCGAACTGTCCGAGGGGTGTGAAAAATAGTATGTGCGCCTCGAGCGTAAAGATGAACACTTCCGGGGAGTGTGTCGGGTGGCCTGTCTAGGTGCACAATATACTCTATCTTTAAAAGTGAAAATATCTCCATAATAACGATCGAATTCCATTTTCCTGAATCGAAAGGTACATGTAAAAACAAGAATTTTGATTAAAAAAAAACATAAAAATCCGTCCATTTTTAACTTCCATCGAATTCAGAACAAATGTCTGTGTGTGTGTGTGTATGTATGTACGTATGTGTACAAAATTTTGCGCAACGATTTCTCATGAACGTATGAAGTTATGGAAGTTCTCAAGGTCGCGTTCGAAGCGTTTCCATATAACTTAGAACTG
The DNA here is from genome assembly GCA_026005395.1 of Asobara japonica. Taxonomy (NCBI): domain Eukaryota; kingdom Metazoa; phylum Arthropoda; class Insecta; order Hymenoptera; family Braconidae; genus Asobara; species Asobara japonica. Next base: position 389,074 of record BQMI01000405.1, on the reverse strand, counting down.
ATTAGTTTTTGGGTGAAATTGGTGCAGTTTATATATTGTTATAACCAATTTCAATTGTTTATAATGTTCTATTGCATACACTATTAGAGTTAGCGTAAAATTTATATACGAAAAGTTGTTCCCCATATAAAAATACGTATTTTATCTAGAATGTTTTTTTTCGATAATTTGCATAGTTAAGGAGGTATGACCGTTTCAACAATTATGTATGTAATGAGTGAATGAATGAATCCAGAGCTGTCATGGAGGTCTCAACCGAAGCGTTTCCATGCAAAATCGAGCGGATTACACTCTGGATGGGATTCGTGCACTATATACAATGTTATTAATAATTGTAATTGTTTATACTGCTCCACTGGGTGAAATATTAACGTTGTCGGGAAACTTCTTAAACGAGAATTATTCCTTCTATGAAAATACACTTTTTATGTGCAATGACATTTTTCCGTAATTTGCATAAGTACGGAGGTATGGTCGTCTGAGCAATTTGAAAAATGCACATTCAGAATGACTTTTTTAAATTATTGTAATGCACCCCAAATCCAAATTTGTTCTTTCATTATCTAACTAGGGTTTTAAGTATACCAAAGTGATCCCCATCAAATTCCAAGTTGGCTTCTGTGTGTGTGTGTTTTTTTTTCTACTCTTGCTCTATTCGTATTCACCCACGTAACCGCTGTTAGGCATTACTTCATGGGCAATACGACGGATCAGAGTACCCACCCATTGCGGCTGGGGCCGACTTCGCTATTTCAGCTCATCGTATTTCTAATCACAGGGTAAACCTCCAGAAACCCCTGTGATACGATGGCGGGCGTCTACGATGGAACCCTCCCTCCCCCCCCCCCCCCGCGCGACGGGTCGCGTTCGGTCCCGGCTCACGGTCTCACTTCATAGATACCGCCGATAGCACACACGGAAAGTTCCTGCCATCGGTCGGAGCCCGTGAGAAAATATTTTTCAGAAAAAATATTTGCAGTGAGCGGGAATCGAACGCGGGACCCTTAGAATAGTAGGCAGACACTCTACCCACTACACCAAAGCTTGACTTGACTTGGCTTGACTTGAAAATTGTTTATTAACATTTGTCATATATACATACTGTATACAGTATTAATATCTTAAGTGCTACGTTCTAGATCACCAGCCGTTGGCTTTATATCTAATTTGAAAGAAGTGTAACCTAATTTTTCATTATTACAGATATTTGTGATTATTTACATGATGACTCGATATAAGGAAAAATTACTTCTAAAAAACCTTATAAGTAATGGGTGCATGAGGGGCGGGAGAGGAAAGGATATATGGAAAGGTGGGACAAAACAGGTGGTCAGCGGGACCAATTGGATTTTATGTCAATATTGATGTTTTGGAGCTGGGGATTAGGATGGGATTGTAGCTTAAATTTAAATGTTTCATTTATTCTATCGATAAATTCGCCTATGGTTGTCATGCCGAGCGTTTCGTGTATTTCCACAATAGTCGTTTTTCTTTTAAAATTTCCTATTATTCGTAGGAATTTATTTTGAATCACTTGAAGATGATTCAAGTGCATTTTCGCTGCATTGTGCCAGGCCGGACAACCATAGGTGATAATGGGCCTAATTAACCCTTTGTAGAGAGTCAGTTTGAGGGATTGACTGAGCGCGGGTGATTTTAGCAAATTATACAATCTTACTAGGATAACTTTAGTCTTGACCTTGATTTCAGATATATGCTTTTTCTACAGGAGTTTGAAATCGATGTGTAAGCCTAAATACTTTACAGAGTCGGTTGGTGTGATCTTATCGCTACGAATAGTTAAAGTCGGCTTGGCCTTGGAGCTAGTATATAAGATTGCTTCTGTTTTAGCAGCATTCACTTGAATTTTCCATTTCGTTAATTCACTGATTGTGAGAGAAGCAGCATTTTCTATTCTTCTAATAGCTTTGTTGATCGATTTGCTAGCTGAGCACAAAGCAATGTCATCAGCATAGCCTGCAATGGATACATTTCTCGGAATTCTGCTAAAAACAGAAGCAATGTACAAGTTGAATAAAACAGGCGAGAGAATGGACCCTTGTGGGACTCTCGCGACAATTTCTATTTTATCCGAAAGAGAAGTTTCGACTCGAACTCGGATATATCTATTTGATAGATATGATAGTAAAATTTTACATAGATATTTAGGGACATGTAATCCTTCGAGTTTGTATATAAGGCCTGTGGGCCAAACAGAATCAAAGGCCTTCTCGCTGTCCAGGAGAAGAAGAACGGTATCTTCTTTCCGGTCTTTCGCGGATTTTATATCATTCGTAATTCTAACCAGCTGGTGGCAGGTCGAGTGTTGTGATCGAAAACCAAATTGATTGATAGGCATTAGTTGTAACTCTTCTATGGGTTTTATGAGACGAGCTAATATTATTCGCTCAAAGAGTTTAGCCAATACCGGTAGGAGGCTAATAGGCATATCGCTCACCGGATGCGAAGGGGGCTTACCGGGCTTTAGAATCGGAATGACCACCGCTCCTTTCCAGAGTTCCGGGAAATATTGTCTGAGGAGGCATGCATTGTATATCTTTGTTAGTAAACTTATTGCTTTAATTGGGAGGTTTTTTAGTGCTATATTGGGAATATTATCCACACCCGGGGCAGATTTATTTTTTAGTTTTTTGATAGCGGAAGTGATTTCACGGGGATTCGTAAGGAATTTAATGGGAGTTTCGATAGGGGTTTAGAGGATAGTTTTTCTCACATGACCTGTGACTTGTTGTTCAAAAGATTTGTTGCCTCGGGAGGCCGATATTTCGTGTATTTTTGCGTAGTGTATGCAGAGTGTATTTGCCTTGTCGTGGTCTTCTGTGTGGAGTGTGTTGTTTGACTTTAGTGTGGGGATTTTTCTTTTACCGGTGTTATTAAAATATTTTGCTACGCGCCAAATAGAGTGATCTTTTAAGTTTATGTTTCTGAGTTTGTTGTCCCAAGATGATTGTTTCCATTCGGTTAATTTAAGTCTGATTTCTTTTATCAGCTGATTGAGTTCGGATTTAAGGTAGCGATTTCGGGTTTTTTGCCATCTTGACCTAATGTAATTTTTTAGTTTTATTAATGAGGCTATTTCGGGTGGGATATGAGTGTGGGTGGATTTGGTTGAGTGGATGGCAGTGGAGGAATCCAGGGCTGTTTGAATGACTTGGGTGAAATGTGTTATGTGTTGATCTATTGCTTCAGTGTTGTCTACTACACCAAAGCCCTTGACTTGACTTGAAAATTGTTTATTAACATTTGTCATATATACATACTATATACAGTATTAATATCTTAAGTGCTACGCTCTAGATCACCAGCCGTTGACTTTATATCTAATTTGAACGAAGTTTAACCTAATTTTTCATTATTACAGATATTTGTGATTATTGACATGATGACTCGATATAAAGAAAAATGACTTCTAAAAAACCTTATAAGTAATGGGCGCATGAGGGGCGGGGGAGAAAGGGATATATGGAAAGGTGGGACAAAACAGGTGGTCAGCGAGACCAATTTGCTTTCTTATCAATGTTGATGTTTTGGAGCTGGGGATTAGGATCAGATTGTAGTTTAAATTTAAATGTCGAATTGATTCTATCGATAAATTTACCTATGGTTGCCATGTCCAGCTTATTGTGCATGCCGACCATTTTATTATTCATAAAAATTTATTTTGGGCAAATTGAGGATGATTTAAGTGGGTTTGTGCTGCATCGTGCCAGGCAGGACAACCATAAGAGATAGGTCTGATTAACCCTTTGTATAAAGTAAGTTTCAGAGATTGACTGAGCGTTGGAGATTTCAGCAAATTATACAATTGTATTAGAATAATTTTAGTCTTGACCTTGATATCAGATATAAGTTTTTTCCACAGGAGGTTGGAATCAAAGTGTAAACCTAAATATTTCACAGAAACGGTTGGGGTAATCTTATTGCTACGCAAAGTAACAGCTTTATTGATCGATTTGCTAGGTAAGTACAGCGCAATGTGATCGGCATAGCCTGCAATGAATACATTTCTAGGTATTCTGTTAAAAACAGAAGCGATGTATAGGTTGAATAGTACACGGGAGAGGATATCCCCTTGCGGGACTCCCGCGACAATTTGAGTTTTAACGGAAAGTAGTGATTTGACTCTAACTTGAATATATCTATTTGAAAGATATGATAGTAGAATTTTACATAAATATTTAGGTACATTTGAGCTGTCGAGTTTATCTATAAGGCCTGTGGGCCATACAGATTCGAAGGCCTTCTCGCTGTCCAGGAGAAGAACGGTATCTTCTATCCGGTCTTTCCCGGATTTTCTGTCATTTTTTATTCTGACCCATTCGTGGTGGGTCGAATGTTCTGAACGGAAACCGAATTGGTTTGTAGGTATTAAGTGTAACTCGTCGATAGATTTTATGAGACGTATTAGAATTATTCGCTCAAAGTGTTTTGCGGGTACCGGTATCAGAGTTTGAGCGCAAAAATGTCAATGGCTAAGATATTTATTATGTTTGTAGGAGGATCGTGGGTGGTTCAGCGGTGGATTCGAACAGGTATGCATAGGATGCGATGATTGTGATTCTATCAAGGGGGGTGTCAGCTCTTTGGGTTTTACAGATCAGGTTCTTGATCTCTGAGAGGTTTTCGAGAATTCTAAGGGATTTTAGGTCATCAAGGACTTGTTTCACTGTATTAATAAAGTTTTTAGTTGTACTTAAATGTAATTCCGGATCATCAGTCTCCATCGGAATGGTTCTAGGTTCAGCGGTGGGTGCGTCAACATTCGTTCTTAAGGTTTCCATCGTTGAAAAACAAGAAGCGTAGGATGGCCTGGACATCTTCGTGGCAGTAGAGATTGGCGTAGGCTCGAGGACTGGAGGAGACTGGAGAAAATTGATGTTGCTTTCCAGGTTTTGCATCGTAGCCGAGTGTGGGGTAGCGGGCAGTTCCCGCTCTGCTCTTTTTGGTGCTGGTGGTTGGACTCTTTTTTTCATGAGTCTCCACAAATTTGGTTCGTGAGGCGCACTCACGATAGCTCGCTGTGTGAGCTAGACCACAATTTGCGCACTTCAGGGAGTTACTGGTGCAGGTTTTGATGTCGTGATTGCCTGCGCATTTCACACATCTGGGATTTAAATTACAGTGCTGACTGGCGTGTCCAAATTTTTGGCACCGGTAGCACTGTGTTGGTTGTTGGGTTTTTATGTATTTTTCTATCTAAAATGGATGATAGAAAATGGTTTTAATAGCAGCGAGACTGCTCAAGGTTACATCAGGCCCAACCGTAATTGCAAACACCGGTAGTGGCCTACTCTCTTTGCTGTCTCCGCCCTTGTTTGTTTTCACAAACTGCCGGACTGATAATACCTTTATGCCGTGTTTGGATATTTCCGCTTCAATCTCGTGCTCAGTAAAACTGGCGGGAAGACCTTTTATGATAAATTTCTTCGGACGCTCACTTTTTAGACTGAAGGTGTAAAAATGTAAATTTTGCCTTTTCAGGATCCTTGCGATTTTATTATAATCCTGCGTCGATTGTAGATGGACGATGGTGGTACTACCATTGAATTTCATCCTGAAGTTTTTGTCCGAGGCGTTGACTTGCAGGAAGTTGATTAATTTTTTGGTCTCCAATTTGTCATTTTCACTAACTATTGGAGGCACTGATGTTTGTTGTTGAGCCTGTTGTGGACCGACAGGAGTGTTTGAAGGTTTCTTGAGGCGAGCGGGTTCACAGCTCGCACTAGTTGACGGTTTCATAACGGTTTTTTTAGTTTTTTCTTGGGTCTTCCACAGGAGGAGTAATTTTGGCTTCCCTTTTGGGAGCCAGAGAAAGTTTGAGATTTTTGAAGTTTGACACTTTAGTGCCAGAACTTTGAGAAGATTTATAAATTCACTGTACTCTAAGCGCGGTACGTTTGGAATTTATATTTTGGAGAGAGCGGTAGACATGCGTCCGCACGACACCGACTCAAAACAAATACTGACCAAAGCCCCGTCGTTTGAATGTGTGTGTGTGTGTGTGTGTGTGTGTGTGTGTGTGTGTGTGTGGTACGTGTATGTATGTTTTTTTTTTTTTTTTTTTTTTTTTTTAAGAAAAAAGAGAAAGAAGGAAGCAACCTCCTTCCTCACGCTTCCTTCTTTCTGTTTCCTCCCTTTTTTTTTTTAAATATTTATTGCAAACAAACCAAAAAAACTTACAAATTAAATGTACAAATACAGAAAAAAAACAAGGGACAATACCCCTTGGCCCACACTAGTAGAAGGACAACCTTCTATATCCCAGTATCCCCAAATCACGACGGAACATCTGCGGAGCAATACTTCGTTGCGTAGGGGACGACAGCCGCGGCTTCCTCAGTAGCGAATCCTTTCCGGTCGTTCACGGTAAGAAGATCCTCTATTTAATCTGCCTTTTTCCGAAGCAGCTCCTCGCGGCGCAGCTCCTGCAGAAGCTCCATTGCGAAGTCGCTTGTCGCGTTCCATGCTGCCTCTGATGACAGCATAACTTCCACAAGATTTCCAACATTAATGGGTTTGCCTACGCTATTTTCCCATCTAGACCGTTGGACGTCGAAACGCGGACATGCAAAGAGAACATGTTCCGCGTTTTCCTGAATTCCCTGACACTTTGGGCAATCCGGGGAATCTTCATGCTTGAATTTGTGAAGATATTCCCGAAAGCACCCGTGTCCTGAGAGCATCTGGGTTAAGTAGTAATTGACTTGTCCATGTGATCGGTCAAACCAAACTTTCAACTTCGGAATAAGTCGATGAGTCCACCGGCACCACTTTGCTCGAGGCGTCCCACTGTAGCTGCCATCGCTGGATGCTGTGTTTACGTTCTTCCCTCCTCAGTTCTACTGGGCTCAGCTTAGTTGATGTTTTGCGTGTGTAGAGTCGCCTACGCTCCTCCGCTAGAACTTCGATAGGTATCGTCCCAGCAATGACGCACACTGCTTCGTTGGATACTGTCCGGTATGCGCCAGCCACCCTCAGGGCACTCAGCCTGTAGACTGGAACAACTTGCCGTCGTGCTGCTCGACTTCGTAGGGCATCTGTCCATATGGGGATACCATATGTTAATACCGATGTGACAACTGATGATAACAAGAGTCTTCTCCTCTGTTTTGGCCCTCCAATGTTCGGCATGAGTCTTGCAAGGGCAGTCCTCACTGCACCCGCATTACTGCTTGCATGTTGGGCTTACTGTCTAAAACTGAGCCGGACATCAATCATAATTCCTAAGTACCGTACATAGGGCTGGGAAGTTATTGTGTGCTCGCCGACTTGCAGCATGATTGTCTCCAATTTCTTTCGGCTCGTGATGAGTAGTGCCTCAGTCTTATGCTCTGCAAGTTGTAGACCAATCGAGTCCATCCATTTCCGTATCTTGTTAAAAACATTATCGAAAATGAGCAGAAGCGTGAATAGATGTTTTTCCACGATGGTTATAGCCACGTCATCTGCAAACGCCACGAGCTTTGGCCCCGTCGGCAGTGCCAGTTTCAGCAATTCGTCGTATACGATATTCCACAGAAGGGGCCCCAACACTGAGCCTTGAGGTACACCCCCAGTCACCTTATATGTTTTGGGGCCTACTTCTGTGTCATACTTGAGAACTCTGTCGGTGAAGTAGTTACCTACCATCTTTTGGAGATATGCCGGTACAGATAGCTTCGATAATGCCGCCAAAATGGAATCCCACCGTACCGAGTTGAAAGCGTTCTTGACGTCCAGAGTAACAACCAAACAGTATTGTTTCGTACCTCCTTTCCATCGTCCGCCCTCAATCGCTCTCTTCGCTGTTTTCACCACCAGGTCTATAGCATCCAACGTAGATCGTCGTCGTCTGAAGCCGTATTGAGCTTCGGCCAGTAGGGGTTCCACCACTGGCTCAATTCTCTGATGTATAATGCGCTCCAGGATCTTGCCCGCAGTATCCAGCATACAGAGTGGACGATATGATGACGGTTCGTCCGGAGGCTTTTTTTCCCTTAGGCAGCAGTACGAGTCTCTGTTGCTTCCATCTGCTGGGGAAGATACCTTCCTGAATGCAAGCATTGTTCATATCGAGAAAGATTCCAGGTGCTGCATTAATGGCGGCCTTCAGTGCTATGTTTGGCACACCATCGAGACCAGGGGCCTTATTGTTGCCCACTCTACTACAGGCCTGCAATAGTTCATCAGCTGTAATCGGTGGAATTTCGTCGTTGATACCATTCTTCACATACGTCCCAGTAATATTCGTTTGTTGAGGAAATAAGACAGCCACAATCCTCTCCAGGAGCTCAGGGCAGGTCGGTGATGGCATCGGTTGACTCTTAAGTCGCGCCATAACCACCTTGTACGGTCTGCCCAAGGATCCTTATCCACTTCCTCCAAAAGCTCGTTCCAACAGACTCGTTTGCGAAGCTTTATGGCCTTGGTGAGTTTACGCTTAGCGGCTTTAAACTTCACTTCCAGGCTTTCAGGATTGGACTTCTTCCTTGCGCGTTGCCAGGATCTTCTCGCTGCGAAACATTCCTTGCGGAGGGTCGCGATTTCATCGCTCCACCAATACACCGGTGGCCGTCGGTTTCCACTAAATTTCCTGGGCATAGTGGCATCGCAGGCGTCGGTGACTCTCCGCATGGTTTCGTCTACTTTTCCTGTGGCATTCTTACTGTCTAATCGGGCAGTCTTCAGTGCCATAAGGAAGGTGGCAATGTCAACTTTTCGCACATTCCAGCCGACTCCATTTGTTCTTTCCGGTGTGGGTGCGGATCTCCAATCAACCGACACCTCCCAGAGTACTGCCTGATGATCACTGGCAGTGTAGATCTCGGATACTTCCCATGTACAGTTTCCTTTCATCAGGCTGCTGCTGACGAAGGTGAGATCTATACATGAGCTCGCTTGTCCTCTGCGAAATGTCGGTTTATTTCCATCGTTCAATAGGACAACATCTAGGGTCGACATGGCTTCCAGTAAAGCCCGTCCTCGTTGATTCGTCTCCTTTCTGCCCCCGTCGACTGCCCAAGAGTTGAAGTCTCCCGCAATTGCCACTGGGGAATGCCGTTTTGCATCCACGACGAGTCTATCTAGGAATGCTGTGAAGTCTTCATAGCAAAGGCTTGGTGGTGCATAGCAGCTATAAAGATAGATACCATTCACCTTGGCCACAACGAATCCAGACTGTTGGTCTCCGTTATATGCTTCAAGCGGCAGAGCACCGCAGGACCAAATGACGGCTTTATTGCTAGTATCAGTAACCCAGTTTTGGGTATATAGGTTCCTGTAAGGTTCCGAAATGACGGCAACATCAATTTTCAGGTCTCGAACCGTCTGCGTCAGCAGATCGTGTGCTGTGGTGCAGTGAGCCAGGTTCACCTGTAACACCCGCACTATGACTGTGTACGGATCTTCTGGAGTGCACTCTGGTAGACTGGACATTTGATACTACCAGTTACATGGGCATTGTCTGTCGTGGGCTCCAGTTCTACGCATAGAACGCATTTTGGAGACGCTTTACAATCGGCGCTTCTGTGCCCTTTTTCGCCGCATTTGTAACACAGGTCTGATCGGTCAATGGAGCTCTTGCAATTGACGGCAAGATGCTCGTAGCGCCAACACTTGAAGCATTTGATGGGCCTTACCACTGTCACGATGCGAGCATATACCAGGCTTATTCGTATTTTACTACCCTTACTCAGTATATTTCTTGCAGTAGCGTCAGGGAGTATCACCGTAGCAGATTGTGTTCCTCTGTAGGCCTTGCGAAGAGACTTGACGGCACTCAATGAGATATCACTATCTGCGCCATCAGCTTTCCTCAGGGCATCAAGTATGTCTTCTTTGGTAGTGACGTCATCGAGGTCTTTGATTTCGAGTTCCTGTTGAGGTCCCTTATTGAACACCTTAGCTTCGTTTTGGAGGGCTCCAACTAGTGCCTTCTCCAGCTCAACACCTTCGTCCTTCTTTCCTCTCGCTAGAATTAAAAGAACATCTCCGGAGGCTGTTTTACGGATTTTGTCCACGCATGAGCTAGCCGCGTAGACACCTTGGTCTTTCTTTATACGTCCTAATATTTCAGCGTACGTATCCTTCCCCGTGGGACGAATAATTAGCGCATCAGGGCGGATTACTGCTTTCTTCTTCGTCCGAGGCTGATTCTGGTGTGTCTTCGCCACTTTTCCCTGCCTTTGGACCTTTGTCCAACTGGAACTTTCGTCCGTATCCGAGGTAACGTTCTGGATAGTAGGGTTTCGAACTACTCGGTCATTCTCCGTGGCCTCGGTTGAGTTTGCAGTCTCAGAGTTCTCCAAGGTCATTTCCTTCCTTCTTTTCACCTGTCGTGGAAGTTTTCTCTCCTCCAGAGGTGAGATATCTTTTCTCTTCGGCTGCCCACTTAGGTGAGGTGAAGTTTGGGCGTCAGCAGTCTGCACCATTGGTTGTGGGATCACTTTTTTGTCAAGTGCCACGAAACGGTCATAACTGCTTTTCATCTTATTGACTTGCAACTTAATGTGCTTGTGAACGTTTGCCTTCGGAGTGATATACTCCAACAAGTCTTTTAAAAGGTTATCAATCTTAACCATTTCAGCTTGCCTTTTCTTCAGAAGTTCTTCACTTGGGGTAGTAGACCCATCAGAGGCCAAGTGGTCCACCTCTTGAGGGCTGCAGTAGTCGGATCTCGACGAGCTCGAGCCTGCTTCGGCACTCTCACCCGCCGGAACTGGGGTATCCCTCCCCTGCACCGTAATCATTTTTCCAATGGTTGTACTGGCCATGGTTTCTTCTTTAATATGTAGGCTGTTATAGGGAGCCCACCCTTGGCACCCTTGGTTTCGGGAGTTAGGTTTCTCCCATGTATGTATGTATGTATGTATGTATGTTTTTTTTTTTTTTTTTTTTTTTTTTTTTTTTTTTTATTTTTTATTGGAAAGAAAAAGAGAAAGAAGGAAGTCAACCTCCTTTCTCACACTTCCTTCTTTCTCTTTCCTTCCTCTTTTTCTTACTTTTTCCTTTATTGAACAAACTTACAAAATTAACAAATAAAACATGACGTGCAAGGGACAATACCCCTTGTCACATACAATACAGTTCGGTTGGTCCCCAGACCACGACGGAACATGTGCTGAGCAATACTTCGTTGTGTAGGGAACGATAGCCTTGGCTTCCTCAGTAGCGAATCCTTTCCGCTCATTGACGGTAAGAAGATCCTCCGTTTACTCTGGATTTTTCCGCAACTGCTCCTCGCGGCGCAGCTCCTGCAAAACCTCCATTGCGAAGTCGCTTGTCGCGTTCCATGCCGCCTCTGATGACAGCATAACTTCCACAAGATTTCCACCGTTGATGGGTTTACCTGCGCTATTTTCCCATACAGCTCGTTGGACGTCGAAACGCGGACACGTAAAGAGAACATGTTCCGCGTTTTCCTTCATTCTCGGACACTTTGGGCAATCCGGAGAATCCTCATGCTTAAATTTGTGAAGATATTCCCGAAAGCACCCGTGTCCTGAGAGCATCTGGGTTAGGTAGTAATTGACTTGTCCATGTGATCGGTCAAGCCAAACATCTAGCTTCGGAATAAGTCTGTGAGTCCACCGGCCTTTGCTCGAGGCGTCCCACTGCAGCTGCCATCGCTGGATGCTGTGGTTTCGTTCTTCTGTCCTCAGTTCCACTGAGCTCAGCTCAGTTGATGTTTTGCGTGTGTAGAGTCGCCTACGCTCTTCCGCTAGCACCTCAAAAGGTAGCATCCCAGCAATGACACACACAGCATCGTTCGATACTGTGCGGTATGCGCTGACCACTCTAAGGGCACTCAGCCTGTAGACTGGAACAATTTGCCGCCGAGATGCTTGGCTTCGTAATGCATCACTCCATATAGGAATACCATATGTTAATACCGACGTGACAACTGATGATAGCAGGAGCCTTCTCCTCTGTTTTGGCCCTCCAGTATTTGGCATAAGTCTTGCAAGAGCAGTCTTCACTGCTCCTGCCTTACTGCTTGCATGTTGAGCTTGCTGTCTAAAACTAAGTCGGGCATCAATCATAATTCCCAGGTACCGTATGTAGGGCTGGGAAATTATTTCGTGCTCACCGACTTGCAGTCTAATTGTCTCTATTTTCTTCCGGCTCGTAATGAGGAGTGCCTCAGTCTTATGCTCCGCAAGTTGTAACCCAATCGAGTCCATCCATTGTCGTATCTTGTTAAAAACATTCTCGAAAATGAGCTGGAGCGTGGAAAGGTGTTTGCCCACGATGACTATGGCTACGTCATCCGCAAAAGCTACGAGTTTGGCCCCCGCCGGTAATGCTATTTTGAGCAAGTCGTCATATACGATATTCCACAGAAGAGGACCCAACACTGAGCCTTGAGGTACCCCCCCAGTCACCCTATATGTTTTAGGACCAACCTCTGTGTCATATCTGAGTACTCTGTCGGTAAAGTAATTACCTACCATCTTTTGCAAATATGCCGGTACTTGCAGCTTCGACAATGCCGCGAGGATGGGATCCCACCGTACCGAGTTGAAGGCATTTTTGATGTCCAGGGTAACAACCAAGCAATACTGCTTCGTACCTCCTTTCCATCGCCTGCCATCGATTGCTTTTTTTGCTGTTTTGACCACCAGGTCTATAGCATCCAACGTGGATCGTCGTCGTCTGAAACCGTATTGAGCTTCGGCCAATAGGGGTTCCACCACTGCCTCAATTCTCTGATGTATAATGCGTTCCAGGATCTTGCCCGCCGTATCCAGCATACAGAGTGGACGATATGATGATGGCTCGTCCGGTGGCTTTTTCCCCTTGGCGATAAGCACGAGTCTCTGTTGCTTCCATCTGCTGGGGAAAATACCTTCCTGGATGCATGTATTATACATTTCGAGGAACATGCCGGGTGCTGCATTGATGGCGGCTTTCAACGCTATATTTGGCACACCATCGAGACCGGGGGCCTTGTTGTTGCCCACTCTACTACAGGCCTGCAATAGTTCCTCAGCTGTAATCGGCGGTATTCCGTCGATAATAGCACCCTCCACCTGCTTTTCAGTCACACTCATTTGCTGGGGGAATAAGACTGAGACAATTCTCTCCAGGAGCCTAGGACAGGTTGGTGATGGCATCGGCTGGCTCTTGAGCCGCGTCATAACCACCTTGTACGGTCTGCCCCAAGGATCCTTCTCCACTTCCTCCAACAGTTCGTTCCAGCAGTCTCGTTTGCGAAGCTTTATGGCCTTAGTAAGCTTACGCTTAGCGGCTTTAAACTCCACTTCGAGACTTTCGGGGTTGGACTTCTTCCTTGCGCGTTGCCAAGCTCTCCTCGCTGCGAAACATTCCCTGCGGAGGGTCGCGATTTCACCGCTCCACCAATACACCGGTGGCCGTCGGTTTCCACTAAATTTCCTGGGCATAGTGGCATCGCAGGCGTCGGTGACTCTCCGCATGGTTTCGTCTGCTTTCCCTATGGCATTCTTACTGTCTAATCGGGCAGTCTTCAGTGCCATAAGGAAGGTGGCAATGTCAAATTTTCGCACATTCCAGCCGACTCCATTTGTTCTTTCCGGTGTGGGTGCGGATCTCCAATCAACCGACACCTCCCAGAGTACTGCCTGATGATCACTGGCAGTGTAGATCTCGGATACTTCCCATGCACAGTTTCCTTTCATCAGGCTGCTGCTGACGAAGGTGAGATCTATACATGAGCTCGCTTGTCCTCTGCGAAATGTCGGTTTGATTCCATCGTTCAATAGGACAACATCTAGGGCCGACATGGCTTCCAGTAAAGCCCGTCCTCGTTGATTCGTCTCCTTGCTGCCCCAGTCGACTGCCCAAGAGTTGAAGTCTCCCGCAATTGCCACTGGGGAATGCTGTTTTGCATCCACGACGAGTCTATCCAGGAATGCTGTGAAGTCTTCATAGCAAAGGCTTGGTGGTGCATAGCAGCTATAAAGATAGATACCATTCACCTTGGCCACAACGAATCCAGACTGTTGGTCTCCGTCATATGCTTCAAGCGGCAGAGCACCGCAGGACCAAATGACGGCTTTATTGCTAGTATCAGTAACCCAGTTTTGGGTATATAGGTTCCTGTAAGGTTCCGAAATGACGGCAACATCAATTTTCAGGTCCCGAACCGTCTGCGTCAGCAGATCGTGTGCTGTGGTGCAGTGAGCCAGGTTCACCTGTAACACCCGCACTATGACTGTGTACGGATCTTCTGGAGTGCACCCTGGTAGACTGGACATTTGATACTACCAGTTACATGGGCATTGTCTTTCGTGGGCTCCAGTTCTACGCATAGAACGCATTTTGGAGACGCTTTACAATCGGCGCTTCTGTGCCCTTTTTCGCCGCATTTGTAACACAGGTCTGATCGGTCAATGGAGCTCTTGCAATTGACGGCAAGATGCTCGTAGTGCCAACACTTGAAGCATTTGATGGGCCTTACTACTGTCACGATGCGAGCATATACCAGGCTTATTCGTATTTTACTACCCTTACTCAGTATATTTCTTGCAGTAGCGTCAGGGAGTACCACCGTAGCAGATTGTGTTCCTCTGTAGGCCTTGCGAAGAGACTTGATGGCACTCAATGAGATATCACTATCTGCGCCATCAGCTTTCCTCAGGGCATCAAGTATGTCTTCTTTGGTAGTGACGTCATCGAGGTCTTTGATTTCGAGTTCCTGTTGAGGTCCCTTAATGAACACCTTAGCTTCGTTTTGGAGGGCTCCAACTAGTGCCTTCTCCAGCTCAACACCTTCGTCCTTCTTTCCTCTCGCTAGAATTAAAAGAATATCTCCGGAGGCTGTTTTCCGGATTTTGTCCACGCATGAGCTAGCCGCGTAGACACCTTGGTCTTTCTTTATACGTCCTAATATTTCAGCGTACGTATCCTTCCCCGTGGGACGAATAATTAGCGCATCAGGGCGGATTACTGCTTTCTTCTTCGTCCGAGGCTGATTCTGGTGTGTCTTCGCCACTTTTCCCTGCCTTTGGACCTTTGTCCAACTGGAACTTTCGCCCGTATCCGAGGTAACGTTCTGAATAGTAGGGTTTCGAACTACTCGGTCATTCTCCGTGGCCTCGGTTGAGTTTGCAGTCTCAGAGTTCTCCAAGGTCATTTCCTTCCTTCTTTTCACCTGTCGTGGAAGTTTTCTCTCCTCCAGAGGTGAGATATCTTTTCTCTTCGGCTGCCCACTTAGGTGAGGTGAAGTTTGGGCGTCAGCAGTCTGCACCATTGGTTGTGGGATCACTTTTTTGTCAAGTGCCACGAAACGGTCATAACTGCTTTTCATCTTATTGACTTGCAACTTAATGTGCTTGTGAACGTTTGCCTTCGGAGTGATATACTCCAACAAGTCTTTTAAAAGGTTTTCAATCTTAACCATTTCAGCTTGCCTTTTCTTCAGAAGTTCTTCACTTGGGGTAGTAGACCCATCAGAGGCCAAGTGGTCCACCTCTTGAGGGCTGCAGTAGTCGGATCTCGACGAGCTCGAGCCTGCTTCGGCACTCTCACCCGCCGGTACTGGGGTATCCCTCCCCTGCACCGTAATCATTTTTCCAATGGTTGTACTGGCCATGGTTTCTTCTTTAATATGTAGGCTGTTATAGGGAGCCCACCCTTGGCACCCTTGGTTTCGGGAGTTAGGTTTCTCCCAATGTATGTATGTATGTATGTATGTATGTATGTATGTATGTATGTATGTATGTATGTATGTATGTATGTATGTATGTATGTATGTATGTATGTATGTATGTATGTATGTATGTATGTATGTATGTATGTATGTATGTATGTATGTATGTATGTATGTATGTATGTATGTATGTATGTATGTATGTATGTATGTATGTATGTATGTATGTATGTATGTATGTATGTATGTATGTATGTATGTATGTATGTATGTATGTATGTATGTATGTATGTATGTATGTATGTATGTATGTATGTATGTATGTATGTATGTATGTATGTATGTATGTATGTATGTATGTATGTATGTATGTATGTATGTATGTATGTATGTATGTATGTATGTATGCTGTATTTGAGCTGTCCTCTAGTATGTAAAAAAAATCTTGAAAAACAAGTGATTAAGCCTTGGATAGATAAAGAGGTAAAAGATAGTATAAAACTTCGGGATAAAGCTTTTGTGGAAGCTAGAACATCAAAGTGTAGCGTGCAATGGAATTTATTTAAAAATATAAGAAATAATATAGTATCTATGACTCGACTCAAAAAGAAAAAATATTATGAGTCACAAATAGACAGTAATAAACATGATTCTGCTAAAATGTGGAAAAATTTGAAAGAAATGATGGGTAAAAGTAAAGAAGATAATAGTTTCAAGAATTTATTAAATGACGACGTTGATAATGAGATACTTGCAAATACTTTTAATAAATTTTTTATCAATAGTGTGAATGAAATTGTAGGAAAAAATGTAGATAGTAATACTGGAATGATTTTTGACTGTGTAAGGGACGAAAAATTGAAAGAATTTTCCTCGGTAGATTTTGAAAAATTGGCTAAATATGTTAAATCAATCAAAAAGAGTAAAAATAGTGATATCTTATTTTCAGGGTTTGTTTTGAGAAAACTATGGGAAGTTAACCCTTACGTGGTCAAAATGATTGTCAACGTGAGTCTGAGTACTGGTACTGTACCCCAGTGCTGGAACAATACAATAATTTATCCTACTCGAAAAGTTGCAAATACGGTTAGAATTGATGAGTTTAGGCCAATTAATACCTTGCCGGTCATCGAAAAGTTAGTTGAACAAATAGTTAAAGATCAAGTGGTGGAGTTTATTGATAAACAAAACATATTGAACAAAGAACAATCTGGTTTTCGGGGTAATACTGGAATGATTTTTGACTGTGTAAGGGACGAAAAATTGAAAGAATTTTCCTCGGTAGATTTTGAAAAATTGGCTAAATATGTTAAATCAATCAAAAAGAGTAAAAATAGTGATATCTTATTTTCAGGGTTTGTTTTGAGAAAACTATGGGAAGTTAACCCTTACGTGGTCAAAATGATTGTCAACGTGAGTCTGAGTACTGGTACTGTACCCCAGTGCTGGAACAATACAATAATTTATCCTACTCGAAAAGTTGCAAATACGGTTAGAATTGATGAGTTTAGGCCAATTAATACCTTGCCGGTCATCGAAAAGTTAGTTGAACAAATAGTTAAAGATCAAGTGGTGGAGTTTATTGATAAACAAAACATATTGAACAAAGAACAATCTGGTTTTCGGGGTAAGCATTCGTGTGAAACTCTTTTACATGATGCTTTGAATATCTGGAGAGATTGTTTAGATACTGGAAATATGGTTGGAGTAGTCTTTATTGACTTTAAACGCGCTTTTGAAACCATTAGTCGAGAAGTACTTTTAAACAAACTATTCAATTATGGTATTGACGGCAAGGCATTAGATTGGTTTAAATCTTATTTAGAGAATCGTAGTCAACAAACTAAAATAAATGATGTATTATCTAAAAAACTGAATGTTGAATACGGAGTACCTCAGGGTTCAAAATTAGGCCCTCTGTTATTTATACTATACATAAATGATTTAATTCGGTTGCTACGAGATAGAGGTTGCGAGTGTAGATTGTTTGCTGACGATCTCATGATTTTTAAGAGTGGGAAATGTACAAAGGTTATTGAATGTTGTCTAAATAGCGCACTTGATGTTTTGAAAGAGTGGATGAGTAAAAATTCAATGATAATTAATCTCAAAAAGACAGTATTTATGTTAATTCATGATAGTAGGAAAATACTCAATGATGAGCAATGTAAGATAAAATTTGATGGTATTGGGATCACCGAAATCGAGAAAACTAAATATCTAGGTGTTATTATTGATAAGAATTTGAAGTTCGATGATCAAGCTCGACAGATTATTAGCAAAGTTAGTCACAAAGTGAGCTGCCTTGGTAGAATGAGATATGCACTGAGTAGTTATGCCAAAGTTACTGTTTATAAAAGTATGATAGCACCGCACTTTGAATATTGTGGATCTATTCTGATTAATATGAGTAAGAAATATTTGAAAAAGTTACAGATTGTGCAAAACAGAGCGATGAGACTGATATTAAATGTGGATAGGTACACTAGAATCAGAGACATGCTGGATACCCTTGGCTTCATGACGATTGAACAGCGTATGAAATATAATGTTTGTATTTTTGTACACAAAATGATGAATGGTATGCTACCGGAGTACATGTCTGAATTGATATCGTATAAAAGGCATCAATACAGTTTGAGGAGATCCGAGGACCTAATAGTCTCCAAAAGTAAAACTAAAAGCTGTGAGAAAAGTATAAAGTACTATGGATTTTTGTTGTGGAACAAATTGAGTATGAACGTGAGAAAGGAAAAAGTGTTTGCCATTTTTAAGAGGAAATTATTATTAGAAATAAAAAATGGCGAGATCTGACTATACTCTTTAATGGTATCATACCACATGCCAAAAGTTGTATTTTTTTGTATATTATAGCTAACTTTGCTAATAAACGTCTTGAAATGAAATGAAAATGTATGTATGTATGTATGTATGTGTACAAAATTTTGCGCAACGATTTCTCATGTGCAAATGAAGTTATGGAAGTTTTCAAGGTCGCGTTCGAAGTGTTTCCATATAACCAACAACTGATTAGATTTTGGATGAAATTGGCGCAGTATATGTATTGTTATTAACAATTGCAATTGTTCATAATGTTCTATTACGTACACTATTAGAGATACCGTAAAATTTATGAGAGAAATGTTGTTCCCTATATAAAAATACGTATTTTATATAGAATGACTTTTTTCGATATTCTCATCATTAAGTTATGAACATCTCAACAATTATGTATGTAATGAGTGAATGAATCAATCCAGAGCTGTCATGACGGTCCCAATCTAAGCGTTTCCATGCAAAATTGAGCGGATTACACTTTGGATGGGATTCGTGCAGCATATGCAATGTTGTTAAGGATGGTAATTATTTATACTGTTCCACCGGCGAAAATATTAAAGTTATCGGGAAACTTCTCAGAAAAGAATTATTCGGTATATGAAAATAGAGCTTTGATGTGTAATGCGTTTTTTCCATAATTTCCATAATTAAGGGATAATTAAGTGATCGTGCGCAGTAATTATTGGTCACAATTTCAATTATTGCTATCACTGTTGAGTTTGGTCATCACAATGATTGCGTGTTTGCGCTGTACTGAAATACCAAATCGGGAAGTTTTGTTTGTGCCCCGTACGGGGCACACACATTTGCACACCACTAGTTTGCAAAGTTATGAATACTTCTAAGAAGGGAGGATTGGTCAAAAATGGGATTTTCAAAAATCCATATGTTGCCAATTATGTGATAAAAGAAATTGGAAGAAATCGTAGAAGTTAATACTAACCAGTACTACTGGATATAAAATTTTCAAAAAAATCGAAGATGCAGTTTGAAAATGTTGGTCGAGTTGGGATAAAATCGCCCATATACATCAGGTATATATCGGGTGTATGTTGGATATGCGTACTGTAATAACTTTATTTTGGGCCAGGCAGACATTCCCCCTAATGAATTCCCCTTTCACCTATTGTCCGTTCCCCCCAGCGGTGAGCCAGCGCGTATTAGAATCTTTATAAACCGCACTGATTATTACATAACTTTTGGATAACTAATTGTAGGCCGACGAGCCACTTAGACAACCCCGAGACAGCCGGCATAAAAGCCCCGAAAACGACAGTTGTAGGAGAAAGTGTATTATTATTTATAATATACTCTACTTTTTATTACACTTTTGCCTCTTATCTATTATTTCCCCCCTTTTTTCCTTATATTAGATTAGCTGATGCTATTTATATGTCTTGTGAAAATCGGCATCGTTACATATTATATGAACCTTTTGTATATATATTTCAGTATTCAGACATGTTTCTTTGTATAAAGTCGCTAATTTAAATAGTAGTAACGACTAGTAAATTAAAGTACTATATTGTGCACCTAAGGCGGAACGTTGAACATTCCCAGCGAGTTTGTCGGGTGTGCCCGCAGTGCCAAAAAGGGTCAAAAGCACGAGATCCGCAGGGCCAAGGGTTTTTGATCCTTTTCTTCACTAACGGGCCACCCGACACACTCCCCGGGAGTGTTCATTTTTTCGCCCGAGGCGCACATACTATTTTTCACACCCCTCGGAAAGTTCGCTCTCGCCCACAGGCCGGAAAGTGAGTACTTTTCGCCCGAGGGAAGACTTCTATGCACTTTCCACCCTAGGGCGGAAAGTACTCATTTTCCGGCTGACTTTCGGGCGAGAAAGTACTAACTTTCCGGCGAGGAGTGGGAAAAAACAGTTATAAACTATCAAATGGGTATTTTTTCGTGTGTGAACGACTTTCATTGGACATTTTGTTCCGTATCTCCAACTGTTCGTGCGATAGAGGGATCTATATAATTGCATTTTGAAATAACAATTCACTATTGATGTTAGCAAAAAAAAAAAATTATGTAACATCAAATATGTATTTTTGTGTGTGGAACAATGTTGGGTATTTTTAACTGTTCTCACGATGCAGTCATGTAAACGATTCAATTTGTTAATAACTTGAAAACCGCTGGGTTGATTATGTTCAAAATCTAATCAGGTGTAAGTTAGGCGGAATCCTACCGAGTGAGTATAGGGAAACCCAAATCAGATAATTTGTCTGAGAGAAATCGTTCGACAAAATTTTGCTCACGCACGCACACACACACTCACACAGAGAGACAAAAATCTCTCCCAAAATGGTTGGAACTGTTCCTAACGGTCATAAAACGTGGAAATCAAGTAAAATTTCCAATTTCAATTTTCGGACCCATTACAATACTTTCCTCAAGATCGGGAAGTTAAAAAAAAAGTAGCGAGCTAGCCCCCTGAACTCGGAATTTATGTGTAAACATCTTGCCATTGCGTTGGAAGCGCCATCTTCAGTCGAAGCAAGTACCTGGGGGCCTATTCTCGAGTTTAAGTGAAGGGAATTTGTGAACGGAAGTGGCTCCGTTCACGCATCGTTTTGGTGAGCGCAAGTTTTCACACTGCTTCACGTGTGGATGTACGATACGTTCGTGAAAACTTGCGATCACCAAAGTAATACGTGAACGGAGCCACTTCCGTTCCCGAATTCGCTTCACTCAAACTCGAGAATAGGCCCCCTGTTGAGCTCACACGGACACAGACTAATGTTGTTTACGCTTTCAGAAAATTACACTCGGCCGAAAGTGGTGCCCTAGCGAGCGCTAAGATGTTCACACATCAATAATTAAGTACATCGAATTGAAAAAGAAGAAGTCCCTGACAGTCTCATCCGCGATTCGAGCCCCGGTCACTCTATGTTGTGAATGGCACTTCTCACTGAACTACCGGGATTACACAAACGAACCCTTCCGAACTTGTACATTACAAGAGCCACATGGCCACGAGACTGCGATTCACATCCCATTGAGCCATAAAACAAAAATAATTAATAAGATTTTGTTATACTTAAGGGGTGACCCCGGTGAAACTTCGAAGTCCTCGCCCGGCCTTCGGACCCACCATGCGGGTTTTGATATATAAACGCATATCCAAAAAAGTGGGGAAAATCCCGGACCCAACCCATTTTGCCCCATATACCTATAAGAAACAATGTTTTTTGTGTTTTGAGCTTCAAAGTGCTCCTCGGTCCGCAATTGTCGTCCGATTTTAGGTTTGTTTTTTCAACATGTTGGTCATACTCCAAAGAACAAAGTTAAGTATCCGTTTTATTCTATTCCCTTTACATAATAAGAAAATGATTTTTTAGTTTGCGCATTTTTCGAAAAATCTTAAAAATTCGTCGTTTTCACTAATTGATCATTGTAATCATACGTAATATGGTTTTTATGACGATGAAAATGATGCTAGAATTCACATTCAGTACAAAAAAATTATAGTACTTACATCTGTCTTCGAGAGAAATGTGAAAAAATACAGACCTATGTAGCAATCTGCTCAGGTAAAAATATAGAAATAAATCATGAAATTCGTTTAAATCATGAACAAAGCATTTTTCTTGTCATAAAAGACATATTACGTGTAATTACAATAATCAACAAATGGGATGTGAGTGTGACCCTCGACGGGTCGCATCTACAACTTCCCGACAGTGGGTGTGTGTGTGACGATACACGTATGAAGTCAAGTTGTATATCACTAACGTAAATTCAACTATTAATCGATCTCTACGATTCTTTCTTTCCTCATTCTTTTACATTACTCAGTTCTTTTGAATGTTTGAAAAGTTTTTCCAAAATTTCACCACCCTTTCTCAAATTTAGAAAAAAAAGTGAGGCATCATGGTACACCTGGGATATGTGAAACATGGAATCACTAATTTTGATCTAAATTGATTCAAAATTTTTGACGATTTCTCGAGAATTATTGGAAATTTCCAAATACTCAGTTCTTTTGAATGTTTGAAAAGTTTTTCCAAAATTTCACAAAACTTTGTCAAATTTCAAACTTTTTCTAAATTTTTCCACAGTTTTTTAAAATTATTAGACTTTTTTCCAATTTTGTCCTAACTTTTTCCAAGTTTTTTGTAAATCTTTCCAATTTTTTTGTTTCAAATTTTTAGAAAAGTGCTCCAAATTTCGTGAAACTTGTAGCAATTTTTTTTTCAATTTAAAACAAAAATTGCAAATTTTTTCAAAGTTCTTCTGAATTTTTGCACAAAATTTACCATTTTTCTGTAAATTTGTGCTAATTTTTCCAAATTTTTCTAAAGTGAGCCAAATTTTTTCAACATTTTTCTAAATTTCCAGAAACACTTTCAACATTTTTCAAACTTCATTGAAAATTTTAATATTTTTGAGAAATTGCTTCAAAACTTTTCTAATTTGTTAAAAAAAATTCCAATTCTTTTCAAATTTTTTTAAAATGTAGCGCATCTCGATATGTACATACAACTTGTGCGCATCGCCTGTGCGTCGATGGCAGAGAGGTAGCGATGGGTAACCAGTAGAGTATATCTATATATACACTTGTACTGGAAATGCCTGTTCTAACCAGAATTTTTTCCCAACGCAAGGGCCGCATTAGATGTTTTACATCAAAAAAGTAATATAACATGAAATGTGTAGTTTCACGAGCGGAACAACTTTTGTTTGATACCTTTTCTCGTATCTGTCATCGTTCTCGAAATACAGCGTTATAAACAATGAAAATTGTTAATTTAACGATATCTCGTAAATTAGCGCAATTATGGAAAAAATGTCATTAAACATAAAATATGTATCTTCATGTGAGAAACAACATTCGTTGGGAACTTTTTCCTGTATCTCTCATGGTTTTTGTAATACAACGTTTTAAACAATTGAAATTGTTGATAAGAATTGAAGGAATTGTGTTTTAGACTTGACATTCCTGTCCCCTCTACGCAACGGCTACATCCAATTTTTGAAAAAAAATATTCTAATTGGTCCAGTTGTTCAGGCGAAACCGTGTCACAAAAAAATGCTTACATACGTACATACATACGCACACAGCCTCACCCACACACACGAGGAAAAAATGAGAATTTTATCGATCTGACATTTTTTATTTTCGGGGTCATTACAATAACTTTCCCTATCGGGAAGTTAATTAGTGAAAACGATGAATTTTGAGAGTTTCCGGAAAAATGAAAAAACACGCAAACTAATTTTGTCATGTACAATGAGATATACCTATTTTTTAACTTTTGATTTTGGTTTTACTTTTTTTGTTTGTACGCACGCTAAAATTGAGATCAGAACTTGAAATTTGGAACAAAGGCTCCTTTTGTTGGGGTGAAAAACCCTATTGAGTGGTGATATGATCGGATCATTAGTTTTCTAGATATCGATTGTTTCGTTTTCACGGTTTTTATTTTATTTGTTGTTTTTTTTTCAAAATGTGTGCCTTAACGAGATCTATAATATGGCGAAAACTATTGAGTCAATTAGTATAGGTACAATGACATATTCCTATTTTTGCTTCCGAATGGAAGCATTGCAATCGGTCAATTTTCACTTTCGCTAATTATGCTTGTAAACGATATATAATGGTTTGAAACGTAAAAATACGAAGTTTGAGCATAGTGTCTGTATGTATCAATTTTTTTCGAAAATCTTCACTTACAAAATTTAGCATAAAACGGACTATATTTTGAGCATCAAATCTGAAAAAATTATCAATTATTGGTTTTGAGTACATATCGATGTGGGCGCAATTTCAGTGAAATCTGTCCATAAGTTTCTTAGAAATCGACTTTTTTGTTTTTTCTTCGATCGCTCATATCTCAGAAACAAATGGATATTTTTTAATTTCTTTTTTGTCAAAATGTGCGTCTCAACGAGATCCAGGGGACGACTGAAGAACATCTGGTAGGTTGTTTTATACAGTTTTCTTTGCTTTTTGGTTTTGTACGCACGCTAACGTCCGCAAACTTGAGATAAAAACTTGAAATTGGGAACAAAGGTTCCTCATGTTGTGGCGAAGAACCCTATTGAATGGCGATTCGATTGTATCATTAGTTTTCCAGATTTCAATTTTTTCGTTTTCACGGTTGTTATTTTATTTCTCGATAATTATTCAACCGATTTTGTTGTTTTTTTTTTTTCAAAAGGTGTGCCTTGACGAGATCTCTGATATGGTTGAAAAACATTGGGTCTATTAGTTTGGGTAATATCAGATATTCCTATTTTTTAACTACCGACGTCAGAATAGCCGAGTGGACTAAGCGCGCAGCCTTAGCGCTGCCGCTTCGGTACCTGGTTCAAATCCCCCATATAGGGCGAGAATTTTTTCGGAATGTCTGATGAGCGGCAGGTTACTCATAGAGTATCCGCCTGTGCCAACACAGGTTTTCTGTGGTTTCCTGTGTCTTATCATGCGAACGCGGTGCAGCGTATGGACCACTCGCCCATATATCCATAAAGGATCGAAGGCGTTAAAGATAAAAAAAAAAAAAAAAAAAAATTTAACTTTTGACTTTGGTTTTACTTTTTGTGGTTCTTCGCACTCTAGCATCGGCAAAAATTGTGATAAAAACTTGAAATTTGGAACAGAGGTTCGTTTTGTTATGGCGAAGAGCCCTATTGAATGGCGATTCAATCGCATCATTAATTTTCTAGATTTGATTTTTTTCATTTTTACGGTTTTTTCATCACTTCATTTCTCGATACGTATTCATCCTATTTTTTTGCCAAAAGTCAAGCCTTAACGAGATCTATGAACTGGTTCAACGGCATTGAGAGAATAACTTTGAGTAATATGAGATATTCCTGTTTTTGCTTCCGTTCGCCTGGAAAAAGATTTTTCAATACTGGAACATTGTCATTTTGTGTGCAATGGGAACACTCGGAGGCTCACCACTAATGAAATTGGGGGAAATAAAAAAAACGGTGACATATTTGACACATTCGATTGGGGGGGGGGGGGGGCGAGGACGACCTGCTTGTTTGGATATGCCTTTATATTCCAAAATCCGATTGGTGGGTCTGAAGGCCGGGCAAGCATTTCGAAGTTTCACCGGGGTCACCCCTTAATATAATTTTCGTTATACTTAATATAATAATATTAATAAATGATCAAGTTTTTTTTCCATTCTCTACATTAAGGTTCGCGGTAGAGAAGTGGCGCAGATGCTGGAAATAGCCGCTACTCGTACAAAAGTAAGAGAATTGAAAAATGTAGAAAAGTATCGAACCCTTCACGAGTGCTACCTCACTCCTCCGCAGGGCGTTTACTTCGAAAAAATGAAGGATTACGCGGAGAGACTGCCAGTTGTTGGGCTCATTCCTGTGAGTATGAATTCCCCGAAACATTGCATCATAAATGAACTAGTGGTGTGGGCGTAGGCACACACAAAAGTTCCCGATTTGGTAGTTCAGCACAGCCTACTAAATTTACTCTTCTCCAATAGATCCCACTTAGTCAGTATGGCCCCTATTAGTGTCATAATGAAAACTTGTAGATTTGAGAATTCTGAACTGACTCATTTATGAAGCACATAATTATGAATATTTAAGTGGACGCATGGTGAGCATGAGGATGAGACTTATGTGCGTTACTCAAGTGGGAGTGGGACGCCAATAGGGGTGCGTCCGCAATACAAACAGTATAAACAATTGCAATTGTTAATAATAATGCATATACGGTACGAATGCCATCCAAAATGTAATCCGCTCGATTCTGCACGGAAATGCTTCGATTGAGACCTTCATGACAGCGCTGGGTTCATTCATTCACTAATGATATACATAATTATTTTGACGGCCATACCTCCTTAATTATGCAAGTTATAGAAAAAAGTAATTCTACGTAAAATACATATTTTTATATAGGCAACAACCCTTCTCGTTTAAATTTTGCGCTAACTTTAATAGTTTATGTAGTACAACATTATAAACAATTGAAATGGTTGATAACAATATATGTACTGGACCAATTCCATCCAAAATCGAATCAGATCTGAGCTACGTGAAGACGCTTCGGTTGAATGATTCAGAAGGGCCATCGACATAATTCAGTCGCGAGAAATTGTGAGCGAAAAATTTGACCACATACATACCTAGCTACACACACATACACAGACAGACAGACATTTTGTTTAAAACCCTAACGGACCGACTGTAGAGTTGGGTGAAAGTCGAGTAAACTCTAATATTTTTCCAAGATTTTAGAGTTCGGTGAGAGTTGGTCAGTTCTTTCCCAAATTCGCATTATGTAAAAGTTGAGAGTTGAACTTGGATCTTATGAACAATTCTACATTGAGGAAAACTAAATATTTGATTTTTGTTTTTTTTTTTTCTTCAATTAAGCACTTTTCGGTAAAGCACTTATGGCGAACTCTATCCCAACTCTACACGCGATTAAAGTTGAGAGTTGATCTTTGTTCTTATGCCTAACTTTATCCCAACTCTACACGAAATTAGAGTTGAGAGTGAAACTTTTGCATTTTTGAAAATTTTATTTAATAACATTGAGGTTTTGCCCAACTCTATCTCAACTTTACACACGGTTAGAGTTGAAAGTTGAACTTTAGGATTTGGACCCAACTCTATCCGAACTTTATACCGGGTTAGAGTCGAAAGTTGGTCTTTGGGGTTACTTTCCCCCAACTCTATCGGAACTTTATACCGGAATATAGCTGAATGTCGGACTTTAGGATTACTTTCCCCCAACCCTATCCGAACTTCATACCGGGTTAAAGTTGAAAGTTGGACTTTGGGGTTACTTTCCCCCAACTCTATCCGAACTTTATACCGGGATAGAGTTCAATGTTGGACTTTGGGGTTACTTTCCCCCAACTCTGTCCGAACTTTATACCGGAATAGAGTTCAATGTTCGACTTTGGGGTTACTTTCCCCCAACTCTATCCGAACTTTATACCGGGATAGAGGTGAATGTTGGACTTTGCGGTGACTTTGCCCCAACTCTATCCGAACTTTGTTTCGGAATAGAGTTGAAAGTTGAACTTTAGGGTAACTTTCCCCCACTCTATCAGAACTTTATACCGGGATAGAGTTGAATGTTCGACTTTGGGGGTACTTTCCCCCAAGTCTATCCGAACTTTATACCGGGATAGCGTTGAAAGTCAATTTTAGGGTTACTTTGCCCCAACTCTATCCGAACTTTATACCAGGTTAGAGTTGAAAGTTAAACTTTAGGGTTACTTTGCCCGAACTCTTTCCGAACTTAATACCGAGTTGTAGTTGAGAATTGATCTTTGGGTTTATAAAAATTTTATTAGTTTTTTGAAAATTTATTTAAGAACATTGAGGTTTTGGTCAACTCTATTCCAACTATCAACACGGTTAGAGTTGAAAGTTGAGCTTTGGGTTACTTTACCGCAATTCTATCCGATCTTTATACCCGGATAGAGTTGAGAGTTGACCTTTGGGGTTACTTTACCCCAACTGTATCCGAACTTTATACCGGAATAGAGTTGAATGTTGGACATTGGGGTTACTTTGCCCCAACTCTATCCGAACTTTATACCGGGAGACAGTTGAATCTTCGACTTTGGGGTTACTTTTCCCCAACTCTATCCGAACTTTATACCGGATTAGAGTTGAGAATTGATCTTTGGGTTATTAAAAATGTTATTAAATTTTTTTCAAATTCATTTAACAACATTGAGGTTTTAGTCAACTCTATCCCAACTCTACACACGGTTAAAGTTGAAAGTTGAACTTTGGGGTCACTTTGCCCCTACTCTATCCGAACTTTATACTGGGATAGAGTTACATGTTGGACTTTGGGGTTACTTTACCCCAAATTTATCCGAACTTTATACCCGGATAGAGATGAGATTGGAACCTAGGGGTTTTAAAAATTTCATTCAAGAACATTGTGGATTCGGCCAACTCTATCCCGACTTTATCACAATTCAACACAGTGTTAGAGTTGTAAGTTAAACATCAGAGTTACTTTACCTTAACTCTATCCGATCTTTATACCAGGTTAGAATTGAAAGTTGAACTTTAGAGTTACTTTGCCCCAACTCTATCCAAACTTTATACCAGCATAGAGTGGAATGTTGGACTTTGGGTTTACTTCACCCGAACTCTATCTGAACTTTATACCGGGTTAAAGTTGAGAATTGATCTTTGGGTTTTTAAAAATTTTGTTGAATTTTTTTTCAATGCATTCAAAAACATTTGGCTTTCAATCAACTCTATCTCAACTCTACAAACAGTTAGAATTGAAAGATGAACTTTGAGGTTCCTTTGCCCCAACTCTATCCCAATTTTATACCCGGATAGATTTGAATGTTAAATCTTGAGGTTACTTTGCCCCAACTCTATCCGAACTTTATACCGGGTGAAAGTTGAGAATTGATCTTTCGGTTTTTAAAAATTTTATTGAATTTTTTTTTTTAATTCATTTAAGAACATTGAGGTTTTGGTCAACTCTATCCTAACTCTACACACGGTTAGAGTTGAAAGTTGAACTATGGGTTTACTTTGCTCCAACTCTATCCAAACTTTATACCGGGATAGAGTTGAATGTTGAACTTTGGGGTTACTTGGCCTCAACTCTATCTTAACTTTATAACAGGATAGAGTTGGATGTTAAACTTCGGGGTTACTTCTCTCAAACGCTATCCTAATTTTATACTGGGTTAAAGTTGAGAGTTGAGAGTTGATCTTTAGGTTTTTAAAAAGTTTATTGAATTTTTTTGAAATTCATTTAAGAACATTGAGGTTTTGGTCAACTCTATCCCAACTCAAAACACGGTTAGAGTTGCAAGTTGAACTTTGGGGTTACTTTACCCCAACTCTATCCGAACTTTATACCGGAATAGAGTTGAAAGTTGGACTTTGCCCCAACTCTATCCGAACTTTATACCGGGATAGAGTTGAAAGTTAAACGTTGGAGTTACTTTACCCAAACTCTATCCAAACTTTATACCGGGATAGAGTTGAATGTTGAACTTCGGGTTTACTTTTCCCCAACTCTATCCGAACTTTATACCGGGTTAGAGTTGAGAGTTGACCTTTGGGGTTACTTTACCCCAACTATATCCGAACTTTATACCGGGATAGAGTTGAAAGTGAAACGTTGCAGTTACTTTACCCCAACTCTATCCGAACTT
This sequence comes from Asobara japonica, assembly GCA_026005395.1. Classification (NCBI taxonomy): domain Eukaryota; kingdom Metazoa; phylum Arthropoda; class Insecta; order Hymenoptera; family Braconidae; genus Asobara; species Asobara japonica. The sequence goes on along the minus strand of BQMI01000405.1, from coordinate 359,458 downwards.
TATACCGGGATAGAGTTGAATGTTGAACTTTGGGGTTACTTGGCCTCAACTCTATCTCAACTTTATAGCAGGATCGAGTTGGATGTTAAACTTCGGGGTTACTTCTCTCCAACTCTATCCTAATTTTATACCGGGTTAAAGTTGAGAGTTGAGAATTGATCTTTAGGTTTTTAAAAAGTTTATTGAATTTTTTTGAAATTCATTTAAGAACGTTGAGGTTTTGGTCAACTCTATCCCAACAAAAACACGGTTAGAGTTGAAAGTTGAACTTTGGGGTTACTTTACCCCAACTCTATGCGAACTTTATATCGGAATAGAGTTGAATGTTGGACTTTGGGGTTACTTTTCCCCAACTCTATCCCAAGTTTATACCGGGATATAGTGGAGAGTTGAACTTTGGGGTTACTTTACCCCAACTCTATCCGATCTTTATACCCGGATAGAGTTGAGAGTTGACCTTTGGGGTTACTTTGCCCCAACTGTATCCGAACTTTATACCGGAATAGAGTTGAATGTTGGACTTTGGGGTTACTTTGCCCCAACTCTATCCGAACTTTATACCGGGAGACAGTTGAATGTTCGACTTTGGGGTTACTTTCATCCAACTCTATCCGAACTTTATACCGGGGTAGAGTTGAGAGTTGAACTTGGCAGTTACTTTGCCCCAATTCTATCCCAACTTGACACGCGGTTAACGTTGAGAATTGTTATTATCAACTCTCACCCAACCCTATCCGGACTTCATACTGGGTTAGAGTATCGAGTCCATTTTTGGGTTTTCCAGAATTTTATCGAATTTATTCTCAAATTTATTTAAGAACATTGAGTTTCCGGTCAACTCAAATTCCAACTCTGTCTCAACTCTACACACGGTTAGAGTTGAAAGTTGACCTTCAGGGTTACTTCATTCCAAATGACCAAATGTTACTTCAAGAAATGACCAAAACCTCAATGTTCTTAAATTATTTTTTTAAAAATTCAAGAAAATTTTGACAAACGCAAAGTTTGATTCTGAACTCCAACCCGGTAAAGTTCGGATAGAGTTGGGGTGAAGTGACCTCAAAGTTCGACGTTCAACTCTAACCGTGTGTAGAGTTGGGATAGAGTTTACTAAAACCTCAATGTTCTTAAATGAATTTTTAAAAAATTCAATAAATTTTTAAAAAACCCAGAGATCAATTCTCAACTTTCACTCGGTATAAAGTTCGGATAGAGGTGGGGCAAAGTAACCCCAAGATTTAACATTCAACTCTATCCCGGTATAAAGTTCGGATAGAGTTGGGGAAAAGTAAGCCCAAAGTTCCACTTTCAACCCTAACCCGGTATAAAGTTCGGATAGAATTCGGGCAAAGTAACCCCAAAATTCAAGTTTCAACTCTACCTCTGTGTAGAGTTGGGATAGAATTGACCAAATCCTCAATGTTCTTAAATGGATTTTGAACAAATTCAATAAATTTTTTAAAAACCCAACGATCAATCCTCAACTCTAACTCTAACTAATCCTCAACTATAACTCTCTCAGTATAAAGTTCGGATAGAGCTGGGGTAAAGTAACCCCAAAGTCCAACATTCCGTTCTATCCCGGTATAAAGTTCGGATAGAGTTGGAGCAAAGTAAACCCACAGTTCAACTTTCAACTCTAACCGTGTGTAGAGTTGGGATAGAGTGGACCAAAACCTCAGTATTCTTAAAGGAATTTTTAAAAAATTCAGTAAAATTTATAAAAACCCAAAGACCAATTCTCAACTTTAACCCGGTATAAAGCTCGGATAGAGTTGGGGCAAAGTAACCGCAAAGTCCAACATTCAACTCTATCCCGGTATAAAGTTCGGATAGAGTTGGGGGAAAGTAACCCCAAATTCCAACACTCAACTATATCCCGGTATAAAGTTCTGATAGAGTTGGGGGAAAGTTACCCTAAAGTTCAACTTTCAACTCTATTCCGAAACAAAGTTCGGATAGAGTTGGGGCAAAGTAACCGCAAAGTCCAACATTCAACTCTATCCCGGTATAAAGTTGAGATAGAGTTGGCATAATACCAGAATTCAGAAAAACATTCAATTCTTAACTTTGAAAAGCATTAAATGTTGAGAAAACGATGATGACAATAACTTCCCTGTATCGGAAAATTGAAAATACAGAAAGTCCTTCCAATTTCATTTTCACATTTGATGAAACACCTTTTTGTAGGCCTGGGAGCGTGCAATAAAAAGCCTCATACCACGGAGGTTCAGAAGAAGATTTCCTGATTCTTATAACCGCCATTTGAATGACACCAAACGCCTCTACCTGTATGTAATGCACGAGATGGGGATGAAATGTGTTATATCGATAGGATGCGATTGGCGAGGTGTTGAGGAGTTGCCCTTTAAGTCTGACGGTAGAACATCCCGTCGCCCTAGATTCATCCAGAATCGCATCAGCCTGGCAACTAAATATTTTTGCCCCCAAAATTTGATAAAGAATATTTTTGAAAAGTCGCAGACACTTATTCCTGAGTTCATCTGCGACTTGAGAACTTATCGAAATGATGGATTTATTGAAGCGACAAAGTGAGTTACAACAATAAGTGGAAAATTTTTTTCTATTTCTTTGATACGTAACATTTGAAATGCGATAATAATTCAAGTTTCGAATAATTTTTTCAATTGAGCAAAAAGGAATTCGTCATGGCTAGATCAACTATTGATTTAAGAGGAATGAATTTTGACACTACATAAAAATGGATAATGGTGGTATGCTGTTACCATATATGCAGTAGCGTAAAACTGTAATTTTGAGTATGATGTTTCGTCTTAACCGTCAAGATAGTGTTAGGTGTATTGTTAGGTATAAATATTTTGAGTGGCAGCGGATGAATGCTACTTATACATATTTATTGCGGTAGGGTTAGGTTTTCTAGGTATAAGGGTTTTATTGCTTTAGTGCCCAAACCGCGAAGCACCCTCATCGATGACGCACGACCTGAAAGACCCACGCTGTCACACTTTGGGAAATGGCTAAGAAGACCCAGAGAATGATAGTGACGGAAGAGCAGTGGGAGATAAGTCATGAGTATATTTGAGGGATGAGGGTGGTACGAGGAGGCGGTAATTGTGGTTCAACAATAGAAGATAGACGAAGTCCTCGCCTGAGGCACTAGACGATTTTTGGCGTGTCGGTTAATGTTAGTAAAAGCTAGTTTAAACACTGTATTAAATAAAGTTGAGTTATGTTATGAAGCTTTTATCTTTGAAAAGTATCTCCACATATTTTGGGGGCTAAACCGGTATACAAACAAAAGATACAGGGAGTGTTTTGTGAAAGAGTTCAATAAAGATGTCGATCTCAGAGGCTGAACAGAGAGGGCGCGACGAGGAAATTAGATGACCATGATGATCAACAGCACGAAGAAGTCAACAGGCGTATAGACGACGACCAACTCGAATCCGAACTTGAGAGTAGCAGTGAGGAATCCGAGGATGATCATGGACGAATTAGACATAATAGACGACCCAATTCTAACAGGCGTTCTCACAAGTACATGCTCACGTTCAAAGACGTAGAAGAAGCGATTGATTCCTTTAATGGAAATGATCACACCAATGCCGCCATATGGATCAGCGATTTTGAGGAAGTAGCACAACTTTGTGAGTGGAATGAAATGCAGAAGATGACATACGCGAAACGGCTGCTCGAAAGTTCGGCGACGCTGTTTGCGAAGAAGGAAAAGCTTAAGACAAGGTCTCAGTCCAAGATTCCAGGTACGAAATGAACAATGGGTCAAGCTTGGCCCGAACATGGCGGCCGTGCTGCCGGACTTCGGCGCCCGCTCCTCAGCCGAACCCGCACCAGACCCGGTTAAACTCCGGAATGATAACGGTCGGCCAGACTCGGGCCCCATAATCTGGCCAGTGTTCGTTGATCAAAGTCCGGCCGTATTATCAGTTTCCCCTCTCCCGAGTATTGGCCCAAAACGAACTACCGATACTGGAACCGTTCGTTTACCAGGCCCAACCATTCGATCTGGGTCTTCTTTATATCTATACTACTGACCTCTAAGAATAATATATACACCTATCATAAATGGTGATTGAAATAGGTATTTCATTCACAATTGTCATTTATTTATTACAGAGGAATATTGCCACAATACATTATATTATGATTAATTCGAATTTAAAAATTCTGATGAAGAAAATAAATCTTAATATTATAAAGCACTGGACAATTTTGAATTCATTTTCGTTAATATCAACGAGCGATCACTCTTAATTCTCTCAGTACTATTACTTCAACGTAAATCAAATTAAACGTATAAATACTCAGCACAAATTATATATATGATTACACTATTGGCCTTCAAAGATAAAGCTATGCTTTCTCTTTCCATTCATTCTTTCCGATGATGAATTACTCCAACAACTCCAATTTTTATATGCTAAGAATTATTTCATCCTAAAAATGATAATTTCAAATGAACAAAATAAACCACAGAAATAATATTTTTATGTCAGTAAGAATGAGAAATTTTAAATAATTAGTGTTTTTTTGTTAACAGCGACTTATTTTCATTCCCACTAGACAATTTTTTTAATTCAAACAAATTAAACCCTTTTTACCCTCAATTTTTGTTTTTTAATTATTAAATCTTGGTAATTAATGCTCACTTACACAACCATTTTGGACGAAGGCAAAACTGTTCGGTTTTCCAAATGAATTTTTTCTTTGTTTCATTGTTTTAATCAAAACTTTAATTTAAACAAAAACGATGATAGAATAAAAAAGAATAAAAACGATGCAACTTCAAGAAATCGGATTTGCTAATCAATAACAAAACATTGTGCGATTATTCAAAATTTTCTCTTTTCTATGGTGAGCTATCCTTCCTTATGCTGATTTAGACCATCTCTTTGCCCCTGATCGACGATCTTGCCGACCACCATCACGATCGGTGGCACCAGACAACCATACACTGACTACTGAGAGTACCGCCTTTTTGTCTGTCTCTGATCCCAACTTTTCAACAACGACATCCGTCAGAAGTTCACCAAATTTTGTAGCACTAAATTTTTTTTTCTTCATTCCCTTAGACTCTCTTCCATAAGCAGTATATTCTATTTCCACTGATTTGGTTAAAGTGGTCTTCATGATAGTAGAGATACATGACTTGACGGTCTGTAGGGCATTTATCAAATGTTTGAAGAACAGACGCTACAAACAGGAAAAATAGAAATTTTTAAATGTACAGAAAGAAAAAATCACTCAAACAACTAGTGTCAGATATATTACCAGGGTTGACTAGACTCTCAAAGGGACTGGAAGTTTTAATGAATAGAAAAAAGTGTCAGATATATTACCAGTGCCTCCAACTGCTGATTATCAGTTTCCAACATTGCGTTGTAATTGATGAAATTCTCTGTCATTGTAATTGGGATTTTTACTGATAAGTTGGCCTGTAATTCGATCAGACTAGTACCAGTCCCTAGACGTAGATTAGTGCCAACAATTGTCTTCTCCGAATTATTGAAGTACTTCTTCAGGTCGTAAGCGATTTTCACTCTCAGAAGTTCCAATTTTGTATCTAGCTGCTTCTCAATATACAATTGAAAATAATTTTCAACGACTTGATGTTTTCTATCAACTGCTGAAATTGATTCATTTCTAACGTCATCGAGTGTTTCGTTGGTTTTTTTCTTCTTTTTTGGAGGGCTCAATCCTGTAGACCAATCTTTTGATTTTTGCCTTGATATTGAGTCGTCCTTAGATGACAGTAAATGCCTTGGGGTAATGTCTACTGAAAAGAAAATATCAGTGAAAGGAGAATCTCGATGTGTACACCAGTTCACACGAACAGAATTAACCATCAGAAACAACTGTAATAATGATATATGAAGCAAAGAATAAAGAATGAAGAATAAAAAATAAAGAATTTTACGTTGGGGTTTTTTCGTGTTGGTGGAGATGATTTGTGCAGAGATGAATTTTCCAGGGGTTTTTCTCTATCACGCTTTTTTGGGTGTAACGATTTGGGTGTTGTAAGGCACTCAGGAGAACAAGTGACATTATCATCATCTTCAATGTCACTGCACAGATTTGGAGTTTGTGACAAGTCCAAGTCACTTGACGCCTTGGAACCTTTCTGCAATTCATCTGAAGAGTCTGATAGCTTCGTGGTTTTCCGAGATGAAAGGGAAATGGGTGGGCTAGATTCCTCGCTCTCACTAGATGGGTCATTTTCGTGGTTTATGATTCTCCTGTACCGTGGTGGCTTGGCTCCATTATCTACAAGACAACATCCACAGGCATACAGGCAAATGAAATCCTAACCAATTGCATGATCATTTTAATGGCTCAAGTCGATGGACTATAAGGGTATTCGTTCTAGTAATTGTCACACAATTAAAAAAAAATCGCAAATTCGAAAAAAAAATTTATTAGCGAGATTTTTATTAGTGTGAATGTCAATTACCTTTCGCTGTACTTGGGGATTGATTGTCTTGATGCATCGGGAGCTTACCCGCATGGGAAAAAAAATTATGTACAAAAAATATATTGAGTTTTAAGCGGCATATATCCTAGTTATATTTTTAATATAACCGTAAATAATTTCCATATATTCAATGAATATACGAGAAGTATCTTTTTAATGTCCTTTTTTGCCGCTTTCATATATAACATTTTATATTCGTCCTATGTAACATTATATATCCCGTATAGTTGAGAATATTTATCCGGAATATTCGTTACTTGTATGTGAATTAAAATTAATATATAAAATGACATCAATTTTGCATATATCCAACTTTGATGCGATCATTGACGCCATTTATATTTTGTTAAATATTCCACCTATCTCTTGCATATATTAGAAATAGATGACAGATATATCCATGAATAAGTATTCCAAACACATATGTTCCCCATCCATCTGATATACTCCCGAGATGCATTCGAGATATAACTCTAAGTTGACACGAACTCTCTATATATCCAATATATATTGGATATATAGCAGATTAATCATTTTTATTCTCTAATAATAGACGATTTCCCCCTCCCCCATTGAAAACAAGAGCATTATTTCAATCAAATTTATTGATAATAGTCGAACATTTTCAATCTCATCCAACCAATTTAACATTTTTGAATACATTTCTTGCTTGCACTTAATCGACAGTTTAACGCTTCGGGCATATTTTAGACCATGAATCAGATCGAAGGGAAAATCAAAAAAGAAAAGAAATGGGCGCCGATTACTCGCCTATCGAGGTAGCAAAAAAAAAAAACGTGGAATGCCCGCACAAAGTTCAATTTTCTTCCTTACACTAGAGTGTTGATCAAACTAAAAAAATCATAATGAATCAATAATGAATGTGACCCTTCGACTACAATGAGAAAAAATAAATAAACGTCTCATGTCACGAAAAACACTAATTCATGATAAAAACAAGAAAACAAATACCGCCATAGAAACAAGTCCTGAATAATTAGTAAAAGGGATGAATTAATATAATTCATATTAATATTGATATCGCTTCATCACCTATCATAAAGTGTTAATTATCACATTTCGTCTGGTCAAATCTATTGCCTGAACCAACGGATATCTGTAATATTCTTCAATAATAACCAACTAGCAAAGGTTAATAGCTAGGTTTCATATACGTAAGATCCTTTGAAACTACTGAGATCTGGATTCACAACAAAAAAATAAAGAAAATACCATTCTCCTAGAGCACCGACACGATTCATATGAAATGACATAACCGCCAACTTAACGTTTGTTTGTTCGTGGTACTCAGTACCGCTAATCAACTGAAAATAAATATAATGTCTATTCTCAAAAAAAACTTCTTATCTAAATAACACAACAGAATTAACGTTATAGTAAACAGATATACCGTACGTCTCGTTTCTTTTTACCAAATTATGTCTTGGAGAAACCTGATGAATCATTTCGATTTATAGGAATTAGGAGAAAGATCAGGGACTCTTCATCACTCACGCGTTACGTTCTGCATCAGTTGGTGTCGTGGCCTGTACAGCCAGTCTTGCCTCCCTGCGGAGTTTGTTAAGCTTAACGTTTACAGTGCGAGTCATTTCGGTTGATTTGCATGTCTCTGGAAATTCGTTCCTTACGGTTACTGGAAAACTCAAATAAATGTAGAAAATATGAATTTTGCATCAAATAAGTGGCATATTTGGGGAAGTACGAAAACAATTTAACACTCTCTCAAAGGTCTTCGTCATTGACATCCAACGACACGAGAGCTTGGTAATCTCTCAAATTTTGGGGTCTGTTCTTTTACAAATAGAGGCAAAAACTCTTTCCATCTAAAGCCATAAATTACCTTCAATTGCTTCGTACATATGACGATCCAACGCTTGGTGAATGGGAGGGTTCTCATCTGGCCTCCTTATCTTGTTTTTGCCTCCTTTGACATTGCGGACCAGTAGAATGTCTATAGGGAACAAGGACATTACGAGACTTAACGCCATTGCAGTAAAGGGCCTCTGAGCCTTTGCTGCATTTCATTGAATTTGATTGACTCTCGCGCCACTTCCTTTCAGCCCAATCTCTACCTGATGAAATAAATAGTTGGCTTATTTTATTAACTTAACATAATATAACCGGCATGTTTTGAGAATCATGCCAATTTTGAAAGAAATAGACGATTATTCACGAATTTTGAATTTCCTTACTCCATCTGGATCATTCTGTTGCCGCGGCTGTCGTGGGATATTCCTGACGATTTCTCCGAGGAGATTCTCAATTCCAGCTAGTCTTCCAGCGAAGTTGCGATTTATTCCGCCGTCTTCTAAATTTATTAGAAAAGGTTGAAATTCACCAACAAACATTATATAGTATATTTCCAGGCTATCATTCTGGGGGTTTTTTGCTCGTGCAAAGTTTGCGCTCGAGGCGAAGCCGAGAGCAGGCAAAGGCGTGAGTAAAAATCCCCAAAATGACAGCCTGGATAACATTTTTCCGTAATGACTTTTACTTTTAGATGTTCGGAGCAGAGCTAATAGAAAACCCCGAACGAGCAAAAGTACAAGGCGATAGGGGAAAATATTCTATTGACAATTAAGATTTATACCATCTTGAGGGCGAGGTAGACGAAACTGCCGATCTCGATTAGCCAGACGACCTATAGGTACTCTGAAATTTTCCTCACGATGACTTTGTGGTTTCCTCTGCTGTTGAAGGTCATCCATAAGATCCATATTTCGATGAGGTGTTACGTAATCCTCCACTGGATTATTCCGGCCAGCTTCGATATGTTGATCATCATCTTCTTGACGACTATCTAGATCGTCCTGATCACTATACCTATTATCTTGACGATCCCCATTTTTTTGTTCATAGTCGTCATTCTTATCGCTGTTCTCTCGTCTGCTAGGTGCATTATTCTCGTCAGACGACCTGTCCTCAATTACTGGAGTAGTCTTCCTTTTCTAATATCATGAACAAATTGTGTAAGTCTAAAATATGTCGGCTTCCAATATTATTGTGATAACCAATAAAAAATGATGGTGAACGGAGATTATTGAAAATGGAACTTTCTGAACTTTGTTCAATTTAAACTGAAATATATCGCATAAAGGATAAATATGAATAAAATTTGAATTGAAATATAATTTCAATCCTAAATGGACAAGTACGAATTGGAATTGAAATACAATCTTAATTCTGAATGGTAAAGTACAGATTGGAATTGTAATTTGTAACTCGAGTTGAGAAATTGGAAATTAATACAGCAGCGATGGACAAGAATTTGTTCTTCGAATGAAGATATTGGTGATTGCAACAATATGATGCCTTGTAATGGGACAGATGTCACCATCTACTGGAGCTCATTTGACTTGTGTTATTTGAGGAGTGGGGATAGGCGAATTTGGAGCTATTAGCCCACTGAATTTGCATTTGATAGCTCTCTTGTTTCCCTGCTGCCGTCCCGTCAACACGCTTCGGTTTTGTGATCGCGGAGCATATAATTTAACCGCCATTTTATAGCCACGTTTTTCTCGACATTTAATAGAAGAATAATTATTTGCAAATTCGCGTATTTAAACTTTACTAGGTTATGCCATCATTTTATATATTTGACTTCATTTGTTCTCTGATCGTGCATAAAATTTGCTATTTAACTTTATTGCGGGTTTTGGATGTGGTTGACAAAAAAGAGCAAACGACAACTTTAAAATCACAAGGTAAGCCATACATTTGTAATGAAATATTTATGATATATTTAAAATTCACGATCCCTGATAATTTTTCGATGAGATAATAGTTGACTAATCTGGATATTCAGATATTTTACGGTAGAGATTTCGGGGGTTACCGACACAATCAGAATTATATCGCTATTACATGTATTTAAATTGGACGAATGATTGATGATAAAGATTCACTGAAATAACGTATTATATGTTGGTTAACCTTATATACATTTATGATAGATTGGAAAGGCATTAGGTTATACAAGAAAACGATACTAATTATATATGTGGAGAATCGAAGTATATGTACGAAGGACTAATTTCACGCAAATCGTGTACTCGAACGTAATCAAAAACGCATATAAATAAAATCGTGAGTTGATTGTCGAGTTAATTTGTTTAGTTGATTTTTATTTCAATCGATGACGCCATTCCCGAATGACTAGAAAATAAGTATGAGATAAATCCTTCCACCTATTTAATTACATAACCCTTTTGTTATTTTGTTGCGCTAGAGACAGACCATATATAAGTATGTACCTTGAAATTCCCACGGGTCCAGGATTTGGTAAGATTGAATAATCCATATACTGTGTAAGAGCTGGACATAATTTCGTGAAAACTGGTGATCTATTCGTGTTTCGAGTTTAAGTTAATTTCTGTACCTTGATTCGTATTTCTTTCCTCCATTCCATCAGAGTAAACGTGAGGAACTTGAAACTAAGCTTTATCCATAACCAATAAAACTTCTCAGGTTCAATAATCTTGAACCATACATGAAAATTTTATAGCCTTTCGGTCCAATTATTGATTAGAATTATTGATTCATTTATTCAATAGAAAACTATTTAACAATTTATTGATTAAAAAACTAATTTTCTACTGCAATTGAGAAAACGCAACTGAAGCTCGTAATCCAAATGGTCTAATTGGAATTTGAACAAACATTTTTTATTCGAATTGACAAATTATCAATTTCAATAACAACTTATAATTAGACTGAAGAATTGTGCCGGACTAACGTAATTTGGAATTTGACCTGACAAATAACACATTGAAGAATTCCCAGGTGGGATTGAGCAATGATAAGTGCAATTGCGTTTGTAATTTGAATAGTCAAGTTATGAAAGAAATGTGAAGTCTTAATTACAATTCATCAAAATATTGTTGGGTTTCGCAATTTCGTAGTTTAAATTGCTGATTTTTGTTCTGAAAAAAAAAACAATATATATATTTTCACGATTGAAAATCCAATTACTTGTCATTGTTTGATTCAGAATTTCGGGATTGGAATCCCAAGTCTTTGCGTCACTTTATGATTTCTAAATTCTTATCACCAATTGTATTCTAAATCCCTAATCTTTCAATTGCCGTTCCAAACTGGTATTTTAATTCATAATAACTCAATGAAGTCAATTACTGATAATCTTTAAAATTTCAGAGACTTTCATCCTAATGGATAATTTCTATCAATGGCCTCACACTTTTTTTTATTCTTAACCTCCAATTAAAACTAAAAATTATCACATCTTCAGTTACTAGTTTCGCGATTGCGATTGTGTATTTTCGTCCAGTTAATAATTTTGCAATTGGGATTTCAAGTTTTCATCTCAATTCAGTTCTCTAATTTGAATTACCAGGGTTTTCCAAGATTATGATTCTGCACTCAAGATTGTATATTAGAATTTTCAATTGATGAAAACAATCACGCCCAACACTGTTTGGGGGAGATGAGATTAATCATGATTTTCTTGAAATTGAAGATCGCAATAAATATTTTTATCTTTGGATTTGGTTCACTTCGAGAGGCTTGGAATCCCTGTTGGCGTGAACTTCGAGGGTCAGCATCAAGACTATGTGGAGCTATTAAACGAGGAGATTGAGGAAACACATAATTTCCACTATTCCTTTCCAATGCCGAGATACTACCTGGAAATTGAGATATTCATGAGAATTAACGCTAGTTAAGTTATAAAGGAATGGAAATGTAAACACTCGCGCTTTTGAAACATTGAATACGAACTACCAACGTCCAACACTACAGCATCGTACGATGCCCCCCCCCCCCCCCCCCAGGTGGTTCCGTGTTACTGGAACGCCACGACGAACACTTCTTCTGGGTCGAAATTCTCTGATAAAAAGTCTTCATAATCGAATCTCAGTATATGCTCGATCGGAATCCCCACTGTGATTTTACCCTCATCCTCACCAGCCACCCATTTGACTGGAGCAAATCTTTTTGCCATCCTGGAGAACCGACTGCTAAATAAACCGGGTTGGTGTATTTATTAGGCTATACATAGAAATGTCAACTTTTTCAATGAATTTTATCAAGTACTCATGGGACCGTAATTCACTGTAAAATTTCAAGACAATATGAAAGCTCAAAATTGGATCGAATTTGTTTCGCGATTTTTCTAAAGTATTAACCAAAAGTCTTGAAAGGAAATGCGACATATGGATAATACTTACTTGTAAATTATTGATGACCACCCACGAGAATTATTTAAAAAAAATGGTGTGTCATGAAGACACGCGATAGAAGTGAAACTGAATGATTGGATCGGCAAGGATTATTTAATTTTCTATGTTTAGAGGGAGAGGAATCATTTTAATCACGTGTCAAACACTTCTTGATAGTAAATATTAATTTATTCATCATAATAATTATACTTTTTTCAAGATACAATAATATTAGTATGAATATGATGAATTAAATCTCAATCAGCTTCACCTTCATTCTCTGGTAGACTCTTCATGAACGAAATAATAGGTTTGTGGTACCTAAAATAGGTAATGAAGACTCTTGACTCCAAATTTTCGATGTAACGTGAGAAAACTGCATCGATCGTGGTACCATGGCGTGTAGTCGATTCAATTGGTCAATTGTTCATTTCCAATGACAATTTCTGTTGCAAGAACTGAATTAATGGCTTGGAATCCTCTGAAGCAAAATTAACATTAAAATCTCCACCTAGAATCATAGGTATTTTGTCCAGCTCTACTCCAACTTCTGCAGCCCCCACTGGAGTATACGGCAGCAAGTGAAGGTGAATAAACTCTATTATTTTCGCCATCTTCTGATTTGGTGAAATATAGAGTGTTATAAGCATAATCCGCTGTCCGCTTTCTGTGCGACATTCAGCTGCACACATTTCTCCAACAGATGACAACCCAATTGAAAGCGATTCTAGTTGTTTCAAGTTCAGGTCCATATTGGGTGTCATGATGTTCGTTCCATGAGCAGTATTGCAAAGTATTGCGACACCCCCTGCTCTCACATTTTGTCTTTTGAACTGTACGACAGAATTAACATTGGGAACATCAATTTCTTGATCGTTTTCCTTCCACGTCTCTGAAACTATCAATATATTAGACCGTAGAATCACCGGATCATTGAAATCTCCGCTATGAGCTCCTAAGCTTTGGCAATTAAGGGTTGTTATTGATAAGCCTGGTCTGCTGATGAACTCTCGGAGAATGTCAGTCAAAGTTATCAATGGATTTGTTGATAATCTTCTAAATTCTGATTGTAGCTTGTCCATTGATTGAGCTTTTTTCCGTCCATGATAAAATTTGTTCTTTCCATCCTTCGCAACGATGTACAATCCCTGTATACTTGTGACACGGGACAAGGCTACGTAAAGGAGTTGTTGTGAATGTGTCTTTTCGTATTCATAGACGATTTGATTAAACGTCTTGTTTAATCACCACCTTGAGACTTGTGGATAGTAATAGCACACGCTGATACCAATGGCAGATGATTTCTTTTGACGAAAATCGTTTTATTATTGTTCATATATATCGTAGAAGTTCTTCGTGCAATGGGAACTGCCGTGTGGCTGATGTTGTTTGCTTGGATGAACGCAGAGCTTTCCTCCGGATCTTCTGCCCCGTCTTTGGTGAATCTGGAAATTCCAGCCACACACGAGTTACTGCCCCTGCCTCATCAGTTTCGATATGAACTAGTTTACCAACTGCGCCGTTTGCTAAACCATCCGAGACATCCAGATTGGTTCTTATTATATACCATTTATCTACCACCAGTATTATCTCGTAGGGCAGACCTCCAGTGTCTATTACCGTTTTTTTATGCAATTTTTGTCGTACAAATGATTGTTGCTCAGCATTATGGCAGCCGGTGAATACATCAGTATCTATTGAGACTGTGTTATTCTCTGCAGAATTAAGAATTGTCAAATTGTATTCGTTTACAGCATTATTTGTCAAATATAGCCGAATTCCATGTGGACAAAGACGATCTGCTCCCTCTCTTGTATAAAAACGAGATTCGATTAGGTGTATCTGTTCTTAATCCAATTCTTCGCCATTTCCAATTTTAGTTAATAAAGAGGAGAAATCAGCATTAGCTTGTCTCATGACTTTATCCAATTCATAGAACTTCAAGTCACGCCAAAGTGTTGGTGCTGCTATGCGTCGTTTTGTTGCTTGATAGATGGGTGCAGCACGCACTGGAGGTAACTGACGCAAATCACCTATGAGAATGATATCCATTCCTCCAAAATTATCTTGGAAATTTCCTGTTATTTGTTTTAACCGTGCGTCAATTTGAGACAGCAATTCCGCTCCTACCATACTGACCTCATCGATGAGTATAACTTGGACGTATTTGAAGAGCATTCTGTACTGTTGAGCCACTTCAATTGATAATGGTAATAGTTTGGAAAGGGATATTTTCAATGCAGTGTGGATTGTCGTACCATCAATTGCTATTGCAGCCTTTCCTGTTGATGCACCTGCGATGTAAGCATTGTAAAAACCATCATTATCTGTGAAGCGGTTGTAAATTTCCATGAGGAGTCTAATGAGGAATGTCTTCCCACATCCTGCTGGCCCAGTGAAGAAAGCTTGGAGTGGTGATCGGTTTGATGAGAGGAGATTAGCAATCACCTGCATCAGGAGTGCTTTCTGCCTCTGATTGGCCATTCTCATTAGTTCATAAAATTGTTCATTAGACATTAAATTATCCCTCTTCTTTGCGATAGCACCCAGTTTGTTAAGTGTTGCTAGCCGCAGATCGTCGTTCATTATGTGGTCAGCGTTATACAATTCTTGAAAAGGATTTGCTTCAGGAAAGAGGCGTCCTACGTTGTCTCCTTCAACATCATCATCTTGATTTAATTCATCTTCACGACACAACTCTCGGCATATCTCGATGGTTTTCTGGATATCTAAATTCGATGAGAATTCTTTATGTCGCTCCAGAATCAATATTTCGTTGTTGTCGTAAATCTGTATGAATTTAGTTTCTGCAAGAATTTCATTTTCTTCGTCTCGGAATGGAATATACAAAGTCACCATTTCCCGTTTGTATTCATTGAAATCATCAGCCATGTCGTAGTTTCTGTACCGAATAATCCGAGGTTCTTTCCTTCGTGTCCAATTCCCCTGATTATTCAGTGTGTAATGAGCAACAAACTGGGCCAAATTGACATCTTCTAGCTCTTCAGGTCTCTTTTCGTATTTGTCAAACCAATTTTCTTTCCATATGTTTGTTGCATCATCATCAGCATCCATTTCATTGAGTTCTTTCTGAGTTTTTCGAATTCTTTGTCTTTCGATCGGCCATATTGTTGAAATATAGGTAACAACTGAAGAAGACTTTGACGTCGGTTCACGCAGAAGGTACCATGCAGCTTCCTGACTGGTAATTTCGACAGTATTTAGCATGCCAACGCTCATTTTCCTAGCAATTTCGACAACATCGAACTCTGGATGTTCATCCATTATTTCAGTAATGTTACGTTGGAGATTGCTAATTCCACGGTTCGTTTTATTGACGTATTCCACTACGTATGCAGCACATGAGTATTCTTCGGTGATAAATTGCACATCCATGTTTGATTTCAAAATATTGAAAATGAATGGGTTGAATGGATTATGCCACTTTTCCATGGGTTGACGTTTAAGAAATACTCTGGGACGATTGATGCCAGCTCGAAGCACATTTATGTAGTAATCATCTGCTAGTATTCCATTTCCCTGATAGAAACTATCAATGTCAGCATAGTCATTGTTCTCTCAGTTTCTTCTTATCGTGTTGTAATGTTGTTTATACGTGTGGAATTCTGGTTCTTCTTTCTGCATTGGTGTCAGTATAGTTGTGTATCTGCATGGCATGAATGGAGCTTCAAATCTGCATTTTTGATGAGCGTTCGCAGCTATTTTTTTGTAACATGTGAACGTGTGCTCATGTGTCTGTAGTTTGATGTTCCCCGACGATTCTGAAGTGGCCACTGATATCAATGTATCAACTAGTTCAATAGCTTTTAGTCGGTTAGCACCTAGTGGATCCGCTGGAACATTCTCAAGCCATAGCAGAATGTGTGCATGGAGGCTCTCATGATGCTGGAATTCAATTCTTTTAAAATAATGGACAACACGATATTTCCCGAAGGGAGAAGACTTTTTGGACTGAAGTATGTTCATTATAACATTGATGAGGTTATTAAAATAGATGGCACATGTTACAGCATCTTCATTGATGAGTGTGCTCTTTTCAATATAATGGAGTTCCTGAACATCTTGTTCTGTAATTTCTGCTCCATTATTCTTCAATTTATATAATAATTGTAATAATGAGGGCCAACCAACTTCATTAGCACTCATAGTTAGGAATAACGTGGGTTCTCCGAGTTGTCTGATCATTGCGAATAAGTCTCTCTTTCTTTCAGCCCAATACCAAGTCGAGTTAGTCATACAACGTAGAAAAGCCAAGTTGCTTTCTATACAATGATTTATATACTCCTCTGATTGAATTTGTTCACGTGTAATTTTTGTGCCTGTACCTACGTGTTTAAAAGCAATGGATAGACTGTCACGGACTCTAAACCTCATAATTTTCATTGCCATATAGAGTAAATGAGGTGTAACCCCACGTCGATCAGATCTCCTTAGCTCACTGGTAGCCATCATGAATGGAGTCACATTGAGATCTTCACTAAAGCGCCGGAATTGTCCGAGATAGATAGTAGGGAAAGATAACTCTTCTGCATGCTCATCAAATAATAGACTGTGAGGGACATTCATTTCTCCAGGAGCAAACCTCAAATATTTATCGTCATTCCAGAGTAATGTGTGTTGCTGAGCGAGCAGGCTCTCCTCCATGGGGATGTTTTCACTCAGTTCATCTATAGGTATCTGATGAACGACACAATCCTCATTAAAGAAAGATTCATCAACTTTGATGTCGTACAGTTGATACAATGGACTCGGTACTAAGCATCTTAACCATATTTTAATATTTCTCTTGTTTATTAAACCTGTCAAGTAGCTTGATCGATGAATTTTTTTTCTCTTGATATGAACGTAAACACAGTGATCGTCGTCAATGTTCCTGGGCAAGTGATTGACCATTGTATTGACATCCACTGGAACATTGATCACCTGCCCCAAAATTCCAAATTGTCCATGCACATGACGCAATCTGCGAATTTGCATAAATGGAATTCTAGGAGAAATGAGTCTCTCGGACACTAAATCTAACTTCGGAAGATGTGCAGGGATCGGGGGATATACAAAGCCATTCAATTTCGACAATGTTGGAATTTTGTCTCTCCTCAAAGCCTGGCGACAGCTGGCGCATGCCAGCTCATTATTACTTCTGAATTCTGGAAATTTTTGTTGAATACGAATTTCATTTTCAACGGATAGAGTCTTCAAGTCATTTTTAAACCATAATCTATCACATACACAACACGTAAAACCGAATGGATTATTTATACAATCACGGCGAAAGTTCTTATGTGCAGTTTTAAACTCATTAAAGTCTGAATATTGTAATCGATCACCACTATGTACATCACAATCAGGAGGAGGATGAGTCGAAGTCGTTACTAATAGTTCATTCTCTGGATTATTTACACTATCGTCCACACTGTCACGTAAGAGGTTAGCACGTGTTTGCCTCCGTTCCCTCCTATCTCGTTCAATTTCAGTTCTACTTTTTTTCCGTTTTCTATCCTGATCAATTCCTTCACTCGCCCGTTTTTTCTCCCGCCACGTTTTTGTCCTTTCTGCACCCGACTTCGGCATATTTGCACAAAACTCTCGATTTAAGTAATGAAGACACGCACAAAAACAAAATACGTTGCTTATGATCACTGTGTTAGAAACCAACAACTGTTTTCCGCGATCGCGACGCCGCCTGAACGCAGATAATGACATGAAAGACAGAAAGTCTTCCGTCTCATTCTCGCACGATACACGAAGGCCTCTCACTCTCGCCCGATAGACGAGACGTAAGGTAGTCCGTCTCACTCTCGCTCGATTCCCGGAGGCCTCTCACTCTTACTTACTACGTTAGAGCGAGCGTCACCAAAAAGGTTGCCGATCGAGATTTCAAAACCCTCCCATAAGAAGTTTCACTTCAAAACCTAACACTCAGTATCATGCACTTAACCAATTGCAAACACGTTCCAACCAGTTCAATTCGCACGCGTACTTCAATGACTGACGCAACAGTTGTCGCGACAGACACCTATAACAAAAATGGCAGAAATACTACTACAGTCATGTACAATTAACTACATTTCAGTACATTCTCAAAAATCCAATAACAGAATTCAATTTGAAAGAAGGATACAAAATGAATGAATGATAGATTCGAAAAAAAAGTTATAGCATTCCGTATTCGCCTTTAACACTTCAAATCAGTCTTTCCGAAAGCAGAACCGACGTTGCCGGATCTAGTAACCACAGCGAGGATTTGGAAATCGAGAAGGTAAGGATAATGTTTTTTTTCTTGTCCGATTAATATTGAATTGAGTACATCTCTGGAAATTTCCGATGAAAAGTTTAGTGACATTTCTTCACCTCGATTATATTTATTGAATTAACGATGAATGGAATTTTGGACTGATTATGGTATATGGAGCATTTCACCAAATATCGCAGCAAAACCGGCCTAAAAGATTTCGTTGGAAGTTATGCATTTGACTAAGCGTTTGCTTACTATAATTTTATCAAGTAAAGGAATTAGTCACGATGATTCCAAGTGATTGATATGGGGGCAATATTCCACAAATTTAGGAAAAAATGGCGCAATCCCAATAACGTTATAAGGGTCAAGAGGATTGAAAAATATTTGACACTAAATTCTAAGAAAGTCAAACGTATATCATTATCTTTTAAGTCCGAATATTCTGGCGAGTTGGTAACATCGTACCCAAG
Organism: Asobara japonica; assembly: GCA_026005395.1. Taxonomy (NCBI): domain Eukaryota; kingdom Metazoa; phylum Arthropoda; class Insecta; order Hymenoptera; family Braconidae; genus Asobara; species Asobara japonica. The sequence goes on along the minus strand of BQMI01000405.1, from coordinate 340,060 downwards.
TTGCTTTACTATTGTTGATTCTGTCACTGATCTTTGTAATGAAGTACATTAATCAACTCATAGTCGCGTTAGATACTAGTAATTCTCAGTTTCGTAATTATTATCATTCCTCCCCCCCAGCCAGCTGAGAATATGACATCTGATTACACTAAACATGAAGCCAAAGGCTTTCCATCTACCGATGACATGGCAGGAGAGCCTGAATTCCTGAATGACAGCGATGACCAATTTCCAAGTGAAGTTGAGAGCGAAGATGAGATCATCGATGCAACTAGTCCTTCTGGTAATCCTGAAGCAGTAGGGAATGCGAGTGGCAACCATCCAGGTTCTTCTGGGTCTGGGTACCCTACAGAACAATTCATACCAACGCTGGTGGCTTTGACCTTCAAATTCCGACACAATTTATCCTATTCGGCAACGGAAGACGTTTTACTGTTAGTAAAAGTTCTGACAGATTCGAGAATTCCTCATGCTTCGAAATATTATTGGAAGAAAATATCTAATAGTCTTTGTGACTTTCTGGCAATCCACCACTTTTGTGCTGAATGCAATAGTTACATTAGGAAAGAAGGTGGCGACTGTCAGGAGTATCAAATGTGTCTGAGATGTTTTCGTTGTGATTGTGTTGCCGAATCAAGAAACAAGTGGAAAAACGGTAATGTTGTTTGGGGTTTAAATGTGAAATCAAATAGAATATTTTTTAGAGGTTAATCATGAAGAACTCATCAATCCAGCAGATCGTAGGAAAAAAAATGAATATGCGTTGGAGGATATCTTGGATGGAAGAATGTATAAAAAGTGTGTGACTGGTCATACTGTTACTCTGAATTTCAACGTAGATGGTACACCTATATACAAAAGTTCTCCAATGTCTATTTATCCAGTTTTGTGCTCAATCAATGAGTTTTCTGCTCAAGAACGTGAAAAGCACATAATTCTTTCAAGTGTATGGTTTGGGAAAGGCAAACCGAAAGACATGAATGAATTTCTGAAGCCGTTTGTAGCTGAACTGCAAGATCTGAGATTAAATGGTCTGCATTACTCATATCAGGGCGAAGTCTATCATGAGAAATTCCAAGTTTTGGGTGGAATTTGTGATTCCATTGCCAGACCTGTAGTCAGAAACTCCAGTCAATTCAACGGGGCATACGGGTGTGGGCTTTGTCTCCATCCAGGTATTTAAGTTGTTAAAGGTGGAGGAACTGTAAGGGTATATCCAATTAATTGGTTGGGGAACCCATTTGGTGAGGGACTCCGAACCCATGATGGAACTCTCATTCATGCAATGAACCATAAGAAAGGAATCAAAAGTCGATCGGTTCTGTATGATGCACCCGGTTTCGATGTCATTAATGGACTACCAGCAGATTGCACTTGGCGACATTGGGAGTGGCCAAACAGTTCTGCAAAATCTGGTTTGATTCAACATATCGCGATAGACCATTCTTTCTTGGACAACATGAAGCTTTAACAGGATACTCGAATCGTTTTCTCCAACTTTGGAAATTTCCAGGACAACAAGGGCAATGAGTCAACGAGCTTTTTGGAAAGCTCATGAATAGAGTGTATAGCTACTATTTTATAGTCTGCCAATTCTCAGACAAATGATGCAGAGATCTCACGTCAATCGTTGGGCATTACAAGTAGATGGACTTTCAATACTGTTGAAGACCTCGGTTATGGCATCCGAAATAGAGTACGCACGCCAGTATCTATATTCTTTCGTCAAAGACGTAGAAGAGTTATACGGAATTGAGCACGTTTCTTTCAATGTCCATCTTCTAACTCACTTTCCTGATAGTGTCCTGAATTGGCGACCACTCTGGACCCACTCTGCGTTCATCTATGAATCTTTCAATTTTATTCTAAAAAGGGCAGTTCACAGTTCAAATGGTGTCTCTCTGCAGATTACTGATGCCTTTCGGTATCAAGTGGCAATCATCAAATTACGACTTACCTGTGAAGACCGTTTGAGTTACTCTCAGAAGAAGTTTGTAGCAGAAATGTTGAATAGGAGGATTCGGCCGAAATTCTCTCTGAGGATCAACGATATTGGTGTTTTGGGGGGAATGCAGAGAGTCGGAACTCTCAGCCGTTCTTCTTATTTAGCCCTGAGACGACTCAATGCCTATGCTGAAGATGCCACCACTATTGATCGTGCACTTAGAATTTCAATGAACAATGAAATTTTCCACTCAAAACAATACAAAAGACCTCGAAAGCGGCACAGCTATATCGTAATCTCAAAAGATGGGGAAGTGTTTGAAATTGAAGAATTTGTAATTCTTTCTTATCAAAATCATCAAGAATGTTATGCAATTTGGCAATACTACGAAACATCGACTTCACCATTTTCTAGTCAACGAAGTTATCCCACATGTCATTTGTAAAAAAAAAAAGATGATTTTGCTGCCATGAATGTATGCCGAATTAGGGAGAAAGTCATACTAGTGTACTTACTGAAGAAGAATGTATTCATTGCATGTACCCATCCCAATAAATTTCAATCATGGAAATAATAAAACCAGTGATATTTGTCGTCATTTTCTCTACCCCCCTTACAGATTGAGGAGAGCCAAATGGAAAAACCTTTTTCCGTTTGCCGGTGTGCTCATAGAATATTTTCTGATCCCATGATTCTTTGGGTGAGGGAAAGTCTTAATCTTATTATGAAGATTTCCGAATACGAATTGTTTATTATTTTTCGTGGGTTACTGATGTTGAAGAGTGGAAACATTTCCTGATTTTATTTTCTTTCTGCGAACTGTTCTTCTCAAATTATTCAAGCTATATGAATGGCCACTCGTCTTAATTCGAGATATGGTCATGTGACAGCAATGATGCAACTTGAATTTACAAATATTTTTATTTCGAGGTTTGTAAAAGTATTCACGGAAACTTTCGGATTTTCAATATATTCTTCTTGAATTTATAATTATTGGTTTCTCAGATTTAGAAACTTTCGAGGTTTCAATTTCCAAATTTCCGAATTTAGCAATGTTTCAGTTGACACCTTTTCAAAGTCAATTCTTTAATTTTCTGGATTTCTCAAGTTTTCCAATTTTTGATTGTTTAAATTTTTCAATTTTTGGATATGTAAATTCTCAAGGTTTTCATTTTTCCCTGACATTGGAAAATTTTCAAACTTCAATAGATTTTGCGGTATTTGTAAATTTGACATTAGAACGAAGACAAAATTGGGAATTCGAGGATTCAAAAACAGAGATTGAAAAAGCTGAAAAGTGAAATGGCAAAAATAAAACCCCATAACTTACTTTACATATATACATGAAGTATGCTACATTTATCTCATATTATATGTCGGAGATATGATGTAATATATCTCGCATATATAAGATAAGCATGTGACATGTACCCAAAATACGTGTCGGTATATAATTTTTACAATATTTCTCGATATATCCCCCATATATGGAAGTACTATTCACGTATGTTATGACTTACATACTTTGATATATCTCTATTATACTTCCAGATATAAAAATGTATACAGAGTGTCCCGCAACTGCGTACTCTAAATTTGAGGGTGGGAAGAGGGCAAAATTTGGAGTCGAAAGTTCCTTTTCCACTTTTCTCTCCGAGGCCCCCCCCCCGACCGAGTTACTCAATTGTTAAATGAGCGAATCAGAGCGTAGCTCCGCCCCTTGACCAGTGGTTCTCCATTGAATAGTTATGAATTAGTTTTCACATGTTCCACGTCACATGTCCCATGTGTGTATGAGTATGTGTACATGTATGTGTATGTGTATGAGTATGTGAACATGTATGTGTATGTGTATGAGTATGTGAACATGTATGTGTATGTGTATGTGTTTTTTTTTTAACGAAAGAAAGAGAAAGAAGGAAGTCAACCTCCTTCCTCACACTTCCTTCTTTCTCTTTCCTCCCTCTTTGTCATACTTTTCCTTTATTAACAAAGTTACAAAAAAAAAACTTACGAAATTAACAAATAAAATATAACGTGCAAAGGACAACACCCCTTGTCACATACAATACAGTTCGGTTTGTCCACAGACCACGACGGAACAGCTGCTGAGCAATACTTCGTTGCGTAGGGGACGACAGGCTTGGCTTCCTCAGTAGCGAATCCTTTCCGCTCGTTAACGGTAAGAAGATCCTCCGTTTACTCTGGATTTTTCGGCAACTGCTCCTCGCGGCGCAGCTCCTACACAACCTCCATGGCGAAGTCGCTTGTCGCGTTCCATGCCGCCTCTGATGACAGCATAACTTCCACAAGATTTCCAGCGTTAATAGGTTTGCCTGCGCTATTTTCCCATACAGCTCGTTGGACGTCGAAACGCGGGCACGTAAAGAGAACATGTTCCGCGTTTTCCTGGATTCTCGGACACTTTGGGCAATCCGGGGAATCCTCATGCTTAAATTTGTGAAGATATTCCCGAAAGCACCCGTGTCCTGAGAGCATCTGGGTTAGGTAGAAATTGACTTGTCCATGTGGTCGGTCAAGCCAAACATCCAGCTTCAGAATAAGACGATGAGTCCATCGCCCTTTCCTCGAGGCCTCCCACTGTAGCTGCCATCGCTTGATGCTGTGGTTACGTTCTTCTCCCCTCAGTTCCCCTGGGCTCAGCTCAGTTGATCTTTTGCGTGTGTAGAGGCGCCTACGCTCCTCCGCTAACACTTCGATAGGTATCATCCCAGCGATGACACACACCGCTTCGCCGGATACTGTCCGGTATGCGCCAGCCACTCGAAGGGCACTCAGCCTGTACACTGGAATAACTTGCCGTCGTGATGCTCGACTTCGTAGTGCTTCAGTCCATATAGGGATACCATACGTTAATACCGACGTGACAAGTGATGATAACAAGAGTCTTCTCCTTTGTTTTGGCCCTCCAATGTTCGGCATGTGTCTTGCAAGTGCAGTCCTCACTGTACCCGCCTTACTGCTTGCATGTTGGGATTGCTGTCTAAAACTGAGTCGGGCATCAATCATAATTCCTAGGTACCGTATATAGGGCTGGGAAGTTATTTCGTGATCGCCAACTTGCAGCGTGATTGTGGCCAGTTTCTTTCGGCTTGTGATGAGTAATGCCTCAGTCTTAATGCTCTGCAAGTTGAAGATCAATCGAGTCCATCCATTTCCGTATCTTGTTAAAAACATTATCGAAAATGAGCTGAAGCGTGAATAGATGTTTTTCCACGATGGTTATAGCCACGTCATCTGCAAACGCCACGAGCTTTGACCCCGTCGGCAATGCCAGTTTCAGCAGCTCGTCGTACACGATATTCCACAGAAGGGGTCCCAACACTGAGCCTTGAGGTACACCCCCAGTCACCTTATATGTTTTGGGGCCTACTTTGGGGTCACCCCCAGTGACCTCGTATGTTTTGGCGCCTACTTCTGTGTCGTACTTAAGAACCCTGTCGGTGAAGTAATTACCTACTATCTTTTGAAGATATACCGGTACTGATAGCTTCGATAATGCCGCCAAGATGGAATCCCACCGAACCGAGTTGAAGGCGTTTTTGACGTCCAGAGTAACAACCAAACAATATTGTTTCGCACCTCCTTTCCATCGTCCGCCCTCTATCGCTCTCTTCGCTGTTCTCACCACGAGGTCGATAGCATCCAAGGTAGGTCGTCCTCGCCTGACACCATATTGGCAGTCGGCCAACAGGGGTTCCACCGCTGCCTCAATTCTCTGGTGTACTATGCGCTCCAGAGTCTTGCCCGCTGTATCCAGCATACAGAGTGGACGATATGATGATGGCTCGTCCGGTGGCTTTTTCCCCTTGGGGAGAAGCACGAGTCTCTGTTGTTTCCATCTGCTGGGGAAAATACCTTCCTGGATGCATGTATTATACATTTCGAGGAACATTCCGGGTACTGCATTAATGGGGGCCTTCAACGCTATATTTAGCACACCATCGAGACCAGGGGCCTTGTTGTTGCCCACTCTACTACAGGCCTGCAATAGTTCATCAGCTGTAATCGGTGGAATTTTGTCGTTGATACCATTCTTCACATACGTCCCAGTAATATTCGTTTGTTGAGGAAATAAGACAGCCACAATCCTCTCCAGGAGCCCAGGGCAGGTCGGTGATGGCATCGGTTGACTCTTAAGTCGCGCCATAACCACCTTGTACGGTCTGCCCCAAGGATCCTTATCCACTTCCTCCAAAAGCTTGTTCCAACAGTCTCGTTTGCGAAGCTTTATGGCCTTGGTGAGTTTACGCTTAGCGGCTTTAAACTTCACTTCCAGGCTTTCAGGATTGGACTTCTTCTTTGCGCGTTGCCAGGCTCTTCCCGCTGCGAAACATTCCTTGCGGAGGATCGCGATTTCATCGCTCCACCAATACACCGGTGGCCGTCGGTTTCCACTAAATTTCCTGGGCATAGTGGCATCGCAGGCGTCGGTGACTCTCCGCATGACTCCGTCTACTTTTTCTGTGGTATTGCTACCGTTTATGGGGTCAGTCTTCAGTGCTAAAAGGAAGGTGGTAATGTCGAATCTTCTTACATTCCAGCCGACTTCGTTTGTTCTTTCTGATGTGGGCGCGGACCTCCGGTCAACAGACACCTCCCAGAGTACCGCTCTATGATCACTGGCAGTATAGATCTCAGATACCTCCCATGTACCATTTCCTTTGAGCAGGCTACTGCATCCATCACGAGTCTATCTAGGAATGCTGTAAAATCTTCATAACAAAGGCTTGGTGGTGCATAGCAGCTATAGAAATAGGTACAATTCACCTTGGCCACAACAAATCCAGACTGTTCGACACCGTCGTATGCTCCAAACGGTAAACCACCGCAGGACCAAATGACAGCCTTTTTGCTAGTATCGGTCACCCAGTTTTGTGAATGTAGATTGCTGTAGGGTTCGGAAATGACGGAAACATCAATCTTCAGGTCTCGAACCGTCTGCGTCAGCAGATCGTGTGCTGTTGCGCAGTGAGCAAGGTTCACCTGTAACACTCGCACTATGGCCGTGTACGGATCTTCTGGAGTGCACCCTGATAGACTGGACATTTGATGCTACCAGTTACATGGGCATGGTCTTTTGTGGGCTCCAGTTCTACGCATAGGCCGCATTTCGGAGACACTTCACAGTCAGAGCTTTTGTACCCCTGTTCGCTGCATTTATAGCACAGGTCTGATCGGTCAATGGGGCTCTTGCAATTAACAGCAAGATGCTCGTAGTGCCAGCACTTGAAGCACTTTAGCGGCCTTACCACCACCACGATGCGCGCATATACCAGGCTTATTCGTATTTTGCTACCTTTACTCAGTATATTTCCTGCAGTAGCGGCAGGGAGTACCACCGTGGCCGATTGCGTCCCTCTGTATGCCTTGCGAAGAGACTTGATGGCACACAGTGAAATATCACTGTCCGTGCCGTCAGCTTTTCTGAGGGCATCGAGTATGTCTTCTTTCGTAGCGACGTCATCGAGGTCTTTGATTTCGAGTTCCTGTTGAGGTCCCTTATTAAACACCTTAGCTTCGTTTTGGAGGGCTCCAGCTAGTGCCTTCTCTAACTCAACACCTTCGTCCTTCTTTCCCCTCGCAAGGATTAAGAGAACGTCTCCGGAAGCTGTTGTACGGATTTTTTCCACGCATGAGCTAGCCGCATAAACACCTTGGTCCTTCTTTATTCGTCCCAATATTTCCGAGTACGTATCTTTCCCCGTCGAGCGAATGATTAGCGCATCAGGTCGGATTGCTGCTTTATTTTTCGACCGTGGTTTGTTCTGCGTAACTCCTGGAACATTTTGGGACGGATTCTATTTTTTCCTCCGTCTCTTGGCTTTCTCCCAAGCATGTCCATCGTCTTCTGTAGCAGAATTCGAGGTTTGCTCTTTGGCCCTGTTTCCATCTGACCGGGTCCCATTTCTCATCAGCTCCTCCATATGAATAGGCGGTGTTGCTGATGCCTCATCTTCGGTACTCTTGTACTTTTTGCCCGCGATGTCATCGGGCGGAGTTCTCTCCTTTCTTTTCTCTCGTCTGGTCGGCGCTTCATGGGATGTTCCCGGTTTTTCCATGGCCTTGTGGCCGCTTCCTCGGTTCACCTGCGACAATCTAGGACCCGGGGGGGGGGGGGTGAGCCATGCCGCTGCTGGCAACGGTGAGTCCGATCTTCCGGTTTCCGTCATGGTCCTTATCCGCTTGGCCGATATTTGGATCTTTCTAGCGAGACTCCGGATTTCTTCGTTGATGGTTCGCCGATTTTTATCCATGAGGAGGTTCACCAGCGTAGCCAGATCGTTTTCCTGCTGATCCCATGCTGATTTTCCACTACTTTGGAATCCACTTGTAACATTTGGGGCCAAGTGGGCCACCCGGGGATAATCCAGTGATGGTTGGCTCTTCCCACAATCCGCGAAGCCAGCGCCAGCCATCAGGGCTTTCACCTGGTAGGAACCGACGGCGGAATTTCCCTTTTGGTGGTTGTCCGCTTGGGATACTATTGTTTTATCATCGCTGTTCATGTTTGCTTGATGGGCTGTTATAGGTAGCCCACCTTTGGCACCCTTGGTTTCGGGAGTTAGGTTTCTCCCATGTATGTGTATGTGTAGATGTATGTGTATGTGTAAAAGTATGTGTACATGTATGAGTATGTACATACTCAACTACTAAGGCCATAAAGCTTCGCAAACGAGACTGCTGGAACGAACTGTTGGAGGAAGTGGAGAAGGAGCCTTGGGGCAGACCGTACAAGGTGGTTATGACGCGGCTCAAGAGCCAGCCGATGCCATCACCAACCTGTCCTAGGCTCCTGGAGAGAATTGTCTCAGTCTTATTCCCCCAGCAAATGAGTGTGACTGAAAAGCAGGTGGAGGGTGCTATTATCGACGGAATACCGCCGATTACAGCTGAGGAACTATTGCAGGCCTGTAGTAGAGTGGGCAACAACAAGGCCCCCGGTCTCGATGGTGTGCCAAATATAGCGTTGAAAGCCGCCATCAATGCAGCACCCGGCATGTTCCTCGAAATGTATAATACATGCATCCAGGAAGGTATTTTCCCCAGCAGATGGAAGCAACAGAGACTCGTGCTTATCGCCAAGGGGAAAAAGCCACCGGACGAGCCATCATCATATCGTCCACTCTGTATGCTGGATACGGCGGGCAAGATTGGTTGTCACGTCGGTATTAACATATGGTATTCCTATATGGAGTGATGCATTACGAAGCCAAGCATCTCGGCGGCAAATTGTTCCAGTCTACAGGCTGAGTGCCCTTAGAGTGGTCAGCGCATACCGCACAGTATCGAACGATGCTGTGTGTGTCATTGCTGGGATGCTACCTTTTGAAGTGCTAGCGGAAGAGCGTAGGCGACTCTACACACGCAAAACATCAACTGAGCTGAGCTCAGTGGAACTGAGGACAGAAGAACGAAACCACAGCATCCAGCGATGGCAGCTGCAGTGGGACGCCTCGAGCAAAGGCCGGTGGACTCACAGACTTATTCCGAAGCTAGATGTTTGGCTTGACCGATCACATGGACAAGTCAATTACTACCTAACCCAGATGCTCTCAGGACACGGGTGCTTTCGGGAATATCTTCACAAATTTAAGCATGAGGATTCTCCGGATTGCCCAAAGTGTCCGAGAATGAAGGAAAACGCGGAACATGTTCTCTTTACGTGTCCGCGTTTCGACGTCCAACGAGCTGTATGGGAAAATAGCGCAGGCAAACCCATCAACGGTGGAAATCTTGTGGAAGTTATGCTGTCATCAGAGGCGGCATGGAACGCGACAAGCGACTTCGCAATGGAGGTTTTGCAGGAGCTGCGCCGCGAGGAGCAGTTGCGGAAAAATCCAGAGTAACCGGAGGATCTTCTTACCGTCAACGAGCGGAAAGGATTCGCTACTGAGGAAGCCAAGGCTATCGTCCCCTACACAACGAAGTATTGCTCAGCAGATGTTCCGTCGTGTTCTGGGGACCAACCGAACTGTATTGTACGTGACAAGGGGTATTGTCCTTTGCACGTTATGTTTTATTTGTTAATTCTGTAAGTTTGTTTAATAAAGGAAAAAGTAAGAAAAAGAGGAAGGAAAGAGAAAGAAGGAAGTGTGAGGAAGGAGGTTGACTTCCTTCTTTCTCTTTTTCTTTCTAAAAAAAAAAAAAAAAAAAAAAAAAAAAAAAAAAAAAAAAAAACTCATACACATACTCATACACATACTCATACACATACTCATACACATACTCATACACATACTCATACACATACTCATACACATACTCATACACATACTCATACACATACTCATACACATACTCATACACATACTCATACACATACTCTACTCATACACATACTCATACACATACTCATACACATACTCATACACATACTCATACACATACTCATACACATACTCATACACATACTCATACACATACTCATACACATACTCATACACATACTCATACACATACTCATACACATACTCATACACATACTCATACACATACTCATACACATACTCATACACATACTCATACACATACTCATACACATACTCATACACATACTCATACACATACTCATACACATACTCATACACATACTCATACACATACTCATACACATACTCATACACATACTCATACACATACTCATACACATACTCATACACATACTCATACACATACTCATACACATACTCATACACATACTCATACACATACTCATACACATACTCATACACATACTCATACACATACTCATACACATACTCATACACATACTCATACACATACTCATACACATACTCATACACATACTCATACACATACTCATACACATACTCATACACATACTCATACACATACTCATACACATACTCATACACATACTCATACACATACTCATACACATACTCATACACATTTCATTTCATTTCAAGACGTTTATTAGCAAAGTTAGCTATAATATACAAAAAAATACAACTTTTGGCATGTGGTATGATACCATTAAAGAGTATAGTCAGATCTCGCCATTTTTTATTTCTAATAATAATTTCCTCTTAAAAATGGCAAACACTTTTTCCTTTCTCACGTTCATACTCAATTTGTTCCACAACAAAAATCCATAGTACTTTATACTTTTCTCACAGCTTTTAGTTTTACTTTTGGAGACTATTAGGTCCTCGGATCTCCTCAAACTGTATTGATGCCTTTTATACGATATCAATTCAGACATGTACTCCGGTAGCATACCATTCATCATTTTGTGTACAAAAATACAAACATTATATTTCATACGCTGTTCAATCGTCATGAAGCCAAGGGTATCCAGCATGTCTCTGATTCTAGTGTACCTATCCACATTTAATATCAGTCTCATCGCTCTGTTTTGCACAATCTATAACTTTTTCAAATATTTCTTACTCATATTAATCAGAATAGATCCACAATATTCAAAGTGCGGTGCTATCATACTTTTATAAACAGTAACTTTGGCATAACTACTCAGTGCATATCTCATTCTACCAAGGCAGCTCACTTTGTGACTAGCTTTGCTAATAATCTGTCGAGCATGATCATCGAACTTCAAATTCTTATCAATAATAACACCTAGATATTTAGTTTTCTCGATTTCGGTGATCCCAATACCATCAAATTTTATCTTACATTGCTCATCATTGAGTATTTTCCTACTATCATGAATTAACATAAATACTGTCTTTTTGAGATTAATTATCATTGAATTTTTACTCATCCACTCTTTCAAAACATCAAGTGCGCTATTTAGACAACATTCAATAACCTTTGTACATTTCCCACTCTTAAAAATCATGAGATCGTCAGCAAACAATCTACACTCGCAACCTCTATCTCGTAGCAACCGAATTAAATCATTTATGTATAGTATAAATAACAGAGGGCCTAATTTTGAACCCTGAGGTACTCCGTATTCAACATTCAGTTTTTTAGATAATACATCATTTATTTTAGTTTGTTGACTACGATTCTCTAAATAAGATTTAAACCAATCTAATGCCTTGCCGTCAATACCATAATTGAATAATTTGTTTAAAAGTACTTCTCGACTAATGGTTTCAAAAGCGCGTTTAAAGTCAATAAAGACTACTCCAACCATATTTCCAGTATCTAAACAATCTCTCCAGATATTCAAAGCATCATGTAAAAGAGTTTCACACGAATGCTTACCCCGAAAACCAGATTGTTCTTTGTTCAATATGTTTTGTTTATCAATAAACTCCACCACTTGATCTTTAACTATTTGTTCAACTAACTTTTCGATGACCGGCAAGGTATTAATTGGCCTAAACTCATCAATTCTAACCGTATTTGCAACTTTTCGAGTAAAATAAATTATTGTATTTTTCCAGCACTGGGGTACAGTACCAGTACTCAGACTCACGTTGACAATCATTTTGACCACGTAAGGGTTAACTTCCCATAGTTTTCTCAAAACAAACCCCGAAAATAAGATATCACTATTTTTACTCTTTTTGATTGATTTAACATATTTAGCCAATTTTTCAAAATCTACCGAGGAAAATTCTTTCAATTTTTCGTCCCTTACACAGTCAAAAATCATTCCAGTATTACTATCTACATTTTTTCCTACAATTTCATTCACACTATTGATAAAAAATTTATTAAAATTATTTGCAAGTATCTCATTATCAACGTCGTCATTTAATGAATTCTTGAAACTATTATCTTCTTTACTTTTACCCATCATTTCTTTCAAATTTTTCCACATTTTAGCAGAATCATGTTTATTACTGTCTATTTGTGACTCATAATATTTTTTCTTTTTGAGTCGAGTCATAGATACTATATTATTTCTTATATTTTTAAATAAATTCCATTGCACGCTACACTTTGATGTTCTAGCTTCCACAAAAGCTTTATCCCGAAGTTTTATACTATCTTTTACCTCTTTATCGATCCAAGGCTTAATCACTTGTTTTTCAAGATTTTTTTTACATACTAGAGGACAGCTCACATCAAATCCATTACTCAACACAATATTTACTCTCTCCATCCAATCATTTACATTAGTGCTACATAAATCAAACTCATTCAAATTGGTCTCAGCAAGACCATTATTGATTAACTCTTTTAATAAAACATCATCACATATATCATACTTTCGGTAGTACGTGATTTCGTCATAACCAATATTTTTCTTACTGAGATCTTCCTGATTATTTAAATTTAATTTTATAGACACCATGAAATGATCAGTTATCCTTCTGTTATTCAGAACATGTGTTTCAATTTTGTCATTATTATCATTTCCAAAAACTAGGTCAATCAAAGTCTCAGATCGCATAGTTACCCGTGTTGGTTCGTTAACCAATTGTTTCATTCTTATGAGATTCATCTCTCTCTCAAGTTTTCTCTTAAATTGGTGCTCGTCATCACGAAAATTAATATTAAAATCCCCAACAATGAGTAGATTGCCACGATCCACCAAAAATTCACATTCTTTCATTAATCTATTGATAAATTCACTATGACTAGAACTTGGAGAGTGATAAATATTACTAACAATAAATTTTTCTTTACCAAAATCTATTTCCACACTACTCATCCATAAATTTCTCTCATTCATACCATTATCATAAAAATTTTCCAATAATTTAAACTTCAATTTATTTGAGACATAGGTAGTCACGCCACCTGTCTTCGCACTGTACGAATCAACTCTCACACCTGTATAGCCGGTGATATCAATTTCAGATTTCTCAACTCCTCCGGTAATATGAGTTTCTGTTAAACAGATGACAAGTGGGTTAACCTCCTCTATCACACACAACAACTCATCTTTATGTGATAAAAAACCCTCAATATTGAGAAGTAATATGTCACACTGAGTATACGACTCCTCTTTTAATTGCTATTCATCACAATATAATGTATTTTTCTGCGCTCTTTGTACCATTTTTTTAAAACACACACAATTTTCGTCTGTAGCGTGATGCTTTTCATCAATATTTTTCAATTTCAATTCATTAATTATCTTGACACAATTTATGCACTTCAAAAAGCCAGCATTGCAAGATTTTTCTTCGTGATCTTCAGAACATTTTCTACAAACCACTTCACTTTTACAATCTTTAGCAAAATGGTGAAAACCCCAACATTTGAAGCATCTCAATACACTCACACAGTCAAAAACTCTACATTTACTCCACCCAACAGTTATTTTCTGTTTCAATAATAATAATTTATGAGTTTCTGCGTCAACTTCAATAATTATAGAACCATAGTTTTTCCCATTCTTAACAAACTTATTCTTAATAGTCATTTTCATTTCCGGTGTGATCATTATTTCATTTTGGCCGATCATTGCCTGTATAATATCTTGATCACTGAGTTCAATAACCTCTTTCTCAACACTGACAATCTTAACTTTTAGTAATTTCTTTTGAGGGATTTTCACTTCATAATTCTCTCCAATCTTCTTTTTAATTTCATCAGCAAGCTTTTCTTTCTGTGTAGCCGTTGAACACCCCACAATAACAGAACCATTTTTAGTCATGTTCATTTTTTCAATTCCAACAGCCAATTTACACACATTTGCACACTTTTTTACCTCCAACAGGGTTCTCTCATTATTTTGGTTTCCCTTCGGAATGACTATGACGTTTTCAGCCTTAGATTTGGACACCATACCAGCATACGTATTGATCAACTTAGAGTTACTTTTATCTTCACCTTTATCTCGAATGGCTACCGAACTGTCATTTTTTACAAAATTGTTATTTATAAAAGATTTTAATTTCTGTAACTCGTTTTTCACCGACATCATCACTGTAGTTTCAATTTGCTTTGCAAACACTGAAAGTTCATATTTCATCATTTTTTTAATTTCCAGTTCAGCATCCCCTTGCTCCTTCCTGATGTTAACGAAATTCTCTAATATCAAATCAATTTTGTCATTCATGTCAGGTTCTTCTCCTTCCCAATCCTCCTCATAATTCACTCCTCTGGGTCTTTTACTCTTTCTACTATAATTTGTATTTTCAGAATTATCCTCATTAATTAACACCACTCTACCAGTACAATCCTGCTCCCCATTTATATCAGCAATTTTATGTTTTCTAGTACGACAACTACGATGAAACTGCAGACTACAATCCATGCACTCAGCACCTGGTACACCCAATTTTTGTTTACAACCCGCACATGTGCTCATTGTGAAAATTCAGATATTCTCCTCATTCAACAACAGCAATTTTGAGGTTAGATCACCTGAGTGACCTTTTTATACACGAGTTTTATAAATCAGACTGGACTCGGAGACAATTAATTAAATATTAAAAAGTTTAAAGCACTCAGCATATTATCAGACACTTTTCAGTCGGAATATCCATCTTTTTATAATCAAATACCATTAAAATTGGGGGAGCTAATTTTAGCACGTGTTCACAACATACATACATACATACATACACATACTCATACACATACACATACTCATACACATACTCATACACATACTCATACACATACTCATACACATACTCATACACATACTCATACACATACTCATACACATACTCATACACATACTCATACACATACTCATACACATACTCATACACATACTCATACACATACTCATACACATACTCATACACATACTCATACACATACTCATACACATACTCATACACATACTCATACACATACTCATACACATACTCATACACATACTCATACACATACTCATACACATACTCATACACATACTCATACACATACTCATACACATACTCATACACATACTCATACACATACTCATACACATACTCATACACATACTCATACACATACTCATACACATACTCATACACATACTCATACACATACTCATACACATACTCATACACATACTGGGGAGAAACCTAACTCCCGAAACCAAGGGTGCCAAGGGTGGGCTCCCTATAACAGCCCATGAAGCAAACATGAACAGCGATGATAAAACAATATTATCCCACGCGGACAACCCCCAAAAGGGAAATTCCGCCGTCGGTTCCTACCAGGTGAAAGCCCTGATGGCCGGCGCTGGCTCCTCGGATTGTGGGAAGAGCCAACCATCACTGGATTGTCCCCGGGTGGCCCACTTGGCCCCAAATGTTACAAGTGGATTCCAAAGTATTGGAAAATCAGCATGGGATCAGCAGGAAAACGATCTGGCAACGCTGGTGAACCTCCTCACGGATAAAAATCGGCGAACCATCAACGAAGAGATCCGGAGTCTAGCTAGAAAGATCCAAATATCGACCAAGCGGATAAGAACCATGACGGAAACCGGAAGATCGGACTCGCGGTTGCCAGCAGCGGCATGGCTCACCCCCCCCCCCCCGGGTCCTAGATTGTTGCAGGTGAACCGAGGAAGCGGCCATAATGCCATGGAAAAACCGGGAACATCCCATGAAACGCCGACCAGACGAGAGAAAAGAAAGGAAAGAACTCCGCCCGATGACATCGCGGGCAAAAAGTACAAAAGTACCGAAGATGAGGCATCAGCAACACCGCCTATTCATATGGAGGAGCTGATGAGAAATGGGACCCGGTCAGATGGAAACAGGGCCAAAGAGCAAACCTCGAATTCTGCTACAGAAGACGATGGAAATGCTTGGGAGAAAGCCAAGAGACGGAGGAAAAAACCGAATCCGTCCCAAAATCTTCCAGGAGCTACGCAGAATCAACCACGGTCGAAAAAGAAAGCAGCAATTCGACCTGATGCACTAATTATTCGCTCGGCGGGGAAAGGTACATACTCGGAAATATTGGGACGAATAAAGAAGGACCAAGGTGTTTATGCGGCTAGCTCATGCGTGGAAAAAATCCGTAAAACAGCTTCCGGAGACGTTCTCTTAATCCTTGCGAGAGGAAAGAAGGATGAAGGTGTTGAGTTAGAGAAGGCATTAGCTGGAGCCCTCGAAAACGAAGCTAAGGTGTTTAATAAGGGACCTCAACAGGAACTCCAAATCAAAGACCTCGATGACGTCGCTACGAAAGAAGACATACTCGATGCCCTGAGAAAAGCTGACGGCACGGACAGTGATATTTCACTGGGTGCCATCAAGTCTCTTCGCAAGGCTTACAGAGGGACACAATCGGCCACGGTGGTACTCCCTGCCGCTACTGCAGGAAATATACTGAGTAAAGGCAGCAAAATACGAATAAGCCTGGTATATGCGCGCATCGTGGCGGTGGTAAGGCCGCTAAAGTGCTTCAAGTGCTGGCACTACGAACATCTTGCTGTTAATTGCAAGAGCCCCATTGATCGATCAGACTTGTGCTATAAATGCAGTCAACAGGGGCACAAAAGCTCTGACTGTGAAGCGTCTCCGAAATGCGTTCTATGCGTAGAACTGGAGCCCAGGAAAGACCATGCCCATGTAACTGGTAGCATCAAATGTCCAGTCTACCAGGGTGCACTCCAGAAGATCCGTACACGGCCATAGTGCGAGTGTTACAGGTGAACCTTGCTCACTGCGCAACAGCACACGATCTGCTGACGCAGACGGTTCGAGACCTGAAGATTGATGTTTCCGTCATTTCCGAACCCTACAGGAATCTACACTCCCAAAACTGGGTGACCGATACTAGCAAAAAAGCTGTCATTTGGTCCTGCGGTGGTTTACCGTTTGAAGCATATGATGGTGTCGAACAGTCTGGATTTGTTGTGGCCAAGGTGAATGGTATCTATTTCTATAGCTGCTATGCACCACCAAGCCTTTGTTATGAAGACTTCACAACATTTTTAGATAGACTCGTGATGGATGCGAAACAGCATTTCCCGGTGGCCATTGCGGGGGATTTCAATTCCTGGGCAGTTGACTGGGGTAGCAAGGAGACGAATCAGCGAGGACGTGCTTTACTAGAAGCCTTCTCGACTTTAGATGTTGTCCTATTGAACAATGGAAGTGAACCAACATTTCGCAGAGGACAAGCGAGCTCAATTATAGATCTCACCTTTGTCAGCAGTAGCCTGCTGAAAGGAAATTGTGCATGGGAGGTATGTGAGATCTATACTGCCAGTGATCATAGAGCGGTACTCTGGGAGGTGTCTGTTGACCGGAGGTCCGCACCCACATCAGAAAGAACAAACGGAGTCGGCTGGAATGTGAGAAAATTCGACATTACCACCTTCCTTATAGCACTGAAGACTGACCTCGTAAACGGTAGCAATGCCGCAGAAAAAGTAGACGGAGTCATGCGGAGAGTCACCGACGCCTGCGACGCCACTATGCCCAGGAAACTTAGTGGAAACCGACGGCCACCGGTGTATTGGTAGAGCGATGAAATCGCGACCCTCCGCAAGGAATGTTTCGCAGCGAGAAGATCCTGGCAACGCGCAAGGAAGAAGTCCAATCCTGAAAGCCTGGAAGTGAAGTTTAAAGCCGCTAAGCGTAAACTCACCAAGGCCATAAAGCTTCGCAAACGAGTCTGTTGGAACGAGCTTTTGGAGGAAGTGGATAAGGATCCTTGGGGCAGACCGTACAAGGTGGTTATGGCGCGACTTAAGAGTCAACCGATGCCATCACCGACCTGCCCTGAGCTCCTGGAGAGGATTGTGGCTGTCTTATTTCCTCAACAAACGAATATTATTGGGACGTATGTGAAGAATGGTATCAACGACGAAATTCCACCGATTACAGCTGATGAACTATTGCAGGCCTGTAGTAGAGTGGGCAACAACAAGGCCCCTGGTCTCGATGGTGTGCCAAACATAGCACTGAAGGCCGCCATTAATGCAGCACCTGGAATCTTTCTCGATATGTACAATGCTTGCATTCAGGAAGGTATCTTCCCCAGCAGATGGAAGCAACAGAGACTGGTACTGCTTCCTAAGGGAAAAAAGCCTCCGGACGAACCGTCATCATATCGTCCACTCTGTATGCTGGATACTGCGGGCAAGATCCTGGAGCGCATTATACATCAGAGAATTGAGGCAGTGGTGGAACCCCTATTGGCCGAAGCCCAATACGGCTTCAGACGACGACGATCTGCGTTGGATGCTATAGACCTGGTGGTGAAAACAGCGAAGAGAGCGATTGAGGGCGGACGATGGAAAGGAGGTACGAAACAATACTGTTTGGTTGTTACTCTGGACGTCAAGAACGCTTTCAACTCGGTACGGTGGGATTCCATTTTGGCGGCATTATCGAAGCTATCTGTACCGGCATATCTCCAAAAGATGGTAGGTAACTACTTCACCGACAGAGTTCTCAAGTATGACACAGAAGTAGGCCCCAAAACATATAAGGTGACTGGGGGTGTACCTCAAGGCTCAGTGTTGGGGCCCCTTCTGTGGAATATCGTGTACGACGAATTGCTGAAACTGGCACTGCCGACGGGGGCAAAGCTCGTGGCGTTTGCAGATGACGTGGCTATAACCATCGTGGAAAAACATCTATTCACGCTTCAGCTCATTTTCGATAATGTTTTCAACAAGATACGGAAATGGATGGACTCGATTGGTCTACAACTTGCAGAGCATAAGACTGAGGCACTACTCATCACGAGTCGAAAGAAATTGGAGACAATCACGCTGCAAGTCGGCGAGCACAAAATAACTTCCCAGCCCTATATACGGTACTTAGGAATTATGATTGATGCCCGGCTCAGTTTTAGACAACAAGCCCAACATGCAAGCAGTAAGGCGGGTGCAGTGAGGACTGCCCTTGCAAGACTCATGCCGAACATTGGAGGGCCAAAACAGAGGAGGAGACTCTTGTTATCATCAGTTGTCACATCGGTATTAACATATGGTATCCCCATATGGACAGATGCCCTACGAAGTCAAGCAGCACGACGGCAAGTTGTTCCAGTCTACAGGCTGAGTGTCCTGAGGGTGGCTGGCGCATACCGGACAGTATCCAACGAAGCAGTGTGCGTCATTGCTGGGATGATACCTATCGAAGTTCTAGCGGAGGAGCGTAGGCGACTCTACACACGCAAAACGTCAACTAAGCTGAGCCCAGTAGAACTGAGGAGAGAAGAACGTAACCACAGCATCCAGCGATGGCAGCTGCAGTGGGATGCCTCGAGCAAAGGCCGGTGGACTCACCGACTTATTCCGAAGCTAGATGTTTGGCTTGACCGATCACATGGACAAGTCAATTACTACCTAACCCAGATGCTCTCAGGACACGGGTGCTTTCGGGAATATCTTCACAAATTTAAGCATGAGGGTTCTCCGGATTGCCCAAAGTGTCCGAGAATGAAGGAAAACGCGGAACATGTTCTCTTTACGTGTCCGCGTTTCGACGTTCAACGAGCTGTATGGGAAAATAGCGCAGGCAAACCCATCAACGGTGGAAATCTTGTGGAAGTTATGCTGTCATCAGAGGCGGCATGGAACGCGACGAGCGACTTCGCAATGGAGGTTTTGCAGGAGCTGCGCCGCGAGGAGCAGTTGCGGAAAAATCCAGAGTAAACTGAGGATCTTCTTACCGTTAACGAGCGGAAAGGATTCGCTACTGAGGAAGCCAAGGCTATCGTCCCCTACACAACGAAGTATTGCTCAGCAGATGTTCCGTCGTGTTCTGGGGACCAACCGAACTGTATTGTATGTGACAAGGGGTATTGTCCTTTGCACGTTATGTTTTATTTGTTAATTCTGTAAGTTTGTTTAATAAAGGAAAAAGTAAGAAAAAGAGGAAGGAAAGAGAAAGAAGGAAGTGTGAGGAAGGAGGTTGACTTCCTTCTTTCTCTTTTTCTTTCTTAATGAAAAAAAAAAAAAAAAAAAAAAAAAAAAAAACGCATACACATACTCATACACATACTCATACACATACTCATACACATACTCATACACATACTCATACACATACTCATACACATACTCATACACATACTCATACACATACTCATACACATACTCATACACATACTCATACACATACGGGAGAAACCTAACTCCCGAAACCAAGGGTGCCAAGGGTGGGCTCCCTATAACAGCCTACATATTAAAGAAGAAACCATGGCCAGTACAACCATTGGAAAAATGATTACGGTGCAGGGGAGGGATACCCCAGTACCGGCGGGTGAGAGTGCCGAAGCAGGCTCGAGCTCGTCGAGATCCGACTACTGCAGCCCTCAAGAGGTGGACCACTTGGCCTCTGATGGGTCTACTACCCCAAGTGAAGAACTTCTGAAGAAAAGGCAAGCTGAAATGGTTAAGATTGATAACCTTTTAAAAGACTTGTTGGAGTATATCACTCCGAAGGCAAACGTTCACAAGCACATTAAGTTGCAAGTCAATAAGATGAAAAGCAGTTATGACCGTTTCGTGGCACTTGACAAAAAAGTGATCCCACAACCAATGGTGCAGACTGCTGACGCCCAAACTTCACCTCACCTAAGTGGGCAGCCGAAGAGAAAAGATATCTCACCTCTGGAGGAGAGAAAACTTCCACGACAGGTGAAAAGAAGGAAGGAAATGACCTTGGAGAACTCTGAGACTGCAAACTCAACCGAGGCCACGGAGAATGACCGAGTAGTTCGAAACCCTACTATCCAGAACGTTACCTCGGATACGGACGAAAGTTCCAGTTGGACAAAGATCCAAAGGCAGGGAAAAGTGGCGAAGACACACCAGAATCAGCCTCGGACGAAGAAGAAAGCAGTAATCCGCCCTGATGCGCTAATTATTCGTCCCACGGGGAAGGATACGTACGCTGAAATATTAGGACGTATAAAGAAAGACCAAGGTGTCTACGCGGCTAGCTCATGCGTGGACAAAATCCGTAAAACAGCCTCCGGAGATGTTCTTTTAATTCTAGCGAGAGGAAAGAAGGACGAAGGTGTTGAGCTGGAGAAGGCACTAGTTGGAGCCCTCCAAAACGAAGCTAAGGTGTTCAATAAGGGACCTCAACAGGAACTCGAAATCAAAGACCTCGATGACGTCACTACCAAAGAAGACATACTTGATGCCCTGAGGAAAGCTGATGGCGCAGATAGTGATATCTCATTGAGTGCCATCAAGTCTCTTCGCAAGGCCTACAGAGGAACACAATCTGCTACGGTGGTACTCCCTGACGCTACTGCAAGAAATATACTGAGTAAGGGTAGTAAAATACGAATAAGCCTGGTATATGCTCGCATCGTGACAGTGGTAAGGCCCATCAAATGCTTCAAGTGTTGGCACTACGAGCATCTTGCCGTCAATTGCAAGAGCTCCATTGACCGATCAGACCTGTGTTACAAATGCGGCGAAAAAGGGCACAGAAGCGCCGATTGTAAAGCGTCTCCAAAATGCGTTCTATGCGTAGAACTGGAGCCCACGAAAGACAATGCCCATGTAACTGGTAGTATCAAATGTCCAGTCTACCAGGGTGCACTCCAGAAGATCCGTACACAGTCATAGTGCGGGTGTTACAGGTGAACCTGGCTCACTGCACCACAGCACACGATCTGCTGACGCAGACGGTTCGGGACCTGAAAATTGATGTTGCCGTCATTTCGGAACCTTACAGGAACCTATATACCCAAAACTGGGTTACTGATACTAGCAATAAAGCCGTCATTTGGTCCTGCGGTGCTCTGCCGCTTGAAGCATATGACGGAGACCAACAGTCTGGATTCGTTGTGGCCAAGGTGAATGGTATCTATCTTTATAGCTGCTATGCACCACCAAGCCTTTGCTATGAAGACTTCACAGCATTCCTGGATAGACTCGTCGTGGATGCAAAACAGCATTCCCCAGTGGCAATTGCGGGAGACTTCAACTCTTGGGCAGTCGACTGGGGCAGCAAGGAGACGAATCAACGAGGACGGGCTTTACTGGAAGCCATGTCGGCCCTAGATGTTGTCCTATTGAACGATGGAATCAAACCGACATTTCGCAGAGGACAAGCGAGCTCATGTATAGATCTCACCTTCGTCAGCAGCAGCCTGATGAAAGGAAACTGTGCATGGGAAGTATCCGAGATCTACACTGCCAGTGATCATCAGGCAGTACTCTGGGAGGTGTCGGTTGATTGGAGATCCGCACCCACACCGGAAAGAACAAATGGAGTCGGCTGGAATGTGCGAAAATTTGACATTGCCACCTTCCTTATGGCACTGAAGACTGCCCGATTAGACAGTAAGAATGCCACAGGGAAAGCAGACGAAACCATGCGGAGAGTCACCGACGCCTGCGATGCCACTATGCCCAGGAAATTTAGTGGAAACCGACGGCCACCGGTGTATTGGTGGAGCGGTGAAATCGCGACCCTCCGCAGGGAATGTTTCGCAGCGAGGAGAGCTTGGCAACGCGCAAGGAAGAAGTCCAACCCCGAAAGTCTCGAAGTGGAGTTTAAAGCCGCTAAGCGTAAGCTTACTAAGGCCATAAAGCTTCGCAAACGAGACTGCTGGAACGAACTGTTGGAGGAAGTGGAGAAGGATCCTTGGGGCAGACCGTACAAGGTGGTTATGACGCGGCTCAAGAGCCAGCCGATGCCATCACCAACCTGTCCTAGGCTCCTGGAGAGAATTGTCTCAGTCTTATTCCCCCAGCAAATGAGTGTGACTGAAAAGCAGGTGGAGGGTGCTATTATCGACGGAATACCGCCGATTACAGCTGAGGAACTATTGCAGGCCTGTAGTAGAGTGGGCAACAACAAGGCCCCCGGTCTCGATGGTGTGCCAAATATAGCGTTGAAAGCCGCCATCAATGCAGCACCCGGCATGTTCCTCGAAATGTATAATACATGCATCCAGGAAGGTATTTTCCCCAGCAGATGGAAGCAACAGAGACTCGTGCTTATCGCCAAGGGGAAAAAGCCACCGGACGAGCCATCATCATATCGTCCACTCTGTATGCTGGATACGGCGGGCAAGATCCTGGAACGCATTATACATCAGAGAATTGAGGCAGTGGTGGAACCCCTATTGGCCGAAGCTCAATACGGTTTCAGACGACGACGATCCACGTTGGATGCTATAGACCTGGTGGTCAAAACAGCAAAAAAAGCAATCGATGGCAGGCGATGGAAAGGAGGCACGAAGCAGTATTGCTTGGTTGTTACCCTGGACATCAAAAATGCTTTCAACTCGGTACGGTGGGATCCCATCCTCGCGGCATTGTCGAAGCTGCAAGTACCGGCATATTTGCAAAAGATGGTAGGTAATTACTTTACCGACAGAGTACTCAGATATGACACAGAGGTTGGTCCTAAAACATATAGGGTGACTGGGGGGGTACCTCAAGGCTCAGTGTTGGGTCCTCTTTTGTGGAATATCGTATATGACGACTTGCTCAAAATAGCATTACCGGCGGGGGCCAAACTAGTAGCTTTTGCGGATGACGTAGCGATAGTCATCGTGGGCAAACACCTTTCCACGCTCCAGCTCATTTTCGAGAATGTTTTTAACAAGATACGACAATGGATGGACTCGATTGGGTTACAACTTGCGGAGCATAAGACTGAGGCACTCCTCATTACGAGCCGGAAGAAAATAGAGACAATTACACTGCAAGTCGGTGAGCACGAAATAATTTCCCAGCCCTACATACGGTACCTGGGAATTATGATTGATGCCCGACTTAGTTTCAGACAGCAAGCTCAACATGCAAGCAGTAAGGCAGGAGCAGTGAAGACTGCTCTTGCAAGACTTATGCCAAATATTGGAGGGCCAAAACAGAGGAGAAGGCTCCTGCTATCATCAGTTGTCACGTCGGTATTAACATATGGTATTCCTATATGGAGTGATGCATTACGAAGCCAAGCATCTCGGCGGCAAATTGTTCCAGTCTACAGGCTGAGTGCCCTTAGAGTGGTCAGCGCATACCGCACAGTATCGAACGATGCTGTGTGTGTCATTGCTGGGATGCTACCTTTTGAAGTGCTAGCGGAAGAGCGTAGGCGACTCTACACACGCAAAACATCAACTGAGCTGAGCTCAGTGGAACTGAGGACAGAAGAACGAAACCACAGCATCCAGCGATGGCAGCTGCAGTGGGACGCCTCGAGCAAAGGCCGGTGGACTCACAGACTTATTCCGAAGCTAGATGTTTGGCTTGACCGATCACATGGACAAGTCAATTACTACCTAACCCAGATGCTCTCAGGACACGGGTGCTTTCGGGAATATCTTCACAAATTTAAGCATGAGGATTCTCCGGATTGCCCAAAGTGTCCGAGAATGAAGGAAAACGCGGAACATGTTCTCTTTACGTGTCCGCGTTTCGACGTCCAACGAGCTGTATGGGAAAATAGCGCAGGCAAACCCATCAACGGTGGAAATCTTGTGGAAGTTATGCTGTCATCAGAGGCGGCATGGAACGCGACAAGCGACTTCGCAATGGAGGTTTTGCAGGAGCTGCGCCGCGAGGAGCAGTTGCGGAAAAATCCAGAGTAACCGGAGGATCTTCTTACCGTCAACGAGCGGAAAGGATTCGCTACTGAGGAAGCCAAGGCTATCGTCCCCTACACAACGAAGTATTGCTCAGCAGATGTTCCGTCGTGTTCTGGGGACCAACCGAACTGTATTGTACGTGACAAGGGGTATTGTCCTTTGCACGTTATGTTTTATTTGTTAATTCTGTAAGTTTGTTTAATAAAGGAAAAAGTAAGAAAAAGAGGAAGGAAAGAGAAAGAAGGAAGTGTGAGGAAGGAGGTTGACTTCCTTCTTTCTCTTTTTCTTTCTAAAAAAAAAAAAAAAAAAAAAAAAAAAAAAAAAAAAAAAAACTCATACACATACTCATACACATACTCATACACATACTCATACACATACTCATACACATACTCATACACATACTCATACACATACTCATACACATACTCATACACATACTCATACACATACTCATACACATACTCATACACATACTCATAACATACTCATACACATACTCATACACATACTCATACACATACTCATACACATACTCATACACATACTCATACACATACTCATACACATACTCATACACATACTCATACACATACTCATACACATACTCATACACATACTCATACACATACTCATACACATACTCATACACATACTCATACACATACTCATACACATACTCATACACATACTCATACACATACTCATACACATACTCATACACATACTCATACACATACTCATACACATACTCATACACATACTCATACACATACTCATACACATACTCATACACATACTCATACACATACTCATACACATACTCATACACATACTCATACACATACTCATACACATACTCATACACATACTCATACACATACTCATACACATACTCATACACATACTCATACACATACTCATACACATACTCATACACATACTCATACACATACTTTCAACTCGGTACGGTGGGATCCCATCCTCGCGGCATTGTCGAAGCTGCAAGTACCGGCATATTTGCAAAAGATGGTAGGTAATTACTTTACCGACAGAGTACTCAGATATGACACAGAGGTTGGTCCTAAAACATATAGGGTGACTGGGGGGGTACCTCAAGGCTCAGTGTTGGGTCCTCTTTTGTGGAATATCGTATATGACGACTTGCTCAAAATAGCATTACCGGCGGGGGCCAAACTAGTAGCTTTTGCGGATGACGTAGCGATAGTCATCGTGGGCAAACACCTTTCCACGCTCCAGCTCATTTTCGAGAATGTTTTTAACAAGATACGACAATGGATGGACTCGATTGGGTTACAACTTGCGGAGCATAAGACTGAGGCACTCCTCATTACGAGCCGGAAGAAAATAGAGACAATTACACTGCAAGTCGGTGAGCACGAAATAATTTCCCAGCCCTACATACGGTACCTGGGAATTATGATTGATGCCCGACTTAGTTTCAGACAGCAAGCTCAACATGCAAGCAGTAAGGCAGGAGCAGTGAAGACTGCTCTTGCAAGACTTATGCCAAATATTGGAGGGCCAAAACAGAGGAGAAGGCTCCTGCTATCATCAGTTGTCACGTCGGTATTAACATATGGTATTCCTATATGGAGTGATGCATTACGAAGCCAAGCATCTCGGCGGCAAATTGTTCCAGTCTACAGGCTGAGTGCCCTTAGAGTGGTCAGCGCATACCGCACAGTATCGAACGATGCTGTGTGTGTCATTGCTGGGATGCTACCTTTTGAAGTGCTAGCGGAAGAGCGTAGGCGACTCTACACACGCAAAACATCAACTGAGCTGAGCTCAGTGGAACTGAGGACAGAAGAACGAAACCACAGCATCCAGCGATGGCAGCTGCAGTGGGACGCCTCGAGCAAAGGCCGGTGGACTCACAGACTTATTCCGAAGCTAGATGTTTGGCTTGACCGATCACATGGACAAGTCAATTACTACCTAACCCAGATGCTCTCAGGACACGGGTGCTTTCGGGAATATCTTCACAAATTTAAGCATGAGGATTCTCCGGATTGCCCAAAGTGTCCGAGAATGAAGGAAAACGCGGAACATGTTCTCTTTACGTGTCCGCGTTTCGACGTCCAACGAGCTGTATGGGAAAATAGCGCAGGCAAACCCATCAACGGTGGAAATCTTGTGGAAGTTATGCTGTCATCAGAGGCGGCATGGAACGCGACAAGCGACTTCGCAATGGGGGTTTTGCAGGAGCTGCGCCGCGAGGAGCAGTTGCGGAAAAATCCAGAGTAACCGGAGGATCTTCTTACCGTCAACGAGCGGAAAGGATTCGCTACTGAGGAAGCCAAGGCTATCGTCCCCTACACAACGAAGTATTGCTCAGCAGATGTTCCGTCGTGTTCTGGGGACCAACCGAACTGTATTGTACGTGACAAGGGGTATTGTCCTTTGCACGTTATGTTTTATTTGTTAATTCTGTAAGTTTGTTTAATAAAGGAAAAAGTAAGAAAAAGAGGAAGGAAAGAGAAAGAAGGAAGTGTGAGGAAGGAGGTTGACTTCCTTCTTTCTCTTTTTCTTTCTATAAAAAAAAAAAAAAAAAAAAAAAAAAAAAAAAAAAAACTCATACACATACTCATACACATACTCATACACATACTCATACACATACTCATACACATACTCATACACATACTCATACACATACTCATACACATACTTGGGAGAAACCTAACTCCCGAAACCAAGGGTGCCAAGGGTGGGCTCCCTATAACAGCCTACATATTAAAGAAGAAACCATGGCCAGTACAACCATTGGAAAAATGATTACGGTGCAGGGGAGGGATACCCCAGTACCGGCGGGTGAGAGTACCGAAGCAGGCTCGAGCTCGTCGAGATCCGACTACTGCAGCCCTCAAGAGGTGGACCACTTGGCCTCTGATGGGTCTACTACCCCAAGTGAAGAACTCCTGAAGAAAAGGCAAGCTGAAATGGTTAAGATTGATAACCTTTTAAAAGACTTGTTGGAGTATATCACCCCGAAGGCAAACGTTCACAAGCACATTAAGTTGCAGGTCAATAAGATGAAAAGCAGTTATGACCGTTTCGTAGCACTTGACAAAAAAGTGATCCCACAACCAATGGTGCAGACTGTTGACGCCCAAACTTCACCTCACCTAAGTGGGCAGCCGAAGAGAAAGGATATCTCACCTCTGGAGGAGAGAAAACTTCCACGACAGGTGAAAAGAAGGAAGGAAATGACCTTGGAGAACTCTGAGACTGCAACCTCAACCGAGGCCACGGAGAATGACCGAGTAGTTCGAAACCCTACTATCCAGAACGTTACCTCGGATACGGGTGAAAGTTCCAGTTGGACAAAGGTCCAAAGGCAGGGAAAAGTGGCGAAGACACACCAGAATCAGACTCGGACGAAGAAGAAAGCAGTAATCCGCCCTGATGCGCTAATTATTCGTCCCACGGGGAAGGATACGTACGCTGAAATATTAGGACGTATAAAGAAAGACCAAGGTGTCTATGCGGCTAGCTCATGCGTGGACAAAATCCGTATAACAGCCTCCGGAGATGTTCTTTTAATTCTAGCGAGAGGAAAGAAGGATCAAGGTGTTGAGCTGGAGAAGGCACTAGTTGGAGCCCTCCAAAACGAAGCTAAGGTGTTCAACAAGGGACCTCAACAGGAACTCGAAATCAAAGACCTCGATGACGTCACTACCAAAGAAGACCTACTTGATGCCCTGAGGAAAGCTGATGGCGCAGATAGTGATATCTCATTGAGTGCCATCAAGTCTCTTCGCAAGGCCTACAGAGGAACACAATCTGCTACGGTGGTACTCCCTGACGCTACTGCAAGAAATATACTGAGTAAGGGTAGTAAAATACGAATAAGCCTGGTATATGCTCGCATCGTGACAGTGGTAAGGCCCATCAGATGCTACAAGTGTTGGCACTACGAGCATCTTGCCGTCAATTGCAAGAGCTCCATTGACCGATCAGACCTGTGTTACAAATGCGGCGAAAAAGGGCACAGAAGCGCCGATTGTAAAGCGTCTCCAAAATGCGTTCTATGCGTAGAACTGGAGCCCACGAAAGACAATGCCCATGTAACTGGTAGTATCAAATGTCCAGTCTACCAGGGTGCACTCCAGAAGATCCGTACACAGTCATAGTGCGGGTGTTACAGGTGAACCTGGCTCACTGCACCACAGCACACGATCTGCTAACGCAGACGGTTCGAGACCTGAAAATTGATGTTGCCGTCATTTCGGAACCTTACAGGAACCTATATACCCAAAACTGGGTTACTGATACTAGCAATAAAGCCGTCATTTGGTCCTGCGGTGCTCTGCCGCTTGAAGCATATGACGGAGACCAACAGTCTGGATTCGTTGTGGCCAAGGTGAATGGTATCTATCTTTATAGCTGCTATGCACCACCAAGCCTTTGCTATGAAGACTTCACAGCATTCCTAGATAGACTCGTCGTGGATGCAAAACAGCATTCCCCAGTGGCAATTGCGGGAGACTTCAACTCTTGGGCAGTCGACTGGGGCAGCAAGGAGACGAATCAACGAGGACGGGCTTTACTGGAAGCCATGTCGACCCTAGATGTTGTCCTATTGAACGATGGAAACAAACCGACATTTCGCAGCGGACAAGCGAGCTCATGTATAGATCTCACCTTCGTCAGCAGCAGCCTGATGAAAGGAAACTGTGCATGGGAAGTATCCGAGATCTACACTGCCAGTGATCATCAGGCAGTACTCTGGGAGGTGTCGGTTGATTGGAGATCCGCACCCACACCGGAAAGAACAAATGGAGTCGGCTGGAATGTGCGAAAATTTGACATTGCCACCTTCCTTATGGCACTGAAGACTGCCCGATTAGACAGTAAGAATGCCACAGGGAAAGCAGACGAAACCATGCGGAGAGTCACCGACGCCTGCGATGCCACTATGCCCAGGAAATTTAGTGGAAACCGACGGCCACCGGTGTATTGGTGGAGCGGTGAAATCGCGACCCTCCGCAGGGTATGTTTCGCAGCGAGGAGAGCTTGGCAACGCGCAAGGAAGAAGTCCAACCCCGAAAGTCTCGAAGTGGAGTTTAAAGCCGCTATGCGTAAGCTTACTAAGGCCATAAAGCTTCGCAAACGAGACTGCTGGAACGAACTGTTGGAAGAAGTGGAGAAGGATCCTTGGGGCAGACCGTACAAGGTGGTTATGACGCGGCTCAAGAG
Organism: Asobara japonica; assembly: GCA_026005395.1. Taxonomy (NCBI): domain Eukaryota; kingdom Metazoa; phylum Arthropoda; class Insecta; order Hymenoptera; family Braconidae; genus Asobara; species Asobara japonica. The sequence goes on along the minus strand of BQMI01000405.1, from coordinate 309,495 downwards.
CCAGCCGATGCCATCACCAACCTGTTCTAGGCTCCTGGAGAGAATTGTCTCAGTCTTATTCCCCCAGCAAATGAGTGTGACTGAAAAGCAGGTGGAGGGTGCTATTATCGACGGAATACCGCCGATTACAGCTGAGGAACTATTGCAGGCCTGTAGTAGAGTGGGCAACAACAAGGCCCCCGGTCTCGATGGTGTGCCAAATATAGCGTTGAAAGCCGCCATCAATGCAGCACCCGGCATGTTCCTCGAAATGTATAATACATGCATCCAGGAAGGTATTTTCCCCAGCAGATGGAAGCAACAGAGACTCGTGCTTATCGCCAAGGGGAAAAAGCCACCGGACGAGCCATCACCATATCGTCCACTCTGTATGCTGGATACGGCGGGCAAGATCCTGGAACGCATTATACATCAGAGAATTGAGGCAGTGGTGGAACCCCTATTGGCCGAAGCTCAATACGGTTTCAGACGACGATGATCCACGTTGGATCCTATAGACCTGGTGGTCAAAACAGCAAAAAAAGCAATCGATGGCAGGCGATGGAAAGGAGGTACGAAGCAGTATTGCTTGGTTGTTACCCTGGACATCAAAAATGCCTTCAACTCGGTACGGTGGGATCCCATCCTCGCGGCATTGTCGAAGCTGCAAGTACCGGCATATTTGCAAAAGATGGTAGGTAATTACTTTACCGACAGAGTACTCAGATATGACACAGAGATTGGTCCTAAAACATATAGGGTGACTGGGGGGGTACCTCAAGGCTCAGTGTTGGGTCCTCTTTTGTGGAATATCGTATATGACGACTTGCTCAAAATAGCATTACCGGCGGGGGCCAAACTCGTAGCTTTTGCGGATGACGTAGCCATAGTCATCGTGGGCAAACACCTTTCCACGCTCCAACTCATTTTCGAGAATGTTTTTAACAAGATACGACAATGGATGGACTCGATTGGGTTACAACTTGCGGAGCATAAGACTGAGGCACTCCTCATTACGAGCCGGAAGAAAATAGAGACAATTACACTGCAAGTCGGTGAGCACGAAATAATTTCCCAGCCCTACATACGGTACCTGGGAATTATGATTGATGCCCGACTTAGTTTTAGACAGCAAGCTCAACATGCAAGCAGTAAGGCAGGAGCAGTGAAGACTGCTCTTGCAAGACTTATGCCAAATATTGGAGGGCCAAAACAGAGGAGAAGGCTCCTGCTATCATCAGTTGTCACGTCGGTATTAACATATGGTATTCCTATATGGAGTGATGCATTACGAAGCCAAGCATCTCGGCGGCAAATTGTTCCAGTCTACAGGCTGAGTGCCCTTAGAGTGGTCAGCGCATACCGCACAGAATCGAACGATGCTGTATGTGTCATTGCTGGGATGCTACCTTTTGAAGTGCTAGCGGAAGAGCGTAGGCGATTCTACACACGCAAAACATCAACTGAGCTGAGCTCAGTGGAACTGAGGACAGAAGAACGAAACCACAGCATCCAGCGATGGCAGCTTCAGTGGGACGCCTCGAGCAAAGGCCGGTGGACTCACCGACTTATTCCGAAGCTAGATGTTTGGCTTGACCGATCACATGGACAAGTCAATTACTACCTAACCCAGATGCTCTCAGGACACGGGTGCTTTCGGGAATATCTTCACAAATTTAAGCATGAGGATTCTCCGGATTGTCCAAAGTGTCCGAGAATGAAGGAAAACGCGGAACATATTCTCTTTACGTGTCCGCGTTTCGACGTCCAACGAGCTGTATGGGAAAATAGCGCAGGTAAACCCATCAACGGTGGAAATCTTGTGGAAGTTATGCTGTCATCAGAGGCAGCATGGAACGCGACAAGCGACTTCGCAATGGAGGTTCTGCAGGAGCCGCGCCGCGAGGAGCAGCTCCGGAAAAACCCAGAGTAAATGGAGGATCTTCTTACCGTGAACGACCGGAAAGGATTCGCTACTGAGGAAGCCGCGGCTGTCGTCCCCTACGCAACGAAGTATTGCTCAGCAGCTGTTCCGTCGTGGTCTGGGGACAAACCGAACTGTATTGTATGTGACAAGGGGTATTGTCCTTTGCACGTTATATTTTATTTGTTAATTTCGTAAGTTTTTTTTTTGTAACTTTGTTAATAAAGGAAAAGTATGAAAAAGAGGAAGGAAAGAGAAAGAAGGAAGTGTGAGGAAGGAGGTTGACTTCCTTCTTTCTCTTTCTTTCTTTAAAAAAAAAAACAAAAAGAAAAAAAACACATACACATACATATACATGTTCACATACTCATACACATACACATACATGTTCACATACTCATACACATACACATACATGTACACATACTCATACACATACTCATACACACATGGGACATGTGACGTGGAACATGTGAAAACTAATTCATAACTATTCAATGGAGAACCACTGGTCAAGGGGGCGGAGCTACGCTCTGATTCGCTCATTTAAAAATTGAGTAACTCGGTGGGGGCCTCGGAGAGAAAAGTGGAAAAGGAACTTTCGACTCCAAATTTTGCCCTCTTCCCACCCTCAAATTTAGAGTGCGCAGTTGCGGGACACCCTGTATATCTTACATGTATTCCTTATATAACGTTTTTTACCGCAATATATCCATAACAGTTACATATATGTCGCATATATGTTCACTTATATGTTTTTTCCATGAGGGTTAGTATGCAGCATTTTATAAAAGCTGGCACTTAGAGCGAGGAGCTGGTGACTTTGTTATCACTCGATCATCCTTAACATCAGTAGGTTCACAGTTGAGGGAACTTTGTGCCCTGTTTACCCTCCTACGAGCCTGATCCAAATTCTCTGTTGACAAAAAAAAGGTGGTCATTCGGTAATATTTTTATTAGTAATAATGGTAGTATTATTAGTAATAATGGTAGTATTATTATTAATAATGGTATTTATATTATTAATAATGGTATTATTATTATTAATGGTATTATTATTATTATTATTAATAATGGTATTATTATAAGTAAGTTTATTTAAAAGAGTTTTTTTTTATTTATTCAAAAGAGTGTAATGAAATAGTTGCCTGCCCCTGCGAGGAGTGAGTAAGAATAAGTTTTCCACGATTCTTTTGGCGGTAGTTTCTTCATTAAATAATACTGCAGCATGCAGTACTCCTCTTCTGGGGGATATTTACCGAGTTTTTTCCCGTTATGCGTCACAAGAAACGTTTTTGGCACAATATCAATAAACCATTTGCCTTCTGAATCCCATTCATTAAATCTAATCACTGCGAACGGTTCTGCTGGATTCTCTGGATTTGGAGGTGCGCGTAGCTTAGACATTTTAGGTTAATTTCAGTATATTTAACTTGATTTTGATAGTCACTGGAGATATTTCAGGTGAGGCAATTAAAATATCGGGAGTTAATTGTATTAATTACTTATTTTTTACTTTCACTACCAATATTCAATAAATATTCGAAAAATTTTAAATTGTCTAGAAATTGACGACGCTATGCCGCGGCCATTTGGCGATCACTAGATCACGCTGCGGCAAGCTTCGACCGGCGCATGCCGTTCGACGCCACTCTTCCCGCGCAATTTACGCCGGCAATAATGATTAATATTGAAAATAATTCCACAGAACTTCAATGATAATATCACAAAAAACTTGTCTATTTGGGAATTTACATTTTTCTGTTGCATCGCTGGAGGAGACCCACGAAAACACACCAGCGACGTGCCTTTATATCCACTGAACATTCACCACTAAACGTATTTTTCACTCATTGTTAGATTATTCATACTTCAAATTCCCATCAATGTTCAGATTATTTATGATCGAAATTTTACTTTTAACCTCGATGTATATATCCATTTTTCATTATCTGAACTGTATTAATTTTATCTTTCGTCACCACTGCCACTATCAAACTCTCACCATTTGGGATCCACGATATTGCGCGTATGTTGCGTGGATGTCTATCTTCTGTTAAAAATAGGTAAAAAATAACCGTTTAGTACATACTAAACATTTGAAAATGAACTATTTGAGTAATTTATAGCCATTAGTCACTCATTTATCATCCATTAAAAGGATTCGTTTATCCCACAGTGACTGGTAGCGTAGATGTTGCGTGGAAGTTGAATTGCCAGGGAAGGTACACAGCACTTTATTTCAGGTTAGATTCGACACCCGGTGGGTCTCGAGATGCAATGACACTTTTAAAAGCGGAATGAATGCACTTATCACTTCCCGTTAACAAGGGGTTCTCGTTAACAGCTATGAAGCATTTTGAATATCAGTTAATAACCAAAAATACACCAGAGCCATGGACCTTAGAGTCGACTGAACTTGCGTCTTACGTTGTCGACCATCAACTGCTCGTGTGACCTATCAAGCCGGCGTTGCCGCATCATCAACTCAACACTCTTATTTCAATTATTAACACTCTTATTCTAATTATGATTTTAAATATTTTTTTAATCCTTGTTTTTAATTTGTCAAGTAATAATTTCTAAAAATTGTATTGTAGGACATTACAGAGCTTTCATCTCGTTTTCTTAGTCTTTTTTCCTCGTTTACTTAACACCATTCGATGCGTTTTTTTTTACTAAAAATGAAAAAAATTAATTTAAAAAAGCCATATTCCTTTTTATTTTGTTTTGTACATTGAAATGATGATTCTCGTTACGTATCATACACCAATTGCAAACATCTCTATATACCTTGCAGTTAGAACCTAATATTACAGTTTCATACCGTTTTTTTTCATTATATAGTTTTATACCTTGTTTGTTTTTTTATTCTTGAATTTAAATCTCACATTATAAATTTTTTTTTTTAACGTCTTGTGAAGATTATGAAAATTTTCGTTCACTGACAGATCGAACATGCGCACACTTTGAGTCCTTTCCAATCTTTTCTAACGCTATTTTAGCATTGTTACCACCAAAATAACATTGAAATGGTTTTTGTCCGAGTTTCACTAGTAATGATAAGGAAAATAAAATAGGAATAATAAAAAAAATCATCGTTAAACGCCGAAAATCCACCTGCTGTAAATCCTATTGGACTGTTCTATTCGTGGAGGAGTGTAATAGCATATTGTTTTTCCATCACGTTTAAAAAGCACACTTGTGTTTAACCTCCAATACCTTCTGACATTCCTGGTGAGATGAAAATTCATTAATGCGAATTATTCCAACATTAATGGGGGAATCAGGATAATTAAATGCTGCCTCCCTGCTGCTCTCCTCTTGTCCTACTATATAAATACCATCAAGAGTATCAGAGCATTTCGGGGTTCCACATTTAACAAGAATCTTCACTATTCTAAACACTTTCTCGTTATTCATGAGAACAACATTATCAGGATGACTCGGTTTCAGTGTTATGCCATTAATTTTTATTGTTTTTGCTGTCACATGCTCTTCATTGTGATACCTGTATTTTTTCAATTGTCTTGAGATGACCCAATCACTCAAGACATACCTCTTCTGAATTTCATGTGTTTGCCAGACTCGATTTCTTCCAGTCGATTGGTGATTTGTGTGATTGGTTTATTGGCTGCATGTACAAGTTTTTTAAATAAATCGATGTAGCTTTCTCCCCAGAAAGTTGAGAGTTCATTCAGTGGAATTTTAAAATACTCAGCGTCATCAGCGGTATGAATCGTATTATGCCAAGTTAGAACTTGAGCTCCTGTATCATCATAGACAATAGGTAATGTCTGGACAGAAATCCTCAATGTGTAGTCAGCATAAGCACTCGGTTTAGCGACTAATTCTTTGCTGTTCAAAATCCGAGAGGCAAATACCAGCAGAAGAAAGTGATGTAAAGAAGTTGGAAGTATATCTTGGAATACTATTGCACCATAATAATTCGGGATGAGCTTGCATTGGGAAGCTTTCTATTGTGACACATGATATACATCATATGAGTCCCTCTGAAATTCACATGGAATATTCCCTTTTAAAGCTGTCATCGTGATATCAAGACGTTTGAGATCAGCTAATTTTAGTCTCTTGGCTGAATTCCGATGAATCCACCTCCCCAGAAACCATTTCATGTTATTTGAATAAAATAAATGCATGACATCCAGTGTTACTTGCTTGGTTAAATCAAAGTTTCCCATCGATAGCAGCGGAGACACTTCTTCATGATGATGCTCCGGCTGAGTTCGTGATTCACAAGACTGTTTGGTCCGAGGATTGGCATTCATTTCTGGATATATTCTTTTCTGTTTTCTTCCAAAACCCACAGAACAACCTTTTGGTTCACACCTTTCACGCGCATAATATGCCCCAGGTACCTTACAATACTTGAGGAATGCTCTCGCTGGAGAATCAGCCACTATAGCTAGAATTTCAACCGAATATTTTTCATTTCCGATTTCAATACCATTGTCAACTAAGTAATTAGATTCATCGACAAAATCGGAGAAAAAATCCACTGCGGACAAAGGTTTATGGCCTCCACAATAGATTGCAGCCACGAAAGGTTTAATGATATAATCTGGATGATAAATTTTTACAGCAATGGGCCAAATTTCTTTGTCTGAATAATGGTAAACTTGCATCCCATCCACGTGAATGAGTAAAGAAATTTATTCTTCCTCATAAATGTGTGGCGAGATAATATGCTCAAGACCTCTCCTTATTCCCAAATATATATATTTTCCGACACTAGCCTTAATGCCAGCCATATCTTTTAGGTCCCTGCGATGCCTGGATTTTAAGAGCGTTTCACAAGTCTTGGGGAATGACGGATATCCTTCACTCCTCAAGATCAACAATATGTCAGTGATTACTTGACTTTTAACTTCTCTCCGATACTTTTTCGCCCAAGCAAGTATCTTTTCTTCCATTCCCATTGGCTCTAAATTCTCAGCAGATGGAATCTCCCTGTCCCCAATGCCACCGTCTGATTCATCACCTAAATCATTAACATGATCATCACCTAAATCATCAACATAATCATCACCTAAATCATCAACATTATCACCAAAATAACCATCAACGCGGTCATCAGCATGATCATCAGTAAGATTGGAGTCATCAATATCTCTCGCAAGTGGAGAGGCGATGGATTCATAACACGAGGCAAAGTTAACCTCTCTAGCCGTCTCACTGCTGTCTTCTTCATTGAAATCCTGGCATCGTCGTTTGTCTTCATCACGCGCCTTATTTATATTAGCAATTAGTGATATTCGGAATTTGTTTTCCACTCGCTGCAAATATCGAAATCTTTTTACACGTGAATATGAACTTGACATCTCAAAATATGCACTTTGTTTATTAAAATACACGTCTTCACTGCATACAAACAAACACGAAAGAGCTGCCACCTGATGTAACTAGCTTGTACCGGCTGTTCACGTTGTAGAGAGAGCGGTAGGACGAGATGTCTTTAATATTTAGTATTTATCTCGAGAATCAGTAGTTTTAAGAAAAAACGCCAGAAACACTTTTCAATGAAAATTTTGAGTGTCATTAATTAAAAATGACCCTATAATTTTTTTTTCTAAAACCACTCGTCTCAGAGATAATTGAAAAACGGACTTTTCAACACATCACGTGGGACTAATCTACTGTAGTATTTTACTATAGTATAATAGAATAAGTACAACACATAGATTTTAGATAATTACAATATGGTACGTGGAAACATGGCTGCGAACCTTGGCCAAGCACTGGATGAAGCTTGGCTACCAGACACCGGGGGAGGGAGGGAATTTGCCTTTGGGCTGGCCCTGGCTGGACCCCGCCCGCCAAACTCTGGTTAGCCAAGCTTGCTGCCAGCCTCTGGTCGCTGGCCATGAATTTTGATCAACCTTTGGGCCGGTCTTGGGCTCCGAGCTCTGGCTGGCCAGGACTCGTGCCGGTCCTGGGCCATTTCCCAAGGTCCGGCATTTCGTACCTGGGGAGAGGCCTTAAAGATGAATGTGCCGAGATCACCGATAGCCGCAAAATTCACCAAGAATTGAGTAGACGATCCTGTGAATAACACTAATCTTTATGGGGCAAAATTGATTCGCGATCTTAAACAAAAGATTCGACACTACGAATCAATGAAAAATGAGATGAAAACCAACGCGAAAGCGACAAAATTGGAAGATAAAAAGAAGTCGAGGAGAACAAGTGATTCAGTGAATAAAATTGACATTAAACATTGTTATAATTGTGGTGCACGAGATCATATCGGTAGAGACTGTCCCGATCAAGAGAAAGGACAAAAGTGTTTAAAGTATAAGCAGTTTGGCCACGTCGCTGCGAGATGCACTGGGAAACCGGCCGAGAAAAAGACGTCGTCCTATGCTATCTTTCAAACACCTCGAGGAAAGCAGCTAAATGATGTGGAGATCGCCAACCAGAGATATTCAGCAGTCATCGACTTGGGAAGCGACTTAAGTTTGATAAATAGAAAAACATTTTTAAATGTAGGATCACCCGCGTCAGGCCAAGATACGAAGTTTGATGGATTAGGGGCTAGTAATAATCGTATACTTGGATCATTCGAGATCCCTATGATTGTCGACCGTGAAGAATATAAAATGAAATTTCACGTAGTAGAAGATGCGGTAATGAAGTCTTCGGTGCTCATTGGAGCTGACTTCTTAAATCAAGTATAATTGCGCTCAATTGCAGGTAGAGTCACAATTCATAAAATTGTAAATGTTTTTCCTGAGGATGATGCTGAAATTTCTGAAGTTTTGAAGATTGATGCAATAGAGAACGATTCATTAGATTTATCACACATTGATGACGTAAACTTACGAGGCTAAGTTTGAAGAAATTATCAAAAATTCTAAGCCAGTCGGGACGCGCGACGTAGGAGTAATAATGCAAATTATATTGACGAAAGATACCCCTGTGTATCAGAGACCTAGGCGTTTATCGTATCCTGAGAAACTAGAGGTAGGTTAACGGATGGGTGGAGCAAGGAGTTGCCCGCCCTTCAAACTCAGAATTTGCAAGCCCCATTTGTGTTGGTAGCAAAGAAAACTGGCGAGACTATAATTTGTGTAGATTAACGAAAATTAAATAACGAGACCGTGAAAGGCCGTTACCCTCTACCGTTAATAGAACACCAATTAGATTGGCTGCAGGGCGCGAGAATATCTATTGCACTTGATCTTAAGAATGGATTCTTTCATGTTGATGTGTCGCCGGAGAGTCGGAAGTATACGTCGTTCGTGACATCAAACGGGCAGTATGAGCGTTTGAAAATGCCTTTTGGCCTTCGTAATTCACCGTCGGTATTTCAAAGATATATGAATGCTGTGGTTCGAGACGCAACCACGAAAAATATCGTGCTCACTTATATGGACGATCTCATCATTCCAGCAGAGAATGAAGAAGACTCGATGAATAATCTCAAGTACGTTCTTGATATTGCAGAAAAAGCGGGTTTGATAATTAATTGGAAGACATGTAAATCTTTACAGCCTCGTATTGAACATTTAGGACTACGAGATGTTCAGAGTTTTTTAGGACTGACAAGATATTTTCGTAAATTCATTTCGAAGTATGTGCGTGTTGCCAGACCATTGTCGAACTTGTTGAGATCAGGCGTAAAATGGAAATTCGGTATTGAAGAACGAAGGGATTTTCATGAATTAAAAATCGCGTTGAGTAGTCAACCCGTTCTGCACCTGTATCAGACAGGAGCTGAGACTGAGCTTCATACAGACACATCCAAGTTAGGATATGGAGCGATCCTTATACAAAAGTGCGAAGAGGATAGGGCATTTCATCCCGTTTATTTTGCAAGCGGAAAAACCTCTCGCGCTGAAGAGAAGTATAGCAGCTATGAATTAGAGATTTTAGCAATTGTCAAATCATTAAAGCAGTTTAAAGTTTACTTGTTAGCAATTCCGTTCAAAATTATCACAGATTGCAAAGCATTTACAATGACGATGAACAAACAAGATTTGTGTGTCCGTGCTGCCCAATGGTTATTGCTTTTAGAGGAATTTAGATACGAAATTCAGCATCGTTCATGGAAAAAGATGGCGCACGTAGACGCCCCAAGTAGAAATCCTATACCCGAAGGATGATTAATTGAACAAAATGGTAATAGCCTAATATCCAGACTTAAGAAGTGTCAAAGCGAAGACAAAGACGTTAGAAGTGTAGTCAAAGCGATGAATGACGGTAATACGAATGATTATGCTATTCAGAGTGACCTATTATACAGAAAGACGAAAGACGTATTGTTAGTAGTACCTAAAGCTATGCAGTCGCAGGTCATTAGGCAAGCTCATGGGCAGGGTCACTTTGGAGTGACAAAGACCGAGGCGTTGATCAAAAGAAATTATTGGTTTGCAGGTATGAGTGCGAAGATTGAGAAGTTTGTGGAGGAATGTATCAATTGTATTGTGAGTGAACGAAAGCAGGGTAAATAGGAAGGATGCCTGAACCCGATAGACAAAGGGGACACGCCCTTAGATACCTACCACATTGACCATATAGGTCCAATGACGTTAACAAAGAAAACGTATAAACACATTTTTGTTGTAGTAGACGCGTTTTCAAAATTCGTTTGGTTATATACAACAAGATCGATTGATCCCACCGCAGTCATTGATAGGTTGACAAAGCAATCCGTTCTTTTCGGGAATCCAATATGCATTATTTCAGACCGTGGACCCGCTTTTACGCCAAACTCGTTCCAAGAATATTGCCGTGAAAATAATGCTCAGCATTATTTAATTTGTACAGGCCTTCCCAGAGCGAATGGCCAAGTTGAGCGAGTAAATCGCACTTTGATTCCGATATTGTCAAAATTGTCTGCGCCGAAACCCGAAGACATGTTCAAATCACACAGGTGTATCTGAATGCGACACCAAGTAGAAGCACTGGTAAAACATTCCAATTTATTATCTGGAACTAAGATGCGTTTAAAAGAGAATTTGGAAATTCGAGAAATGATTGAAGATAAGGGGATTCGTATGTTTGAGGAAGAGCGTGATTCAGTAAGAAGAGAAGCTAAAGAAAATATTTGTAAGGTTCAAGCAGAGAACCAGAAGAGTTTCAATGAAAAACGTAAGGAAGCTAAGGTGTATCGCGAGGAAAATTTAGTCCCTATTAAGCGCACACAGTTAGGACCCGGTTTACAATTGTTTCCAAAGTTTTTAGGTCCTTATCGAGTAATTAACGTATTGCGTAATAATTGTTATGTAGTCCCCAAATTTCATCGAAAGAACCCAAAAAACTCGAAAATCGAAAAAAAGTTATGTCAAATTCTGACATAAAATAAGATATTATGACATTTTTTCTCGGCACGGCTTTTGTCAGAAAATGTCAAATTATGACGTATTCTGACATAATCTGACGACCCGATTTCGGCCAGGGTATAACGCGATTAACATTATATAAATATCAGGCGATATAATGCCCTAGCCTCTACACTGGGAACTTCGTCAAAAATGTCGTCTATAAAATGAAGTACCTTCGCCACAAGGACTTCCGCGTCTAACTTGACTTATTTTACGCAAGCTCCCAATTTATAAAACTACCCGTGACGGATAGTCAACTACTCCCCCTCTGACTGCATAGACCCATCATCTGATTGTCACGTGGCGTAGGGACTTGTCGGTAACATGATCATGCAGAAATCGCGCAGTGCCTACGTCTTGTACATGCACAAATCAAGTGCCATGAGTGCATCATTATCGACTGTCCCTCAGTGGTTTGCAACCAATGGATCTACTCTGGGTATACAAAATGAGGCTTTAATGGACCTACTTAGCTATTGTCGAAATATATGACCGAAATAGGCCCACTGTATAGACATTTATGAGAATTTCCGCTTGCTACTACACCAATTAATTGCGCTCGGGTTACTTTTGCTTCGAAAATTCCACCGCACTTTCACTTTCATAATTAATCCAACGCGTATGTCCTTTATTTCTCACATGAACCCGAATGCTTGCGCTGCCAGTCAGGATTCATTTCTCGTATCGGCCTTTGTATAACATATTGTATGTAATCGTATACCAACATCTCAGAAACGAGACGGGGGTGTAAGCCTTGCTATGCTAGATACTCTATCAGGAAAACTATGAGACGGGATGAAAAGATTGAAATGGTTCTTTACGCGGTGCCGTGAGAGATAGCGAAGTTTATGGTCACTATAACATAAAATGTTTATTTCCCAGTTCTTTACTATATTTGACCATTCTCGAAAAATAGTGCTATGAAGCATTTAGAAAATTCTTAATAGCAATTGAACGGGCTCTTAGGTCGAAGCGAGGCTCCTTTTAGATCTAGAAATCCATAAGACGGCTCAATCGAAGGAGAACCATCAATCAGGCGGGAACCCAACCTGCCGGGATCGGGGAGGGGTGGATTCTAGCATAGGCCGCCATCGCCGCAGAGAGGTTTCTGGAAGTTCACCCTGTGTTTAAAAATACGGCTTGCGATATTCCCAGCGGACCGTTCAAAAAGTCTGATGTCTATAGTCAATAGGCAAGATTACGAAGTGAAAAAGTGTCTAATAAGCTCATAATACCCGGACAATCATTGGACATGAATTGATTTTCCGATATAGTCCAATATAGAAGTCAGTGCCTGGAGGAAGTGTTTTTCTGAAAAACCAACTCCTTTAACGGCGTCCTGGACCCGGGCCATCATGCGGGCCGGCAGTCCGGCATCTTCTCGTTCCGAAAACTGTACGAGACTCCCGAGCATGATGGATCATCCTAATGAGTACAAGCCGACGGGACACGAACTTCTGTGGGATTTTACCTCTCTCCCCTGTACTTTCACCCAAATCCCATCCCTATTTTTTTAATCCCACTACAATTATCCATCGCAAATATAACTGGGCATCACGCGGACGTAAAAGACATTGTCAAGACCTCGTCATTTTCTTGACTTGGTATTGGCGCTGTAGCGAAAGGTCTTACGTTGCTGGAACGGACTTCCAGTATTGGATTTTTTCAAGCTCCCGAACTTGGTGTGTAGCTAGAAATGGGTTATGGGCCGAGAGACCTGGGTAGCATTACATATTAAATGTGTTTAGAAATACGATGCCTCTCTAACTAAGGAATGCTCCGGAGCAGATACCGTGAGTACAAAAGAGAACGGAGGTAAACACAGATCTCTTGAAACAACACTCTAAAACTATGCCTTGAAATCCGATAAAAAACCAACTTTCCAAAGTCGGGAAATGATCAATAACTGTTCCTACAGCAAAGCTAATGAATGAAATCAATGAATAAATGAACAAATGAATGAAAAAATAGATAAACAGGATGATTTACGTGTGATCCTCGACGGGTCGCATCATGCATTTCCCCATGTGTTAGCCTGCGTGTATGTATGTGTGTGCGTGTGGCAGACGTCTAAAACTTGGCATAAAGTAAACGCTATCGCCTTCATTATGAGTGTTACAAAAAAAAATCATATAACAAAAATTGTTTGTGCCTACATAGGGAACAACTTTTATTGAAAACTTTTTTATGTAACTCTTACTGTTCGTGTGATAGAGCGATATAAAGAATACAAATTATTAAGCACTGCGTATGTCCCGAGCTATGGAAGTTATGACAAAAACTCATAAAATATTGTGTGTGAATTTTTATATAAGGACTAACATTCATTGTACACTTTTTCTCCTATCTCTAACGGTTCTCGCAATGGAGCGCTTCAAATAATTAACAATGTTCATAACAATGGAAGGTATTGTTAACTTCGCGAAGTTATTGGTATGGGTCGGAAAATCGAAACTGGAAATTTCACGTGATCTACACGTTTCATGACCCTCAGAAACGTTTTCAACCATTTTGAGCGAGATGTTTGTCTGTGTGTGTGTGTTTGCGTATGTGAGCAAAATTTTGTCGAACGATTTCTCCTAGACAAATTATGCGATTCGGGTTTTTTATACTTATTGGATAGCTTTCCACCTAACTCAGCCCTGATTAGATTTTGAACATAATCGACCCAGCGGTTCTATAGTTATTAACAAATGAATTGTTTATATCGCTGCATCGTGAGAACGATTAAAGACATGCAGAAAATTATCCAATAAAATTTGTTCGACACACAAAAATACATATTTCATGTTCTATAACTTTTTTTGCTGAAACCAATAGTTCATTGTTATTAACAAATTCAACTGTTTATATCGCTATATCGCAAGAACGGATAGAGATACGAAAGAATATGTCAAATGGAAGTTGTTCCACAGATAAAAATACACATTCAATATTTTATGACTTTTTTCGCTAACACCCATAGTTAATTGTTATTTACAAAATCGATTGTTTATATCCTTGATCGCGAGAATAATTAGAGATACGGAACAAAGTGTCTAATGAAAATCATTCCACACATAACAATACAGATTTAATGTTTTATAACGTGTTTTGCTGACACCGATAGTTCATTATTATTAACAAATTCAATTGTTCAGATCGCTCTATCGTAAGAACGGTTAGAGATACGAAAGAATGTGTTGAATGGAAGTTGTTTCACACGTAAAAATACGCACTCTATGTTTTATGACTTTTTTCGCTGACACCCATAGTTAATTGTTATTAACACAATCAATTGTTTATATCGCTTGATCGCAAGAATAAATAGAGGTCCGGAACAAAGTGTCCAATGAAAATCATTCCACACGTAACAATACAGATTTAATGTTTTATAACTTTTTTTCTGACACCGATAGTAATTGTTATTAAGAAATTCAATTGTTTAGATCGCTCTATCGCAAAAACGGTTGGAGATACGAAACAAAGTGTTAAATGAAAGTTGTTCCACACGTAAAAATAAACATTTGATATTTTACGACTTTTTTCCTAACACCCATAGTTAATTGTTATTAACTTCCCGATCTAGGGAAGTTATTGTAATGACCCCGAAAATGAAAAGTGCCAGATCGATAAAATTTTCGCGTTTCTCGACGTTTTGCATCATCCTGAAGTGATTTCAGAGAAGTGTCTGTATGTGTGTGCGTGTGTGTGTGTGTGTGTATGTGTGTACACAAAAAACTTTGTTTAACGTTTCCGGCGGAACCACTCGAGGGATTCCCTTTTTTTTTCGATTGACGCGTTTCAGTGGTTTCCAGGTCTGAAAGGTGTGATTTTTTCAACAAATTATCCGTTCACTTGGTATCAACAAATTGAATTGTTTATATCGCTCTATCGCAAGAACGATTTGAGATATGAAAAAAAGTGTGGAATGAAAGTTGTTCTCCGTCAAGAAAAACACATTTAATGTTTTCTGACTTTTTTTGCCAACACCCATAGTTAACTGTTATTAACAAAATGGATTGTTTATAGCGCTCTATTGGAAGAACATTCAGAGATACGGAACAAAATGTCCAATAAAAGTCGTTCCACACACAAAAATGCACATTTAATGTTTGATGACTTTTTTTGCCAACACCTATAGTTAATTGTTATTAACAAATTCAATGGTTTATGTCACTCTATCGCGACAATAATTAGAGATACGAAATGAGTGTTGAATGAAAGTTGTTCTACACGTAAAAGTACACATTTGATTTTTTATGACTTTTTATGCTAACACTGATAGTTTTTCACAAATTGAATTGTATATTTAACTCTATCGTAAGAAAGCATATAGTTTCGAAAAATCTTTTTATATTTTAAGAATTATATAAAACGTTCACAATTTGAGACACAAACCGAAATTTTGTACAGATACGGGGGAACGATCGGGAAGTTATTGGTTCGACCCGTAGAGGGTCAAATCCACATCCCGTTTATTTTTCAAGATCGACACTCGTGTTCCGCCTGGACATCCGTGAGAGGTGATTTTTGGACAAAGGAGCAATAAATCGCTCTAGCCGTTCATGTGGAACCATTGACTAAAAAATCACTCACATACGAACACACATACCCACTCACAGAACCCTCATCTAAAATTTGTCAGGATGATGTAAGACGTACAGAAAAGTGAATTAATTTCAGATCAGAAAATGATTTAATTTCTGAGACTCTTGGTTATTGGAGTCATTACAATAACTTCCCTAAATCCGGAAGTGAATAAATACCCCAGCAGACGAAACGATTATAGAATCGACCTGTGCAGTATGTCGATTAGTTTTCCAAAACAAGTTGATTCTGATTTAAAATCATCGACCAAGAACCGGGTCGATTGTCAGTCGACTAGAATTTATTTTTCGCCGCAATCAACTCACGATCTACCTAACACCAAGTCGATTGTCCAAAAAAAAAGAAGAAAAAGATAGATTTTTTATTAAAAAAAAATTACGTCCAGTCGATCGGCAACCGACTCGGTATTTGGTCGATCGTAGATCGATTATTCCAAAATCTGGATCGATCTGTACTCGAAACGTGATCGACATACTGCACAAGTCGATTCCCCAATCGACCGAGGCACGAATGGCAATCGACCCGTCCGCCGACGTAAATGAAGAAATAAGTTCAACGGTTGAATGTTGCAGATTCTTTGAAATTGTCGAGGACGATATTAAAAAAGGAGATATGGCAATAACGAAAACCTATTATTCCTACATCGTAAAGCTTATGACAACCAGAAGATATTTAAACGATGTACCCACCGATCTATTAGCTCCATTCCTTCGAGCTGCTACCCGACTACTCACCTATCAAATTACTAGGACAGTAATCAAGAGTATCAATCATTTTTTGGATGTTTTGAATGATTCCTCCATTAGACCTTTATTGAAGGTAAGGAATTTGTTATGATTCTAGAAATATTTTAAGAGTGGTAACACCAACAGTATTGTAATAAGTTTGCATCTCCATTAAATCAAGTCCATCGAGACAATGAGTCATTTTGCAAGGAAACAAACATCAGAAGGATGTGCCACGGTGATGAGATAAATTGAATGAAGGATAAACCATTCATATTGGATAGCAATGACTGAAGCAGGGTGAGAGTTTTGCATATTGAATTCTGGGACGAACAGACTAAACTGCTTCGCTAATGCTATTATCATTCTTGGCTCGATCTCTTGGGCGTGAAATTCAATTTAAAAGAGTTCTCCTTTCACATTTCGTCGTACATTGAAGCACTTCCAATTTAAAATGAGGCATAATTAATTAACATTTTATATTGGCCCTTTAATGTCGGAACGGCTAATTATTTTCTGTTCAGTATGTTGTCATCGTTGCTTCGTTCATGAAATTGGCTACAAAGGCTCATATCCTAGCACATTTTGTTACTTCCGCATTTTACTGCACTACTTCGAATTTGTGACAAGGAAGCCCTTTTTCAAAGTTGCTAACTGCGGTGAACATTGTTTTCTCTCTCTCGCGTCAATTTCTCTTCCCATTACTTCTACTTATTGCGCTCTCCGTCTTGACTGCCCCCAAATTTTTGAGCCACGATATGTCTCTTCCATTTGCCGGGTAATCACTTCTACAGTACCATCAAAAAGTATATTTCAGTCAAATTTGTATAAAATCGAAGTGAAATTGTGAGTGAAACCTAGTGATTTTTTCGGCGTATGTTTTGAGAATATTTTTTCAATATCAATTTATACATAGTGAAAGTGGTCAACTGGGAATAATCGCAAAAAATCCATTCAAAGTGACTAGGTTGAGAAAGAGTGCATTAATTAACTTCCCGATTTTATGGGCCGGAAAATCGAAATTGGAAATTTCACTGGATCTCCATGTTTCATGGCCCCTAGAAACGTTTCCAACCATTTTGAGCGAGATGTTTGTCTGTGTGTGTGTTCTTTTTTTGTTTTTTGTCTCCGTCCCTTTCATTTGTACGCCTCGGGTAGCGGCCGTTTAAGCATTCCTTTAGGGGGTGCATCGGACACCCACCCATGCGGCTGGAGTCGACTTCCGCCATTTTTAGGCCATCGTATTTCTAAACACGGGGGGAAACCCCCAGAAACCCCTGTGCTACGATGGCCGATGCCTATGATGGACCCCCCCCCCCCCTCCCTGCGTCGGGTTAGGTTGCCGCTCGGCCGGGGCGGTCTTATTTTATGAGTACCGCCGATAGCACAAATGGAACGTTCCTGCATCGGTCAGAATCCATGAGAAAATATTCTTGAAAAATATTCTCCGGCGGCCGGGTGCGAACCTAGGACCTTTGGAGTAGTAGGTAGATGGAGGCGTAGGTACTCTACCACTACGCCAAAGCCCCGACTTGTGTGTGTGTATGTGAGCAGAATATTGTGGAACGATTTATCCTAGACAAATTATACGATTTGGGTTTTTTTTTACTCATTGGATAAGTTTTCGCCTAACTTAGCCTTGATTAGATTTTGAACATAATCGACCCAGCGGTTTTATAGGCATTAACAAATTAATTGTTTATTTAGCTGCGTCGTGAGAACGCTTGAAGACACGAAAAAAATTATTCAATCCAATTGCTTCCACACAGAAGAATACATATTTAATGTTATATAACTCTTTTGGTTGCCACCGATAGTTTATTGTTATTAACAAATTCAATTGTTCAGATCGCTACATCGCAAGAACGGTTAGAGATACGCAACAATGTGTTAAATGAAAGTCGTTCCACACATAAAAATGCACATTTGATGTTATATGCCTTTTTTTGCCAACGCCCATAGTTAATTGATTGATCTGTTTGTTGTTATCGACGCATCAACTACAATGGTTCTTAGCGCCGGCTCTGGACTTATTATAGTCGTTAGACGCTCACGACTTTTTCCTTTGTAACACAGTTACGGATGTTATTCGTTCACAATGAGAGTAGGAACATTCAGTTGTACACAGTTTTTGGTACTCGTCTTATAACTTTTGGGGGTGAACTGATTTTTACTTTTGTGGTGCCCATTATTTGACTAAATCAAATAATCCAGAAAAAATCCACCGGTACCTGGGCTTGCGTCCAGGAACTCTAGATCCGTAGGCGGGCACCTTACCTACTTCACCATACGACTTGACTTGACTTGAAAATTGTTTATTAACATTTGTCATATATACATACTATATACAGTATTAATATCTTAATTGCTACACTCTAGATCACCAGCCATTGGCTTTATATCTAATTTGATTAAAGTTTAAGCTAATTTTTCATTGTTATAAATGTTTGTGAATTTTTTACAGGATGACTCGATATAAGGAAAAATGACTTCTAAAAAACCTTATAAGTAATGGGTGCATGAGGGGAGGGGGAGAGCGGGATATACGGGAAGGTGGGACAAACAGGTGGTCAGCGGGATCAATTGGATTTCTTGTCAATATTGATGTTTTGGAGCTGGGGATTAGGATGGGATTGTAGCTTAAATTTAAATGTCTCATTGATTCTATCGATGAATTCACCGATGGTTGCCATGCCGAGCGTTTCGTGTATCTCCACAATAGTGGTTCTTCTTTTAAAATTTCCTATTATTCGTAGGAATTTATTTTGGATAACTTGAAGATGATTCAAATCGATTTTCGCTGTATTGTGCCAGGCGGGACATAATAGGTCTAATTAACCCTTTGTATAAAGTGAGTTTTAGGGATTGGCTAAGCGCAGGAGATTTTAGCAGATTATATAATCTTATTAGAATAATTTTTGTTTTCAGCTTAACTTCGTCTATGTGTTTTTTCCACAGGAGTTTGGAATCAATATGTAAACCTAAGTATTTAACAGAGTTCACAGGAGTGATTTTATCGCTACGAATAGTCAAGGTGTGATTGGCCTTGGAGCTAGTAAATAAGATTGCTTCTGTTTTGGCAGTGTTTACTTGAATTTTCCATTTCATGAGCTCACTGATTGTAAGAGCAGCTGCGTTTCCGACTCTTCTAACAGCTTCATTTATCGATTTACTAGCTGAGTACAGCGCGATGTCATCAGCATAGCCAGCGATAGATACATTTCTAGGAATTCTGCTAAAAGGAGAGGCAATGTACAGGTTAAATAGTACGGGGGAGAGGATAGACCCTTGTGGGACCCCCGCGACTATTTCAGTTTTATCCGAAAACGAGGTTTCGACTCGAACTCGAATATACCTATTTGAACGATATGATAGTAGAATTTTACGTAAATACTTAGGTAGATTTAAGCTGTCGAGTTTATATATAAGGTCTGTGGGCCAAACAGAATCAAAGGCCTTCTCGCTGTCCAGGAGAAGAAGAACGGTATCTTCTTTCCGATCTTTCGCGGATTTTATGTCGTTTGTAATTCTGACCAGCTGGTGACAGGTCGAGTGTTCTCACCGGAATCCAAATTGATTTTCAGGCATTAGTTGTAACGCTTCTATAGGTTTTTTGAGACGAGCTAAAATTATTCGCTCAAAATGTTTGGCCAATACTGGCAGAAGGCTAATCGGCCTGTAGCTCACCGGATACGAGGGGGGCTTGGCAGGCTTGAGAATCGGTATGACCACCGCTCCTTTCCAGAGTTCCGGGAAATATTGTTTGAGGAGGCATGCATTATATATTTTTGTTAGAAGGCTTATTGCTTTGATCGGGAGGCTTTTTAGTGCTCACCCGGGGCTGATTTGTTTTTTAGTGTTTTGATGGCGGAAATGATATCACGGGGATTTGTGAGGAATTTAATGGGATTTTCGATAGGGGCTTTGAGGATAGTTTTTTTTCACATGACCTGTGACTTGCTGTTCAAAAGATTTGTTTCCTCGAGAGGCCGATAGTTCGTAGATATTTACGTAGTGTTTACAAAGTGTATTAGCCTTATCATGATCTTCTGTGTGGAGTGTGTTGTTTGACTTTAGTGTGGGGATTTTACTTTTACCAGTGTTATCAAAATATTTTGCTACACGCCAAATAGAGTGATCTTCTAAGTTTATGTTTCTAAGTTTGTTGTCCCAACTTGATTGTTTCCATTAGGTTAATTTAAGTCTGATGTCTCTTATCAGCTGATTGAGTTCGGATTTAAGGTAGCGATTTCGCGTTTTTTGCCATCTTGACCTAATATAATTTTTTAGTTTTATTAAGGAGGTTATTTCGGGTGGGAGAGACGTATGGGTGGATTTTGTTGAGCGGGTGGGAGTGGAGGAGTCCAGGGTGTTTGAATGATTTGGGTGAAACTGGTTATGTGTTTATCTATTGCTTCAGTGTTGTTGCAAGTCGGGTTTGGTGTAGAAATCTCATCATTTAGGATGTCCTTGAACTTTTTCCAGTCGGTTTTCGCATAGTTCAATATTTTAGATGATTCTGGTGAGGTTGATTTTCCAAAGAGGGAGAAAAACAGTGGTAGGTGATCTGAGGGGGATTCGGAAAGTGTGGTGAAATTATTAATGATAGAGACGTTGTTTGTTACTAGAAGGTCAATAGTGCTAGGAGTGTTAGCCGTAAGCTCTTCTGGATCGCTATCGCAACACCACCACCTGCTTTGGCCGTTCTGTCTTCCCTGATCAGCGAGAAGTCTGGAAAGTTAATTTTCTTCGTTTTGCTGCTCAGTTTAGTCTCTGAAATCAGACAAATGTTAATGTTATTATTATGGACGATGTGTAATAATTCGTGCACATTGGGCTTGAGCGC
The DNA here is from genome assembly GCA_026005395.1 of Asobara japonica. Taxonomy (NCBI): domain Eukaryota; kingdom Metazoa; phylum Arthropoda; class Insecta; order Hymenoptera; family Braconidae; genus Asobara; species Asobara japonica. The sequence continues at coordinate 288,084 of BQMI01000405.1, read as the reverse complement.
AAAAATATTAATTGCTAATATGTTGGTTATGTTTGCGGGGGAATCGTAGGTGTTTTTGATGAGGGTGAGAAAAGGTGAGCATAGGATGCGATGATTGTGATCCTATCAATTGGTGTAACAGCTGTCTGGAGTTCAGAACTTATGCCTTTAAGCTCTGACAGGATTTCGGGAATTCTGAGGGTTTTTAGGTCGTCAAGGACTCGCTTCGCTGTGTTAATATAGTTTTTAGTGCTACTTAAATATGATTCAGGAACATGTGTCTCCATTGGGATGCTCCTATGTTCAGCAAGAGGTGCGGCAACGTTCCTTCTCGAGGTTTCCACCGATGGGAAGAACGAAGCGTAAGTGGGCCTAGACAGGTTGGTGGTAGAAGTCGGAGTTGGCGCCAGGACTGCAGGAGACTGGAGGAAGTGAATGTTCCTTTCCAGATTCTGGATCGTGGCTGAGTGTTGTGTAGCGGGCAAATCGATTGGTTCAAGGCTGGATCTGGCGGGCTGAGCTCGTTTTTGTTGAGTTTCCATGTATTTTTGGCGAATGGAACACTCTCTATAGCTGGCTGTGTGGGCAAGTCCGCAGTTTGCACACTTCAGGGTTTTGGAAGAGCAGGCCAAATCTCTGGCACCTGAAGCATTGGGTAGGTTGCTGGGATTTAACGTATTTTTCTACCTTATATGTATGGTAGAAAATCGTTTTGATTTCAGCGATGCTGCTCAAGGTTGTTTCCGGGCCAACCGTGATAGCGAAGATCGGTAGTGGCCTGTTTTCTTTGGTGTCACCGTCTTTGTTTACTTTCACGAACTGGCGAATGGCAAGTACGTTGATGCTGTGTTTTGATAACTCGGTTTGAATTTCGTCTTCTGAAAAACTGCTTGGAAGCCCTTTCAGAATATATTTTTTCGGTCGCTCACTTTTAAGACCGAAAGTGACAAAATTGATGTTTTGCCTTTTCAGGATACTTGCGATTTTGTTGTAGTCCTCGAGCATTCGTAGATGGATGACCGTGGTACTTCCATTAAATTTCATCTTGAAATTTTTATCTGCGGCGTTGCTCTGCAGAAAATTGATTAATTTTTTTGTCTCCCGTTTTTCATTCTCGATGATTAATGGAGGCACAGAAGTTTGTTTTGGAGTCTCTTGAGGTCCATCTGAAGTGTCGGAAGGTTTGGCGAGGCGAGCGGGAACTGGACTCGCCCTAGTCGAAGGTTTCGTAACGGTTTTTTTCGTTTTTTTGGGTCTTCCATCGGAGGACTCATTTTGGCTTTCCTTTTTGGAGCCAAGGGAGTTTTGAAGTTTTTTAAGTTTGACACTTTTGTGCCACAACTTTTACTCGATTTAGAATTTCACTGTACTATAAGCGCCGTACGTTAGAAATTTATATTTCGCAGAGGGCGGTAGACATGCGTCCGCACGACACCGACTCAAAACAAATACTGTTCACCATACGACCGGCTCCATAGTTAATTGTTATTGACAAATTAAATGGTTTATGTCGCTCTACCACGACAATAATTAGAGATACGAAATGAGGCGTTGAATGAAAGTTGTTCCACACGTAAAAGTACACATTTGATTTTTTATGACTTTTTATGCTAACACTCATAGTTTTTCACAAATTGAATTGTATGTCTAACTCTATCGTAAGAAAGCATATAGTTTCGAAAAATCTTTTTATATTTTAAGAATTATAAAATTTCACATATTTGGTAATTTTGAAAAGTTTAAAACGTTCACAATTTGAGACACAAACCGAAATTTTGTATATAACATATACGGAGGAACGATCGGGAAGTTATTGGTTCGACCCGGAAACGATCAACCCCAAATCCCGTTTATTTGGTGGATAGATGACGCCCTTACAACGACGTATTACCGCTTTACAGACTTGGTTCCTGTACGAAAACGGTTCGTGCTATAGTGACAATTCCTTGGAACCAAAAAAAAAAATAATGGATCATTTAAAAAAATATTAAGAACATGAAGGAAAAGCGAAATTAACTGAGGTTGCATGAGGCGAAATTGAGGTTCATTGAGGCTCCCGATTCCGATCGGCATTTGAGGTCTACGAGGCTGTTTTGAGATTGTACAGACTCCCATTTGAACTTCTTGACTGCCAAATCGGAAATGACTACCATTTGGAGGTTCATTTGAGAGCCAAATACAGTATACAGTGTGTCCCACCACAGGTGACTTTAATTTTGAGGGTGAATAGGGGATGAAATTTGAAGTCGAAAGTTCCCCTTCCACTTTGCTGTTAGCCCCCCCCCCCCGCAGAGCTATTCAATTTTTGAATTGACTAATCACAGCGTTACTCCGGCCCCTTGGCCGGTGGTTCTCCACCCGATGATTTTTGAATTAGAAAAATCGTCCTTTGTGCTTTTTTTCGCCCGGAAAAGTCAGGGGTAAGTCCAGGGGAAGGTAGGTGTTCAGTTCTCCACATAGATTCACGAACTGTTCCAAGGGAACTTGCCAGTTCCGTAACGGCTCCAGAAACACTTTTGAGTTCATAAACGGTTCGGTCAGTAAACCGTACGTGGTCAGTTATAACAATTGTTCTAGCTGACTATGCTGGTTCCAGGATTGTTCCACGCGGTTATGCCGGTTCCAGAACTGTTCCGGTTCTCGGAACCGTCCCTGATCGTGAAAGAGTGACCGGAACAGTTCTAGAACCGGCATGATTGCCTGGAATATGGGTCTGTTCCGGCAACAATTACCAGAAACGACCGTGTCCTTGGAACCGTCTCTGAATGTGAAAGAGCCACCGGAACTGTTCTGGAACCAGCATAATTGCCTGGAACAAGGGTCTGTTCCAGAAACAATTGCTAGAACCAACCGTGTACTTGGAACCGTCCCTGAACCGGCATGATTGCCTGGAACATGGGTCTGTTATGGAAACAAAGGCCAGAACCGACCGTGTACTTAGAGCAGTCCCTGAACGTGAAAGAGCGACCGGAACAGTTCCGGAACCGGCATGATTGCCTGGAATATGGGTCTGTTCCTGGAACAGCTGCCGGAAACGACCGCATACTCGGAACCATCTCTGAACGTGAAAGAGCGACCGGACCAGTTCTGGAACCGGCATAACCGCGTGGAACAGTTCTGGAACCGACCTAACCGCGTGGAACAGTTCTGAAACCAGCATAGTCACCTAGAACAATTGTTATAACTGACCGCGTACCCGCAACCGTTTATGAACTTAAAAGGGTTTCTGGAGCCTTTATGGAACTGGCAAGTTCTCTTAGAACAGTTCGTGAACCTATGCGTAGAACTGAACACCTACCTTCCCCTGAATTTATCCCTGACTTTTCCCTGAGAAAAAGAATCACAAAAGACCATTTTTCTAATCAAAAAATCATCGGGCCGAGAACCACTAGCCAAGGGGCCGGAGTAACGCTGTGATTAGTCAATTCAAAAATTGAATAGCTCTGCGGGGGTGCGTCTGACAGCAAAATGGAAGGGAAACTTTCGACTCCAAATTTCAGCCCCTATTCACCCTCAAAATTGAAGTCACCAGTGGTGGGACACCCTGTATTTCCCTACCCATGGGATAGAATAAGGTGCAGAAACTCGACTCGCGTAATCAAGTTCACCGGACTATGAATAACTATCCCTGGCTAGGTGGGCCCTTTTCCCGGGTACAATTACGTGTCTGACGATAGGGAAATGAAGCAGCCCCTGGCAAGCTAAAATTAAAAGGGGATACTGAAATAATACGGATATTTCTCCTCATCATCTCATGGTTCTAATCATGGTGACAATTATTACTATTATTGTTTTTCTCTAATCATTGATGTGATGTTTGACCGGTCTTCGAGAAATGCAACGTCACGTCGGAAGCCGTGCAGTAAGCGAAGTGGTGCGCACTTTTTCTTATCGTTTAGAAACAGCACTCCCTTTAACCAGGGGATGAGCGCCATTGCTGTCCAGAATCATGTAATTTACGTAGACGGAGGGCCCCAAGGATAACAGTTTTTTTTTGCTCCTGTATCAGCCGATATCGTGGTGTTACGCTCACATGCTGGAGTGGTTTCAAGTGCAGATTGAAAAGAGTGCTTCATTCTCCCAACAGAACCAATGACTAGGACAATTATCCTGATTTTGAAGGCTCTGTTCAATTGATGTAGCTCGAATTGGAGTGATTGGTATTTGAGCTGTTTTTCTTTCTGTTTCGCAGACACAGTAATCTCAACCGAAGAGAAGAACTCGATGATGTAGATAATTTTAAGATCAAAATTGAGGAGAACTTTAGTATTGTTATTATCATCGAAATCGAAGAGAACGTTGTCAGGTTTCGTCGCCTGCAGTGCTCCGAATTATTGTTCTTATAATATAATTTGTTCACATTATCATAATTATTATTATTCAAATTTATCTTTCAGTTGGAGCTAAAATGTGAAAACAGCAAGATGTTCGTATTCCCACGTATAGTCGATTTCACTTCAAGTTTTCATGCACTACTGGACAGACTAGGAATGGTTGGACTATCATTGCCCCCATTGGAGTCTTGGCTCGGTATGAAAACGGAGAGTGACTTCCTCCCCTCTGCTTTGCCAGAATGGTTGATGCGGGCCGCCCACGACAAATTGGCAGAGATATTGGGCAATTTACTGCAGCCTATTAATGCTTATGTCAATAATTTGTACGACCAATTTGAGATTGTTTATAGCCCGGAGACGCCTGTAGAAATTGCGATATTCCTTGCTGGTGACCATAGCTTTCAGGATCGTCTGAACAAAGTTGAAGAGTTTAACCGGTTTATTAGCGACATTAATAGTTTGGTAAATATAGATTTGCTAGCATTGACAGGGGAAAAGTAATTTATACAATTTTTCCCCGTGTATGGATGGTATCCTGCTAAAAGCAAAATTTACTGCAGATTGGTAAAACTATATGCAAGGCTATATGAGCAATTTCACCAATTATGTATATGAAAGTTAGGCCTTCAAATTTTTTGAGCGTTGTTGTACTTATTATCTAAAAGTACGTGGGAAAACATCGACAATGAGTACCTAATGAGCTGTGTACACCAATGATTGGTGATTGATTTTGATTGAGAATTGTTACAAGTGAAAGGAAAGGAAATTCCACTCTTTTCTCATTCGGAAATTACCCCCTGATAGGCGGTTCGAGGAGTATTGGTCAGATCAGTGTTACAGGCTTGCAAGCTAGTTCGTCGAACGCTATGTTTGGCATTTCCAAATTTGGGAATGATGAATGTGAAAAACACTGACACTAGATCAGCAGCAGGTCAAAGGCTTGCTAGAATTAAGAAATTTCATGTAGTTATTCCTAAAGAAACGGAAATTCAAATGTGCTAATTTTACAGTGGAAGTGAAGATTTCGAAGAAAAACCATCATTTCGTACATAAATGTGTACCAATAAGATGATATTGCGCGTAATACGAGGATGTCTGGAAAACAGAGAGTTGATTAATAACACCTCCATAAATTCATGTATCTCCCAGTACATTAGTGAAATGGAGTGAAATTCCGCGCCGAAAATTATAGCTGTCAATACTATGTGCTGAATTTTGTATGGAATATATAAATATTCCGAGTTAGATGTATGGATATATTCCCGTGTGTTATATATACATCATATATCCTGCTTCTATTTACAATACGGGATTTTTGGCCGAATTTGTCTCAAAATCTATGTATATGTTATTGATGTAAACTTCTATTCGAGATGTAATTGGTTCATGTCTTACTTATATGTCACATATAACTCGATATAGATTTCATCTATATGAATATATATATATCGTATTCATATGCAATTTTTCCATTTTCTGGATCTCATTTTTACGTAAAACTTAACAAAAAAAAATATTTTTCAAGTATTTTTAAGATAAGTTTATCTTCCCAAGTATATTGACTACGAATAAAATCAATGAATGGAAGGTTTTCCAGTTAGATATATTTTCGAAATTAAGGGGACAAAATTCCAACTGGAATATATGCACCAACTATTGAGTTAATGAAACAAAATTATTGAGCTATAGAGTTTACTAGGTTACTAGTTTACTAGTAACTACTCTTTTCTGGGGGTTCCCCACGTACTTTGAGAGAAAAACATAAAAAAAAGTTCGAAAATTAGCGGAATTTCTCATATTGATTTATAGTCTCGTGCAAGAAACTATACACATTTCATGTTTTATGGAATTTCGGTCTAATTTCGATAACTCGCGGGGACCAGCCGATATGATCAATAATTAATTGATTAATCATTAAATCGATTCATCCCAAACTTATTTGCAATTCCGAAAAGATTGAAAAAATTAATTCCAAGCAAGGAACAAATCTTCTCAGTTTTTTGAAAATAATGACCAACAAGAAAAGGGAAACATTTCTGGAAAAATATTTCGTCGGGAATCATTTTTACCCGGGTGTAAAGTGAGCTAACAAAATAAATTGAATGTATTTCTCCTTTCTTCCAGACTATGAATGAGTATTTCCCTGTAGGAAAGTTATATCTGGAGCCCGCGCAATTGGGTCTCAAGCAATATACAAGAGAAATTCGTGAGCATGTGATTCAAGAATTAGTGAAGAGGCACTGTAACTTCAATATGGAAATCTGTTCCATCTTCGAGGAATTGACAAAAAAAGCTCTAGCCATTCCCCCGGAGACGAAGGAGTTTCTCCAATTGGGTAAATAATAAAAAGCGCGTGAGACATGCAATAACGTCAGCTCCTTGTCTAAATCCAGGTGAATATATGCTATACGCCACAACCGAACTAATGGCTGAGATACGCGAGAAGATAAATCTGTCCCTGTACATGATGGCTACTTTACTCGAGATGACGCCGTTGGACGCGGACCATATTGAATTGAATAATGACACCGTGAATTGGATGCAACGAATCAAGCCGGTTTTTGAAGAGAATAGCTCAAGGTTTGAGCAGAAAAAGTTTGAACTGGAAGAGCGACTGCAGGGACGAGTTGCTATGCTGAATGCTCAAGTTGAAGTTATGTTTCCTAGGTAAATTAAAAGAACAAGAAAAATTCGATAGAAACCATCATTTAGTTTGATGAATCTTTTGTGGTGGTACTGTTTCAAAGTAGAGCCAAAATTAGTAAACGAAAATCAAATTTTATTCCTTGATGCATACATGTTACGGAGGGGATGAAAAGATGAATCCGGTTTTGCCTTGCATCATCTTTAGTTTTTTTTCGGATAACTCTGAAAATACCATCAGTTTTGCAATAAGCCTCTAGGAATCCCTCAATTGACACCTCTACTGAATGACGGTCTGGTCCCTATGTAATGTCAACGTAATTACCTAGCAGTTTTTTAATCAAGTGCGAATCAAGTAAAACGGTGCAGTGCTCGAAAAAAACATCGAACGCTGTTGCCGTTTTGAACATGTCCGCTATTGAACTACGGAAGCGGTGCAACATGGCGCTACGCTTGTGACGCGGGGAACGCAGTGAAATGCAATAAATGGAAAGTAAACTAGTAGTATGCAAATGTGTCCCATACCCCGTACGGGGCACAAACAAAACTTCCCGATTTGGTATTTCAGCACAGCATAAGAACGCAACCATGGTGATGAACGAACCCAACAATGATATCAATAATTGAACTAGTGACTAATAATTACTGCACGCGATCGATTTAGTTTGATTTTTAAGCCCCATAAAAATATTGAACTGGAATTCGTCGGCCTAGCTACCCTCTCTACCTCTGTACTTTCCCGCTCTTTGACATCCTTCCCCCAATTGTCGACATATTCATTCGCCAACTATATTCTAGTTCAACTTGCGATATGTTCTAACCTATATTGAAAAAAGTCATACTGAATGTGCATTTTTGTATAAGGAACAACCCTGGTGATATCCATTGTTCCCGTGTTTCAAATTGCTCAGACAACCATACCTCCTTAATTATGCAAATTATGGAAAAAAGTCATTGCACATAAAAGGTGTATTTTCACATCAGGAATAATTCTCTTTTCGGAAGTTGCCCGATAACTTTAATATTTCACCTAGTGGAGCAGTATAAACATTTACAATTGTGAATAACATTGTATATAATGCATGAATCCCATCGAAAGTATAATCTGCTCGATTTTGCACGGAAACGCTTCGATTGGGACCGTCATGACAGCGCTGAGTTCATTCGTTCACTCATTACATACATAATTGTTGAGATGGTCATACCTGCTTAATTATGCAAAGTATCGAAAAAATTCTACATAAAATACGCATTTTTATTGGAGGGACAAATCTTCTCATATCAATTTTACGCTAACTTTAATAGTTTATGCAATAGAACATTATGAACAATTGAAATTACTGTATTAATATACTGTATTAATTTCATCAAAAATCTAATTAGTTCTAAGTTATATGGAAAAACGCTTCGAATGCGACCTTGAGTAATGAAACAACAAATTTGGGAGTGGTAGCCGAGCTCTCGATGAGTTCGGACGTAGTTTGAAACCCGTGTTAAAAACGCCATAAAAGTTCGCAAGTGTATCTTACGTTAACCGTAGTGAAATATTTGAATTATTACCAACCAGTGACCAGTAGACAGTGAAAAAGAATCCTCTAGTGAACCCTTTGGAAAAGGAACACTGGAGGGCAGTGCCCTACCAAAATGCAGCAAAATCAGTCAGGGAGATCACAGCAGAACCATACCATGGGTAATCTTAGCTATGCCCCAGCGGCTAGCTCAGAATTTCCCTATATAGGACGAGGAATATTAATCGAGGCATCAGAAGAAATCCGTAATGAGGAATATGTAGTAGCAGCGGCCGAGTTAGCTTCATCGATAGTAATACAATTCGTAGCACAAGAAACAAAGAAAATAGTTAAAATCTTTTTGACAAAAGAAGCAACAAAGTGGATAATAGAAAATCACACATCGATTCTAGTCCAATGTAAATGTTCAAAATTCGTCTCGTTGAGAATTCAAATTTGAATTCCTCAAACCTCGCTTCAACGACGAACGGACACGTCTCCAATGAGCTACCGCGCGACGCATGCGCGAAGCTCATTTTGGAGGTTTTTGCAGGAGGCGTTCGTCAATTGCGTCAAGGAAGTGAATTTGTAAAGTCATCTGTTCAACAACTTTGCGCAATTCTCACTAATTCTCGAAATTATCTATGTAAGTACCTGAATATTTTTGAGGCGCATTTTTCCACGCGGGGAAAAATGTCGCAAAAAGTTGTACCACTCGATTAATTTTCTCACCACGTGCAAAGCAGTTCTCAATGCAAACTCTTAATTAAATTCAAGATTGGGAATCAATAATATTCCCAATGTTTTCTCTCATTTTTTGAGTAGTGTTTTGGGCAAATTTCACCGGAAATTTGACCAGCTTTATGGGTGAATCTCAACTCAAAATCTCGCAAGGAGGAATATAACTCAATAAAAAAAATGCACGTGAGAAAATTTATCAATGGTGTTAGCATAAAAGTAAGTGAGATGCAATCTGAAATGGCAGTTGTACCTCACTTATTATCAAAAACCCGAACAATGGGTAAATTAGTTATCACGTTATAGTAAATGTTCTCAAAGATGGATTTCCTCACTCGCGCCAAATCAGACATGAATAAAAATGCAATTGACTCATAAAATCATGGGTCATAACAATAGACAAAGTGTTGGCAATTTTGGCAATGATGTTTGTTCGAAAATTACCTACTCTTTATGCCATTTGGGAATTGCTCTTGCTAACCATGTGCCATAATGAGGTTAGGATTTGCTAATGCAAATCCCTTCTTAACTTCAGGACAATTTAAAAGTCAATCGCCTAATGCAAAACTCATGCAGGAATGATCATTTGATTGACCAATCAAGTAATCATTCCTGTCGAATTACTCGTTTTTAAGCACATGGATAGCAAATGTATGTCACTTTAACTCCACATGCAGGTGGAAAAATTCCTTCACGTCACAACTCGTCCAATGTAAACTTTGAGTATTGAATCACCATTCTAACTGTAATTCGCAATGAGTTTCACATCATTACTGTGTTTTTTACAGTAATTGCTCCACTGAGAGCCATGTATACAGTTAGATTTACACTCACCTCATGTTCACTTATTACCTTTTTTAACTGACTCCCTAACAAGAGTATTGGACATTGTACATAATAAATTAAGTATTAATTAATTTGTAGTTGATGAGTTACTCGGGTTTGTTTTTAATTAACGCACTATAACTTTGCTTTCAATTTACTAGGCTTTATTTCGCTCTTTCTGGTAACGTGCTTGTCGCTTGGGGACTCGACGGTTAGTGAATGCCGGGGTCGATACCCGGATATTGGTTCCGATCGATATATCGATACTTCGTAATATCGATATATCACCAGTAAATCTTCCTATCGATAGACAACTCGGTATGCAAGATCAAAATATATAAATGTGGGTTGATAACCCCCACAAATTTATTGTATCAATTTTTTCGTTCAACCATCCAGACAATTCGGCTTAACTCATACAGTCCACACTAACCATTCCCAACACCAGGTTGAACTCAGTCCCCAACAGTAAATACTATTCAATCAAACCATTACAAAAACAGGACAAAAGAATTGTAATCTCCCATGTCTGCCCGGTAATCCCTTATTCAATAATAGAACAAGAATTTGATAAACTTAGCAGTACTCGCAGCCCAAAATTGTAATTTATTAAAGATGGGCTGACTAACCCCGCATTCAAGCATATATCGATCTAGACCACACCGGAGGAGTTCCAGGATCACTGACAGTTACATTCAATAATGTACGACATCGTATTTATCCATCAGCTGAAAAATTCGGATGCTTTCTTTGTCACAAGGAAGGCCACATCACCCCCACACAGGTAAAAAAACTCGAGATACGACTGAAAGCGTAGAATAAATCTTACACCCAGTCGACTATACACTCTCCCAGACAAGTGAATTGGCAGAATCAAACAATGTAAACAAGGAGTTACTGAACACAGAAAACAGATACACAGATGAAAGCGTATTGCTACATTCACACACAAGGACAAGATATGAACACGATAAATGATAGTCTCCAGGACTCAATTGCAAGGGAAGTCCTGGATAACAACTTCTCGGCCATAAAGCGCCCGCACCCATCTACGACAGGAACCCCGACCATCAAATCAAGAGGAAGTGAGCCAAAGTATCCGACAGAATCCAAAACTGAACTATCTGAGGAGAATTCGCACAAGCTTGAAAAAGTGAACAAGAAGAAAGAAAGATTACAAAGTTCCAAGAAAATATGCAAAGGACCCGACTCAGAAACAGATTTTTCAGGAGACGTCGATGTAGGCCCAGATTTCCAAGAAGTATGAGAAATGATCTCAACAAATGAGACGAAATACCCTTTAACCAGCCTTCAACTTAAAAGCTTTATGGAGCAGGCCTTCAGAGCAGATATTGACAAAAATTTCCCGGACATCACCAAAGACCATACAAGTGACATCACAGGACTAATTCTTCTCCTCAAGGATGCCCATAAACGAAATGTCAGTAGGAAATTCTAGAACAGATGGACAAGATTAATGAAAAAGCTGGACAAGCTACAGGACCGTTCCACAACTCCAACGCTTCCCTGACCAAGCGACAAAAAACAGGGGCAAATGTTCACAGGCCTATTCGAGGACGGAGAAGACAGTCAAATGCACTGAAAAATAGATAGCCATAATATGTAATAAACCACGCAATAATCAGCGGAATCAATATCTTGCAGTGGAATGTGAATTCGTCTACATCAAGATATCCGGAAATTCAATTAGTTATGTGACACACGTCGAATTTTATGTGACTGAATCCCGTGTTTGTTTTATTTAAAACAAAACTTTCAATAAATAATAAACTCCCAGAAATGCTATAAACATTTTAAACGGAGATTTTAAGGATTTACAAGTGAGAGCCATCTGCTCATCATAACTTAAAAGAAAACATTTAGAAATTCTAAATTCGGGGAAAACAAACTCATAAAATGTTAGACATGGGTTAGTTTTCACACAATACCCATGCACTCCTCAAGTGCATGGCTCAGTCCATCTCCCTCATTTGTATGTCTTGCAGGCGTCCGCACGTCCTTAGTATTTCAAAAGATAAGGCCCAAAACCCTCTATGAAACTCAAGCAACCGGGTAATATTAAGTGGGCTCAAGTGTCCCGAGACACTGGAAATAGGGCTGGATTTGGGTTCTTCCCGCTTTTCCCGAAAACCCATTAAATATATATTCTAAATTCATTTTAAAACAATTTTATAAACATTAATTACTAATGTTTAAAATATCGTATTTGGAATGAGTAAATTCTGGCGAACAAGCCAATATACAAATCCTTACGGGGATCATATCCTAATTGAAAGAAATCAATTTAACGTCAAGTTATATTTAACCTCATCATAGGTTGGAAATCCTCCATCGAGAGAAGTTCATATTATTTTCAAGTAATCACCACAATATTTCATCTCAAATGTTTCTCAATAATTTAAAATAATAATTCTGAGTCAATCGAATCAGATGAAATAAACAAACAGAGACGATGTCCAAAATAATTATATTTATCATAAGCATTTCAACTAATCAAAATTTTAATTCAGGAATATAGATTCATTTGAATAATTGAAACATTTTATTCCGAGATTGAATACAATGGATTTGTGGAGGGCGAAATCTCTCGAAGCAATCCCATAAATAGTCGGGGGTGGAAAAGTCCGCCCACACTTTGACGTCATCAACTGAGTTTCAATGTGGAAGGGATGGAGATAGCCCTGACATATTGGGACTAGCCAACTGGAAAGGGAAACTCTAGGTCAAGGGTACACGTCATTGGACCCAAAAGTTTCCCTCCACAATTTTCTGAGGTCACACCCTCAGTTTATTAATAAAACTCTCTTGCATTCTGCAAAACAACGCAGTACCCTACTAGGTCTTTTGCCAATACCCTTCGAGGTTTTTTTTTCATAGTCTTATCATAAGACTTTTCAAGGCAATTTCTAATTTATGAAGATTTTCATAATTTTATTTTAATACTTTTGAATTCAGTTTGATTTGAATGAAATCAAGTGTAAAAGTAGTAGTAACTTCTGTTTTTATTATACAGATTGTAGTGAAATTTTAAATTAGAATTTATTTCAATTTCTACGAAATAAAGTTTAACATTAATTAATAGTGTGACAAATAATTCAGTGAAATAAAAAAACAAGCAGGCGGTCCTCGGGTCTCCCCATTCGAATGTGTCAAATATGTCACCGGTTTTTTGCTTTCCCCCAATTTCGTTGGTGGTAAGCTTCCGAAAAGGTCCGATTGCACACAAAATGAAAATGTTCCAGTATTGACAAAGCTTCTTCCAGGCGAATAAAAGCAAAAAAAGGAATATCTCATATTACCCAGAGTAAGTGGTTCAATGTTGTTGAACCAGTTCATAGATCTCGTTAAGGCTCCTATTTTGGAAAAACAAATCGGATGAATACGTATCGAGAAATGAAGTAATGAAAAAACCGTAAAAATGAAAAAATTGAAATATAGAAAATTAATGATGCGATTGTATCGCCATTCAATAGGGTTCTTCGCCGTAGCAAAAGAAACCTCTGTTCCAGATTTCAAGTTTTTATCACAATTTTTGCGGACGCTAGCGTGGGTAGAACAGAAAAAAGCAAAGAAAACCGTAAAAAGCAGAAAAATTGAAATATCTCCAATTGCTTGTGAGCAACCTACTACATGTTTTTCAACCATTCCCTGGATCTCATTAAGACGCACATTTTGATGAAAAAGAAATTAAAAAATATCCATTAGTTTCGGGGATATGAGCGATGGAAGAAAAAACAAAAAAAGCCGATTTCTCAGAAACTTACGGACAGATTTCACTGAAGTTGCGCTCACAACTATATGTGCACAATACCTATGATTGATAATTTTTTCAGACTTTATTCTTAAAATTTAGTCCGTTTTATGTTAAATTTTGTAAGTGAAGATTTTTGAAAAAAATTGATACAAAAAAACAGACACTATGCTCAAACTTCGTATATTTTGTTTCGAACCATTATATATCCTTTACAAACCTAATAAGTGAAGGTAAAAATTGACCGATTGCAATGCTTCCGTTTGGAAGCAAAAAAACGTTATCATCCATTCGAGCGGATTTCAATTTAAAGGGGAACAATCCCAATAACTAGAATTTCAACAAAAGGAGTTCATGGATGTCTCATTGTATCATTTACATTTTTTGTTTGTTCTAAAATATGAAATTGACTCGAAAGAGTCAATTTAAATTAAATTCAGTGTTTCGAAATTTTATTTCTTCCCTGGTGTACTTGTGGGATTAATTATTTTCTTTCTGCTCGAGTAGATTATCAAATTCGAATGGCATAATTTTGATTCAACGGGGTTGTTTGAAAACATTTGGGTTTAAAATAGTTAAAATATATCCATTCTTTTTTTTTATGAATATTTGAATCATTGTATATTTTGCTTCCGAAAGGAAGCTTTGAGATCGCTCGATTTTTAATGTCCATTTTTCGGTGTTTAGGCCCCCAAATCAAAGCATTGAATTCAATTGAATTTTTCGCTCTTTTTCAGACGTAGCACTACCTTGAACCTTGAAAGCCACGTTGGCTAGTTGTAAACCACAGGTTTTAGGGCTTGTCCGTATGTATGTATGTATGTATGGGTGTGTGTATGTGACTAGGCATTTTAGCTATTTCCTGAATAATCGCCACATTAAATTTAATGATTTTTTCAGCGCATGTAGAGGTCCATGAAAGCTATCATTTGGCGACAATTCCACTTTAATCGGTCGTCTCATTTGACAGATATCGCGATTTTTTTAAATTCTGTTTTTCAACGACTACTCAAAAAATAATGGTCCGAATTCATTCAATAGGTACTTACAAGATTCGCCTCAATGCCATCTTGACCGAGTTCTGTAATGGTGACGATTGCATCATTCCTTTTCGAGTTATAGCCCTTCAAAAATCAACTTTAAGCAGAATTTGTGATTTTTGTTAACTTTTGGTAAAAAAAAAATTACACTCTATTCGTATACCCTTTCGGGTCTTTACGATTTGTTCCCATCTCACCCCCCTTTAACCCCACTGTACAGCATTTGCCCAGTTTGTCACTGGAATCGAGGGAAAACCATTGGAAAAAACCTCAGATTTGTACAGCTCGTTTCTTTTACGAAACTCCCGCTCGGCTGTGTCGTGGGAGTTAAAGCCTGAAAAAAAAACAAATAGCGCCCATGCCGGACTTGAACCAGCGACCTCAGATCTCAATTAGCTTCCCGCAATTCCAGTTTTTTTTTTTTTCTTTAACAAATGTATATATTTTCAATAATTTTGTACATTTTATACATGAGTAATAACTAATATATAAGAATATTTAACAGAATTTTGTGTGTTTTGTGCAGTCCCTACTTATTCCCATGAGAAGTTTACCCTGCTATTTTTGTACTTGGGTACATCCCTTGGAATGTGTTTATGTTTTCCATTCTAAACATTACATATGCGATTTCGTGTTGTCTGATGTGTTGTTTATTGGAAAATATTTTTAAAAACCAATTTATGGGAGTTGAATAATTACATGGCTTGCCCAGTCATGTCTCTTAGAGTTTTGGTTCAGTTGTAGAATATATCTAGAGTTTCGTAAGGTAGTTTGTGTTTATATTTAAATGGAAGATTGTGTATTTTTAGTTTATTAATGTCTTTTGATAGTGGATTATTACCGAGTAAATGAGTATAAAAATATTCAGCTAGATTTTTAATGTAGTCTCTAATCATTAATACTTGTGTTTCATCATGCATTTTGTCTATTCTTGCATACCAATTTTCTCCCAGGATTAAGCGACGGCATTTGTTTTGATAAACTTGGAGCTTATTAAGATGTGTTACGGCTGCACTACACCACACTGCGGTAGCGTATGTAAAGATAGGTCTAAGTATCATCTTATAAATTAGTAATTTGTTATATTTTATCACTTTAGAGTTTTTCGCCATTAAGGGGTATATCTTTTTTTGTACTATATATGTTTTTTGTAATACTTTGTTTATATGAGTTTGATAGGTCAATTTCGAGTCAAGATGTACTCCAAGATATCGGACAGCTGTGAGTGGTGTGGTTTGATGCCCATACACTTTGATCGGTTCAAGAATTTTACTATTTTTGTTGGATTTTTTACTAAATATTATAACTTCTGTTTTCGTTGCATTTAGCGAAATTTTCCAGTTGAGATACTATTTTTCCAGTATTTTCATATGTATTTGAATTTGTTTTGATGCAATAATTGCATTATAACTTGTGGCATAAATTGCGGTGTCATCAGCAAATAGCGCAGTGTTTGTCTTGGAAAATATTGGGATATCGTTGAGATAGATGTTAAAAAGTTTTGGTCCCAGAACCGATCCTTGGGGTACTCCTGCTCTAATTTTCCTTTTAGTTGATGTCTCTCCATTTACTGCTACTGTTAGGTGTCTATTTTTCATTTATGAATTTATAAATTTAATAAGAACACTTGGGTACTTAAACTCGATCATTTTTGATAATAGCCCGTCTATCCAAACTCTATCAAAAGCTTTTTCTATGTCTAGTAACAGCATCACAGTGACTTTATTTTCATTAAAACCTATGCTGACATCGATAACTATCCTAGCAACTTTTTGGACAGTACTGTGTTTTTCTCTAAATCCAAATTGGTTGTTGATAATAATATTGTTTTTTATTTCGTATTTGTTAAGTCTTTGGTGTACTACTTTTTCGACAATTTTACCCATGTTCGACAAGAGACTGATAGGCCTGTAACTGCTGGTGTGTGACCTGTCTTTTCCCGGTTTATGGATAGGAAAGATGCTACCAGTTTTCCAGTGGACTGAAAAGTGAGACAATTTAATAGAGGCATTTATTAGGTTTGTGAGATAGCAGATTCCTTTTTCAGTTAGATTTTTGTATACAATATTTTGAATTTTGTCAAGGCCAGGGGCTTTTTTACCTGGTAGGCTTTTAATGATGGATTTAACTTCCTTAGTGGTAGTGCTGAAATCCTGCCAGTCTTTTGTCGAGCATGTGTCGATGAAATTGTTTACATCTTCAATTATTTTATTTTGTTCTTTGGTATTATTAGTTAGATCTACATTATGTACCTTTTCGAATTGCGAAGCTAACATATTTGCCTTATCATGATTTAAGTGTGCTTCATCGTTACCATTAATAAGTGTTGGTATAGGTACGAATTCTTTTTTGAATATTTTAGTCATGCGCCAGAGGGAGTTGTCATTTACATTAAGCTCTTCGAGTTTCTTCCCCCATACTGTATTCCTATGATTCTTAATTTGATTTCCGATTTTCTTCACTTTTCTTTTTAGTTCTGCCTTGTATATTGAGAGTCGAGTAGTTTGCCACAGTCTGCGAGTTTTGTTTTTATCTTTTATTGCTTCTAGGATATATTTTGGCAGTTTATCATCAAGTTGTTTCATCGTTTTAATTGGAATGCACTTATTAATGCAGTATTGTAGAGTATTTATCAATTTTTGTATTTGTTTTCAAGCCCCTTAACTGACGTGATTTTTCCTAGGATACAGAGTTTTTTATCAAGTAAAATACGGAATTTGCCCCAGTCAGCTTCATCGTAATTATATGCCGTTCTAGTGTCTTCATATTTATTGTGTGGACCTATGCTGATTAGGATGGGATTATGATCTGAAGACAATTGATTGAGTACCTCTGTTTCTGACATTTGACTGATATTTTTATGGACTACAAGATCTATTGTCATTGGGTTAGAGCCGTTATCAGGAAAATGTGTATGCTCATCGGGAAATAACATGTTGCAATTATTGTTAAGGCAATAATTAAAAAGTAATAGTCCTCTAGAGTTATTTCGTGTGTTGTTCCATGCTTGATGGGTGGCATTAAGGTCTCCGGCTAGTAAGACTCTACCTCCGACTCCCAATAATAGTTCAAGGTCTTCATATTTACAGTCTTTGTTTGGACTCATGTACGCTGCAATTATATAGACTTAAGTTACTAATTGTATACATATAGATTCTACTGTGATATCTTTTGACAATTCTATTTTTTTGTGGGGGATTGAGTTCTTAATGAAAACAGCAATTCCTCTGGTCCCTTCTTCTCTGTATTTATGGTAGCAAGTGTAGTTTTTAATTTTTGGATTTTTTGTACCTTCCCTATAAAGGGTTTCATTGACCAACATAATATCTATATTGAAAGTATATAACATGTTAATTAGTTCTGCAATTCTATTCCTAAGTCCATTGGCATTCCAGCTACAAATCGATAGATTATTCATTATTTAGATTTTGGCAAAATTCCATAAATATTTGAAATTGTTCTCCTGGACTATTGCATCTCTCTACTTGTTTTCTGAGCTCCTCACTGCTTGTAGCATTTTAGAAATGTTAAATATTTGATTTAATTCTTTAATTTCATTTGTTAATGCCAAGAATTCTGAATAAGTACTCTTAGTATCCCATGCATTACCCTGTTTAATTTCACCTGATTTGTTAGACCGCAGATTCTCTGTCATTACTTGTCGTTGGACTTGGCTTGTGCTGGCGGCTTGGAGATCACGATCTTGTTGATAGTTGTCTTCTCCACGTCTTGCGTTGTTCACTATTGCTCTGCTTCCTTGTGCTTGTTGCCATCTCTCTTCTCTTTGCTGGCCCATTGTGGCTGGTAGATTTGGGTATTCAGTATGATCGTGTATATCTGGTCTCTGGCGTGTAGTCTGGAATCGATTGTTTATATTTTGCTGCGTCCTTTGGGGGATTTTTCTTTTTTCTATCAACTGTATCCTGCGTTTATATGCCTCACAGATGATTGCATTGGCTGGATGATTTTCTCCACAGTTGGCACAGACTGCTGGTGTTTCTTTACTTTTAGTGCATTCTTTTGTTATATGATTTTCTGCACATTTAAGACAGGCTGCTTTGGCGAAGCAGTTGACTGTCGCGTGGCCCCATGTTTGGCACCTTCTGCACTGTGTGACACGTCTTTTATTCACGTAAGGTTCCCAGGAGATTCTCATATTTAAAAGATAAACTATTTGTTTTTGGATTTTTCCGAGATTGGTATCGCCTGTAAATGTCACCATATGTTTGGTTCGTTTGGTGTTCCTCATTAGATTGGCGTTGAGCACGCTGAAACCCAGCAGTTGAATTTCTTCCTGAATTTCTTTAATGTCAGTGTCTTCATGGAGACCCATGACGACAAATGTTTTTCTCTTTTCGATTTTGTTTGTGTAGGTGTGAAAGTTCACCTTCTGTTCTTTCCATGTTTCTTTAAGTAGTTCATGTTGTGCTGTTGTCTCTGTGAAAACTTCGATGTAGTCCTCATGATATTTCACTGAGTATCCAGTTCGTAATGAGTCTTTCAGCTGACTCATGAACTTTTGATGGTTTTTTATTTTACCATGGATTACTAAGGGTGGTGGACGCCTCGTTTTTGTGTCTTTAGTCTGTTTGCTCGTTTTTTGTTGTTCATTCTCGTTGTGCTCGTCGTCATCACTGCTATCTGTATCCATTGTGTTATCACTCAGTACACCGAATCTGTTTTGTAGTTTAACTAGTTTAACTGTGTTTTTTTCACTATCGTTGCGTTTTTTTCTTGATTTCATTTCTGGTTGTTGTTCGGGTTTCCTTTTTCTTGATTCACTATTGATTTAGTTTGCAAAATTTGTTTCATTGTTCTCCTTGTTAGGAGTTTCGATTTGATTTTTAAGGTTAGGTTCTGATATTTTGCTTTTTATTTGATGTTGCGAGATATAATAATGACTTATACTGTTAGTGGCACTGATATGCGATATCTGCTATGTTGTGAGTACTTTTTATGGTAATTTTGAGTTTTATTTTTCTGTTTTGGTATTTATTGTGCTGCAGCACATGCGGTTAAGTGTTGTCGCTATGGCCGCACATGCGCTTCCCAATTCCAGTGCTTTAACCCGCACGGCCACAACTTGACTTGACTTGACTTGAAAATTGTTTATTAACATTTGTCATATATACATACTATATACAGTATTAATATCTTAAGTGCTACGTTCTAGATCACCAGCCGTTGGCTTTATATCTAATTTGAAAGAAGTGTAACCTAATTTTTCATTATTACAGATATTTGTGATTATTTACATGATGACTCGATATAAGGAAAAATGACTTCTAAAAAACCTTATAAGTAATGGGTGCATGAGGGACGGGAGAGAAAAGGATATATGGAAAGGTGGGACAAAACAGGTGGTCAGCGGGACCAATTGGATTTTATGTCAATATTGATGTTTTGGAGCTGGGGATTAGGATGGGATTGTAGCTTAAATTTAAATGTCTCATTTATTCTATCACTAAATTCGCCTATGGTTGTCATGCCGAGCGTTTCGTGTATTTCCACAATAGTCGTTCTTCTTTTAAAATTTCCTATTATTCGTAGGAATGTATTTTGAATCACTTGAAGATGATTCAAGTGCATTTTCGCTGCATTGTGCCAGGCAGGACAACCATAGGTGATAATGGGCCTAATTAACCCTTTGTAGAGAGTAAGTTTGAGGGATTTACTGAGCGCGGGTGATTTTATCAAATTATACAATCTTACTAGGATAACTTTAGTCTTGACCTTGATTTCAGATATATGCTTTTTCCACAGGAGTTTGGAATCGATGTGTAAGCCTAAATACTTTACAGAGTCTGTTGGTGTGATCTTATCGCTACGAATAGTTAAAGTCGGCTTGGCCTTGGAGCTAGTAAATAAGATTGCTTCTGTTGTAACAGCATTCACTTGAATTCTCCATTTCGTTAATTCACTGATTGTAAGAGCAGCTGCGTTTCCGACTCTTCTAACAGCTTCATTTATCGATTTGCTAGCTGAGTACAGCGCGATGTCATCAGCATAGCCAGCGAGAGATACATTTCTAGGAATTCTGCTAAAAACAGAGGCAATGTACAGGTTAAATAGTACGGGGGAGAGGCTAGACCCTTGTGGGACCCCCGCGACTATTTCAATTTTATCCGAAAACGAGGTTTCGACTTGAACTCGAATATATCTATTTGAAAGATATGATAGTAGAATTTTACGTAAATACTTAGGTAGATTTAAGCTGTCGAGTTTATATATAAGGCCTGTGGGCCAAACAGAATCAAAGGCCTTCTCGCTGTCCAGGAGAAGAAGAACGGTATCTTCTTTCCGATCTTTCGCGGATTTTATGTCGTTTCTAATTCTGACCAGCTGGTGACAGGTCGAGTGTTCTGACCGGAATCCAAATTGATTTTCAGGCATTAGTTGTAACGCTTCTATAGGTTTTTTGAGACGAGCTAAAATTATTCGCTCAAAAAGTTTGGCCAATACTGGCAGAAGGCTAATCGGCCTGTAGCTCACCGGATACGAGGGGGGCTTGGCAGGCTTGAGAATCGGGATGACCACCGCTCCTTTCCAGAGTTCCGGGAAATATTGTTTGAGGAGGCATCCATTATATATTTTTGTTAGAAGGCTTATTGCTTTGATCGGGAGGTTTTTTAGTGCTCACCCGGGGCTGATTTGTTTTTTTAGTGTTTTGATGGCGGAAATGATATCACGGGGTTTTGTGAGGAATTTAATGGGAGTTTGGATAGGGGCTTTGAGGATAGTGTTTTTCACATGACCTGCGACTTGCTGTTCAAACGATTTGTTTCCTCGAGAGGCCGATAGTTCGTAGATATTTACGTAGTGTTTACAAAGTGTATTAGCCTTATCATGGTCTTCTGTGTGGAGTGTGTTGTTTGACTTTAGTGTGGGGATTTTACTTTTACCAGTGTTATCAAAATATTTTGCTACACGCCAAATAGAGTGATCTTTTAAGTTTATGTTTCTAAGTTTGTTGTCCCAAGTTGATTGTTTCCATTCGGTTAATTTAAGTCTGATTTCTCTTATCAGCTGATTGAGTTCGGATTTAAGGTAGCGATTTCGCGTTTTTTGCCATCTTGACCTAATATCATTTTTTAGTTTTATTAAGCAAGTTATTTCGGGTGGGACAGGCGTATGGGTGGATTTTGATGAGCGGGTGGGAGTGGAGGAGTCCAGGGCTGTTTGAATGATTCGGGTGAAACTTGTTATGCTTTATCTATTGCTTCAGTGTTGTTACAAGTCGGGTTTAGTGTAGAAATCTCATTATTTAGGATGTCCTTGAACTTTTTCCAGTCGGTTTTCGCATAGTTTAATATTTTAGATGATTCTGGTGAGGTTGGTTTTCCAAAGAGGGAGAAAAACAGTGGTAGGTGATCTGAGGGGGATTCGGAAAGTGTGGTGAAATTATTAATGATAGAGATGTTGTTTGTTAATAGAAGGTCAATAGTGCTAGGAGTGTTAGAACTATGAGGGTAGTGTGTAGAAACGTCTGGAAAGAGCAGATTAATTTTTTGTTCCGTCAAAAAATTTGAGAGAATCTTACCTGATTCGTTCCGCCTTACAAAGGTCCAAGCGGTGTCCTTCGCATTAAAGTCTCCGACAATAATTGTTAGAGTACTATCGGCGAGTAGGTGCCTCAATAGATTTGCATCTAGTGAGACATCCGGTGGATTATAAATCGAGTAGATTCTCGTTATTCTGTTGTCCACTTGGACCTCTACTCCCACGTATTCGGTGAGCGATAGTAGATCATGCGGAAGAGTTTTATGCCGTAAGCTCTTGTGGATCGCTACCGCAACACCACCTGCTTTGGCCGTTCTGTCTTCCCTGATCAGCGAGAAGTCTGGAAAGTTAATTTTCTTCGTTTTGCTGTTCAGTTTAGTCTCTGAAATCAGACAAATTTTAATGTTATTATTATGGACGATGTGTAATAACTCATCCAGATTGGGCTTGAGCGCAAAACTATTAATTGCTAATATATTGGTTATGTTTGCGGGGGAATCGTAGGTGTTTCTGATGAGGGTGAGAAAAGGTGAGCATGGGATGCGATGATTGTGATCCTTTCAATTGGTGCAAGAGCTGTTTGGAGTTTAGAGCTCATCTCTTTAAGCTCTGAACGGATTTCGGGAATTCTAAGGGTTTTTAGCTCGTCAAGGACTTGCTTCGCTGTAATTATATAGTTTTTAGTACGACTTAAATAAGATTCCGGAACAAGTGTTTCCGTTGGGATGGTCCTAGGTTCAGCAGTGGGTGCGATAACATTCCTTTTCGAGGTTTCCACCGTTGGAAGGAAAGAAGCGTAGGTGGGCCTGAACGTGTTGACAGTGGACATGGTAGTTGGCTCAAGGACTGCAGGAGACTGAAGGAAATTGATGGTTCTTTCCAGGTTTAGGATCGTAGCAGAGTGTGGGGTAGCAGGTAGTTTCATCTCTGCTCTCCTTGGTGGTGGTGGTTGGGCTCTTTTTTTTTAGCATCCACAAATTTGGCTCGCGCGCTGCAATCCCTGTAGCTCGCTGTGTGAGGTAGGCCACAGTTTGCGCACTTCACAGAGTTGCTGGTACAGGCTTTGATGTCGTAAAAGTCTGCACATTTCACACATCTAGGGTTCAAGTTACAGTGCTGACTGGCATGTCCAAATTTTTGGCACCGGAAGCACTGTGTCGGTTGCTGGGGCTTGAGGTATTTTTCTATTTTGAAAGTGTGACAAAAAATGGGTTTAATAGCAGCGAAGCTGCTCAAGGTTACATCGGGCCCAACCGTTATTGCAAACACCTGTAGTGGCCTATTCTCCTTGTTGTCTCCATCCTTGTTTGTTTTCACAAACTGCCGGACTGATAATGCCTTTATGCCGTGTTTGGATATTTCGGCTTCAATTTCGTGCTCAGTAAAACTGGCGGGAAGACCTTTTATGATAAATTGCTTCGGACGCTCGCTTTTTAGACCGAAGGTGTAAAAATTGTAACTTCGCCTTTTTAGGATACTTACGATTTTGTTGTAATCCTCCGTCGTTTGCAGATGGACGATCGTTTTGTTCCCGTTAAATATCATCTTGAAGTTTTTATCCGGGGCGTTGACTTGCGGGAAATTGATTAATTTTTTGGTCTCCAATTTGTCATTTTCAATAACTATTGGAGGCACTGCGGTTCGTTTTTGAGCCTCTTGAGGCCCGTCAGGAGTGTTCGGTGGATTGTTGAGGCAAGCGGGGTCAGAGCTCGTGCTCATTGACGGTTTGATAACGATTTTCTTGGTTTTTTCGGGTCTTCCAAAAGAGGACTCATCTTGGCTTTCCTTTTTGGAGCCAAAGGAAATTTGAGAGATTTTATGTTCGACACTTTGGTGCCAGAACTTTAACAAGATTTTTTAAAATTCACTGTACTCTGAACGCTGTACGTTGGAATTTCTATATCGTAGAGAGCGGTAGACATGCGCCCGCACGGTACCGATTCAATACAAATTCTCACGGCCACAACCGTCGGTATGTTAACTTTTGGTAATTTTCTCTTCAAATCTCCCATCGAATTTTGTGATTTTTCCAGAGAATATAGAGTTCAGGAAGCCATATCGTTTGGTGTTAATTCAATTTCGATCCGTGTTATACTTTTGAAGATATTGATTTTAAAAAAATCCCGATTTGTTTGACAATTACTCAAAAAACTACTGATTGGAACTGTATTCATCAGTTAAAGTATGTACCGTTTCATGAGCGCTATCATATGGCGACAATTAAACTTCGATCTGTTGTCTCATTTGGAAGATATTGAGGTTTTTTGAAATTCTGTTTTTCAACGATTACTCAAAAACTAATTGTCCGAATTCATTTAATAGGCGCTTAAAAGATTCGTCTCAATGCCATCTTCACCTAGTTCGCTAATGGTGTCAATTGCATTATTCGTTCGCGAATTATAGCCCTGAAAAAATTGATTTTAGAGAAGATGATTTTTGACATGTGATTTTTGGTCACGTTCTCATTAAATAATTCATGGAATATCATGATTTCTGCAGAGAATTTAGAATGCGAAGAGCACTATCGTTTGACGTCAATTAAATTTCGATTGGTGCTATAGTTCTGAAGATATTGATTTTTAAAAAATGCCGATTCGTTCGACAATTAATCAGCTTCTAGAAGCGACGGAAAATAACAAAGAAGAGAATAGGTACTGCTTCGACATAGTTCCATGGTCTTGGTCTTAAAAGGTCTTGGGTAGGCTAGTTAGTTATCCGGGAAAGGTAGGAGCTCCATCAGTTTCCTGAAATAGAAGGTCAAAAATCGGGCAGAAAATACGTTCTGCAACGGATTCAGTCGGAACCTGGAAGATGCAAGCCATTCGGAAGCATTTTGCTAATGGGTTAGCAATAACGTCGTCTCACTCGTTTCCATTATTTATGTCAAGGATCATCAATCTTTGACATAACACTTAAAAGAAATCATAAACATTCAAACATAAAAGGCTTCACCACAGTCTTTAAAAATAGGGAAAACAATTTCGCTAGCGGAGGGGTAGCAATGTACATCAAGGAGGATCCTTTCCTCGAAAAGTTACAATTGAATACACCCATCCAGACAATAGCTGTAACAGTCAAAGCACCTAAAATAAGTGGGACGACGTTTTTGCTAACCCATTAGCAAAATGCTTCCGAATGGCTTTCATCTTCCAGGTTCCGACTGAATCCGTTGCTTTTCAGGGCTATAATTCGCGGACGAATAAAGCAATCGTCACTATTAGCGAACTCGGTGAAGATGGCATTGAGCCGAATCTTTTTAATCCTAATGAAGACAGTTCTAATCAGTAGCTTTTGAGTAATTGTCAAACAAATCGGGATTTTTTAAAAATCAATATCTTCAAAAGTATACCACCCATCGAAATTTCATTAACGCCAAATGATATGACTTCCAGAATTCTATATTCCCTGTAAAAATCACGAAATTCGATGGGAGAGTTGAGGAGAAAATTACCAAAAATAAAAATCGCATGTTCTGCTTAAAGTTGATGTTTGAAGGGCTATAACTCGGGAACGAATGATGCAATCGTCACCATTACCGAACTCAGTCGAGATGGTATTGAGACGAATCTTTTAAGCGCCTATTGAATGAATTCGGACAATTAATTTTTGAGTAATCGTCGAAAAACAGAATTTCAAAAAACCGCAATATCTTTCAAATGAGACAACCGATCAACGTTTAATTGTTATCAAATGATAGCGCTCATGAAACTCTATATACCTTAACTAATGAATACAGTTCCAATCAGTAGTTTGTAGAGTAATTGTCAAACAAATCGGGATTTTTTAAAAATCAATATCTTCAAAAGTATAACACGGATCGAGATTTAATTGACACCAAATGATATGGTTTTCTGAACTCTCAATTCCCTGGAAAAATCACAAAATTCGATGGGAGAGTTGAGGAAAAAATGACCAAAAGTTAACAAAAATCACAATTTCTGCTTAAAGTTGATTTTTGAAGGGCTACAACTCAGAAACGAATGATGCAATCATCACCATTACCGAACTCGGCCAAGATGGCGTTGAGACGAACTTTTTAAGCGCCTATTGAATGAATTCGGACAATTATTTTTTGAGTAATCGTTGAAAAACAGAATTTCAAACAACGTTAATATCTTTCAAATGAGACGCCCGATCAAAGTTTAATTGTCGCCAAATGATAGCTCTCATGAAACTCTACATACCCTCAAAAAATCATGGAATGTGATGTGGTGGTTATTCAGGAAATGACTAAAAGGTCTAGTCACATGCATACACACATACATGCATACATACATACGTACAAGGTCTAAAAACTGTGGTTTCTAACTAGCGAGTGTGGCTTTCAAGATTCAGATTGCCATTGTTGTGAAGGAATCGTAGTGCTACCTCTGGAAAAGAGCGAAAAATTCAATGGAATTGATTCCAATGCTTCGATTTCGGGGTCTAAACACCGACAAATGGACAATAAAAATCGAGCGATTACAAAGCTTCCTTTCGGAAGCAAAAATAACAATTTGTAATATATATCTCTCAAACAGCCAACCTTTAGATCGCAACCAACTCGACAACTTGATCAGCCAAATACCGGAGCCCCGAATCATTCTAGGTGATTTCAACGCTAAATGGGGTTCAAATAGAAACGATGGTCGTGGGAAAATTATTGAAGACTGAATAGACGCGCAGAATCTTATCCTGTTGACTCAAGGTCAACCAACACATTTTACAGTCTCTTCTGGTAAGGAAAACAACATCGATTTGACCCTCTGCTCACCCGATATCGCACATTATTTTGAGTGGTGGGCAGAGGAAGGGCAATTTGGAAGTGATCACTTCCCAATTATTATTACTAGCGCTAACAATAATATATCCTCAGATCGAACTATACGAAAATGGATTTTCGAATACGCTAATTGGTCTAATTTCCAAATGACCTTAGATAACACAATTCACGACCTCATCCCACTCGAAATGATTGACCATTACAACATTAATGAAGCAGTGAGTAAATTCTGCGCGGGGATCCAGCAGGCGGATAACAAATCTATTCCAAAAATTATCACCCACATCAACCAAGCTGAAATTCGCTGGGACAACGCACAATGTGAGGAAATAAGGCAACAAGCACATCATGCATTCAACCCCTACAAAAACATCCGACCACAGAGAATAAGAATGCAAACGAAGAACATTGGCTAGAAGAACTTATAAAGATAGTTTTCGAAAATCATGGGAGAAGTTTCTTACTTCAATTGGTCCACAAACATCGACCCAAGAGATCCGGAAAGAATCAATAGCCTGAAAAGAAACAAAACAAACACAGAAATTATCTACCTTGAAGACGACAGTAACAACATTATTTCGGATCCAGAAGAAGGATAAGTTTACAATCCTCACCGACTCTAAGTCTGTCTTGACGGCCACTGAGAATAGATTCACAGTATCTGCGTCATGCAATCTATCCAAACCAATCTCCAAGACCTTCAAGAAGTGAACAACAGAGAGATACATCTCATATGGGTACCATCGCATCAAGGTATAGAGGGAAATGAGAAGGCTGATGAAGCAGCGAGAGAGGCCACTGAACTTTCCTCAATATCTACAAACATACCAATCTCTCTGTCAGAGGCAAAAAAAATGGATAAAACAAGAAACACTCTTGAAATGGGATGAACGATGGACCAACGAAATTCGAAAGACCAAGAAATGACATAAGAAAATCGGTCCTGAAACCTGCCCGGAACATCAAAGGATCAAGGCGCGACCGAGCAGCCATTACTAGGATAAGAATTGGTGACACAATACATGGTTTTCTCATGAACAAAGAAGAACCCCCTGTATGCACTTAGTGCCGGGAACCGCTCACAGTGAAACATATTATAGAATCTTGTGCTATATACAATAATCATCATCAAAGACTAAAAATTAATGGACACATAAGTGAATACATAACAGAGCCAAAAAAATGTGAAACTATTATCGAATTTCTGAAAGCAACGGAAATGTATGACCGAATCTAATGTATTTTTTTCTTGTAATTTTTTCTTTAGTCGCTAATAACCTCGATGTTGATGTGACCAAATAAAAAAAAAATAAATGTGGATTTTGGGTGCATTACAAAAACTTTCCGCCGGTCGTATGGTGAAGTAGGTAAGGTGCCCGCCTACGGATCTAGAGTTCCTGGGTTCAAGCCCAGGTACCGGTGGATTTTTTCTGGATTATTTGATTTAGTCAAATAATGGGCACCACAAAAGTACAAAACAGTTCACCCCCAAAAGTTATACGACGAGTACCAAAAACTGTTTACAACTGAATGTTCCTACTCTCATTGTGAACGAATAACATCCGTAACTGTGTTACAAAGGAAAAAGTCGTGAGCGTCTAACGACTATAATAAGTCCAGAGCCGGCGCTAAGAACCATTGTAGTTGATGCGTCGATAACAACAAACCGAAACAAACAAAAACTTTCCGACTAATCGGGAAGCTAATAATCTGTGTGTAATAAAAATGCTCCATGATCATTTTTCCTAGGATAGTAATTTGTATTGATATCTGAAAAAATGTAACTATGGTTGGATTAATTTCACTCTATCGGAACACTAATCATTATGAATCGGTATGTAGTGTATTTACTGCGTGGCATCAGTATGCAATGAAATTTGTCGAATTCCAGGAGAATACAGTTCATCCATCGCAGAATATATTTGATTTTCATTCAATCATTTTCGCCATATTTTCCATAAACAATATTGACGCGGATTTGCATTGATACGATAAATATTAGTAATTTAAGATGGAGGGAATGGACAATGGATTTGTATCAAGATTTTTTGTTCGTCCTCCCTCTTTTTACGTGATAAATACTCAATTATTATTGAGTGCAGATGAGTAGTAGCTAGAAAGTTCTCCAACTGAGAAATATCCGTGAATATTTTGTCCACGTTTCCACTGAAAGATCTGATTGTCGATCCATTTTGGCAGCCTGACATCTTGAGTATTTTTGAGGTACTTCGAGTACGAATTTGGAGATTGGAAAGTAAAGGGAATTGGGCTAAACTTTTTTGAAACGCCTTTCAATCAATTTTGGACGTACTCGGTGAATATCAATCATTCTAGGACAATAGTTACAACCGAAATAAATGTTACATCCGTTGTTGATATATGAGGTTAAATAGAATAATCGATAAACTTTGCTCATTTCCTATATTATCCACTGGTAGATGAAGTAAGACGCAAAGTAATGGATGCCTTACTAACTTACCGATCTAGGGAAGTTATTCTAATAACCCTGAAAATGAGAGCTATATTTTTAGGATATTTTCATGTTTCTCGATATTTCACATCACCCTCACATGATTTTAGAAACATATTTGTATGTGAGTGTGTTTTTTTTCCTCCGTCCCTCTCATTTGTACGCCCCCGGTAGCGGCCGTGTAAGCATTCCTTCAGGGGGCGTACCGGACACCCACCCATGCGGCTGGGGCCGACTTTCGCCATTTTAGTCCATCGTATTTCTAAACACAGGGTAAACCTCCAGAAACCCCTGTGCTACGATGGTCGGCGTCTATGATGGAACCCACCCCCCCCCCCTGCGTCGGGTTAGGTTCCCGCTCGGCCGGGCGGTCTCATTTTATGGGTACCGCCGATAGTACACACGGAAGTTCCTGCGTCGGTCGGAATCCATGAGAAAATATTTTGCAAACATATTCTCCGGCGGCCGGCCGCGAACCTAGGACCTTCGGAGTAGTAGGCAGATACTCTACCACTACGCCAAAGCCGCGACTGTATGTGTGTGTGTGTGTATGTGTATGTGTGTGACTAAAAACATGGCTTAAGGGGTAACAACAATGTAGAAAAAATCGATTTTTTTTGTTTAAAGAATAGCTTAACTATCCTAGGCTACTAAAACGAAAATTGGGTGGGAAAAAATTTTTTTTGACCCTCATTTCAAAACTTGGTGTGACTGGAAGAAGGCGCAGGCAGCTGGTACCTTACCTGATTACCACCACAAAGCCCCGATATCCCGGGAAGTTTACGAAGCGATCAAACCCATCTATGAAGACCTTCGTCGAGATGAATTGTTGGAACGTTGCCTGGGTGGTTACACACAGAACAACAACGAGTCTTTCAATGCAGCGGTGTGGAGCCTGGCTTCAAAATCCTATTGCAGCGGCAAACATGTCTTGAATATCGCAACTGACATTGCGACATGTACCTTCAATGATGGTTTAACAAGTGTTCGACACATTATGGAGTGTCTGGGAATGGATATTGATCCTCAAGCGTACAATTTTTGCATATAAAATGCCGCGAAACGCATCGAACTGGCTGAAGCGTTCTCTGACTGATGCGGGGAAAGAGGCGCGCTTCGTTATCAAATCGGCCAGAAAGGACTTGGAGAGTGAATATTCCAACTCTCAAGGACAGCTTTATGGTGCTGGGATTGTAGACTAATAGTACGAATTTTTTAATATGGAAGATTTTAATTGTATCATAATGTAATCACATATCAAGACTTTGAACGCATTTTACTCGAAACACGGTTCTGAAATTGGCACGCACCATAACTCAAACAATTTTCAACATTTTCGCTACAAATTTCGAGCATATCTTGAGACCCCGAATTCGCAGAGAATGTCATACGGATTTTTTAATAAATTGATTAGGCGATTGTTAATTGACGAAAAACTGCGCTCAATTGAAGTGAAATTTTGACTTTTTTGTTCAAACATTCACCAAAATGACAAAAATCAATATTTTCACAAATCCGTACGTGTTTTTCTTGTTATTTTGATCTAGATAGAGAGATTTTATTTTTTTCCCCGTAGGTTCAAATTTACACCACTTGTGCTGCGTGCCGCGGAGGTCTCCCAGGGGCCCATGTCTCAGTGCGGGGGCTATATCACCGCCATTTTGCTTTTTTTTATTGAAAAAAATAATTTGTACTTTTAAATACATATTTCACAACATACCCAGTTTTCGTTCATTTACCCCCATTCCTGCTGGTCTAAAAAAAAAATCGCGCAGAAGCGCTCCAAACACAAGGGTTACAGTGGTGTTACCCCTTAACATTTTTCTTTTCGCTTCGTAACTGGTGTTTTAAGGATACCAAAGTGCTTCCCGTCAAATTCTGAACAAATGTCTGTGTGTGTGTGTGTGTCTATGTATGTTCCTATATGATGAATCGGAATTTATATTAACGAGTTCTCACAAACGGGTCGAATGGTCTGGCTTATCGAGGTCTCATTCGGAGGCTCTTCATGGAACTAATATCGGATTATTTCTTGGTTTAAATTGAACGAGCAATTTTTTTGTTATTAAGAATTGAATTGTTTCCAATGCTCTATTCCAAAAATGATAAGAGATACGGCAAAAAGTATTTATCACAACTTGCTCTGTAAGTGGAAATGCATATTTAATTTATTATCACTTTTTAACTTCCCGATTTTGAAGGAAGTTATTGTTATGAGTCCGACAATCGAAACCCGAAATTTCATCTGATCTCCAGGTTTCATGGCCCTTAGAAACGTTTCCGACCATTTTGAGCGAGATGTTTGTGTGTGTGTATGTGTGTGCGAGCGCATGTGAGCAAAAGTTTGTCGAACGATTTTTCTTGAACACATGATGCGTTTCGAGTTTTCTGTTATACTCACTCGATAGGGTTCCGCCTAACTTACACCTGACTAGATTTTGAACATAATTGACCCAGCGGTTTTTTAGTTATTAATAAAATGGATTGTTTATATCGCTACATCGTGAGAACGGTTGAAGATACGAAACAAATTAGTTAATGCAAGTTGTTCCACATAGAAAAATACGTTTTTTGACACACTGCGCGATAAGCAACATTTTCCGCACGCCTCGCGTGCGAAAAACCCTGCCCACGCACATTGTATCAAACAAGATTGCTCGACACATATGCGGAAGTAACGTTTCTATCTCCTATGTTGCAAAACTCGCCTTCGGCTCAGCCTGCAAACTCACAGTTGCCAGTTTGTACTATTTGATGTTGTATAACTTTTTTTGTTGACACCGATAGTTAATTGTTATCAAAAAATTCGATTGTTTGATCGCTCTATCCGAAGAACGGCTGGAGATACGAAACAAAGTGTCGAATGAAAGTCGTTCCACACGTAAAAATAGCCATTTGATATTTTATAACTGTTGTTTCTAATGTGGCAACCCAGTACAAATCCATCTGTCTCACTCATACGTACACACACTATATAGGAAGTCGGGGCTTTGGCGTAGTGGTAGAGTATCTGCCTACTACTCCGAAGGCCCTAGGTTCGCGCCCGGCCGCCGGAGAATATTTTTTCAAAATATTTTCTCATGGATTCCGACCGATGCAGGAACTTCCGTGTGTGCTATCGGCGGTACCCATACAATGAGACCGGCCGGCCGAGCGGGAACCTAACCCGACGCACGGGGGGAGGGCTGGGTTCCATCATCGGCACCGGCCATCGTAGCACAGGGGTTTCTGGAGGTTTACCCTGTGTTCAGAAATACGATGGCCTAAAAATGGCGAAAGTCGGCCCCAGCCGCATGGGTGGGTGTCCGGTACGTTCCCTGAAGGAATGCTTACACGGCCCCTACTGGGGGCGTACAAATGAGAGGGACGGAGGAAAAAAAAACACTATACAGGAAAGCCCCATCAGCGGGTCTGTGCCTGCACGATGAAGTGCGCCAGATCGGCGTCGTTTGGGGACTATAGACCACTGACGTCACCATGACGCACGTAGGCCAAGCAGCATGACACGTAGGCCATGCACCCTCAATGGCTTGCGCATAGGGTGCTGGGACCCTATTTAAAGCGGGCCGGCAGCCCTCAAATCATCAATATTCGATCAGATTCGATGAAGATCAGATCATAGTTCATTGAATTTAATTGTCGGAATCGGTCGGGCGCGCAATGCCAGGCGTCGGGTTGACAAAATAAATTGAATTAAACTTAATCAGAATTCAAATTCAGTTAGAATCGAAATTCATAGAGGAATTTTATATTGAGGCGAGAAAATGGTTATGTGCGAGCGAACAGTCAAGACAACGTAGGAATAAAGACGAAGTAACCGCCAAGACCAGACCAACGCCAAAGCACGGACCGTGGAGAGAGGCCGCTTGGACAATAGCCACATAAAGCTAATATCAAGCAAGCTGGGATTTCATCCAAAACTTTGGAGCTCAATTGTCTCTGAGGAGGGGGTACGGAAACATTGGCGCAAAATTTTTAATTTAAGTTTATTGACGAAGCCATGGAACAAGTCGAGATTCCACGCCTTCTAGAAAAATAGACAAGGCCGCTAACGCAATTCTTACACCACAGACAAATATAAGTATGAATTGTACCATCTAACGTTGGAATACGTGGAATTCTTCTGAATACGTAGCCAAATATGTCCAAAAAGACGGAGTCAGGGAAGGGGCGTGACGAGCGCCTCCAAATCAGAGACGATCGGGCCGAAGCCAAGGTGAAACCCAGTGCACCAAGCACATTAAGACAAAGCCCCAACGGCGCAACAAACGACGAATTCACAACTGTGAGGAACAAAAGGAAGAATGAGCTCTCTCCAAGCAGCTCGCGGACTGACAAAAACCCCAAGCAGGGCAAGGTGTGCTTCGAAAGCCAAAATCGATATAAATCGCTTTTCGACACATCGACTGACGACTCGAGCTACGAGGAACAAATAGTTCATGATATGACCAAAAAGGTGAAGACACCAACCATTATGGTCATCCAGCCACTGACGAACCATGAGGAATTTCGACGAAGCATTAGAAGCTGCTGCAAAGACGAGGTATTTTTCAAGTACACACCACAGAAGACGACGATCCTAACCAAAAGCATGGAGGACTTCGGAACAACAAGGAACTGGCTGAACAGGAAGCAATACACTTTCTTCACATACGCCGACAAAACGACCAAGACCCACCACAGGGTAATCAAAGGACTCCCGACATTAAAAATAGAAGATATTATGAGCTAAAGGAGAAAGATATAGAGCCAATCCGGTGTGTCTTCCTGAAGCAGCGGAAAATCAAGGAGCCACCTTTCGAGTTCCCCATCTACATGGTATCGTACCAAACGGCGGAGATGGCAGCGAAAGCGACGAAAATCGAATTCCTGGCATATTGCAGAGTACGCTGGGAAAAATATAGAAATAAAAAGGGAGTCACCCAGTGCCATCGTTGCCAGCAGGTCTGACATGGCTCCACGAACTGCAAAGAAAAACCAAGATGTGTCAAGTGTCCTGGCAATCACCTGACTACCCAGTGTACCATTAGCAAAGACACGAGGGCAATCTGTGTCAACTGTGGCCAGCAGCATCCGGCGAACTATAGGGAGTGTCCTGAACTTCTCAAGTACACTGAAAAAATAGCCAGGAAAACAGTGCCAAAAGCCAAACCTGCGATTGTGGCACCAACTCCTCGGCGGACATTCAATCGCAGGACAACTGACGAACGCACCTACGCGCAAATGACAACAGCGGAAACACACCCAGCAAACACGAGGAGAACCGACGAATCAACCCGACAGCCAAACAACGAGGGACACCAGAACATCCTGAACGACTTCAACACATTTCAGGAACTTAAACCGAGCTAAGTCGATTGAACGAATTGTGTAACTTAAAAGGAATATTGCGAGCAGTAAGAGATCTTAATGCCAAAATGAGTAGAAGTAGCGACCCTCTCGAACGGAAAATGGCTTTGATAGATTTCATAATGCAAGACGGACCTTAAAAATCCAAAACGCATAAAGATCTCTTACTGGAATGCAAATTCCCTCAAAAATAAGAAATATGAAACACTAGATTTTTTAAACAACCACAAAATAGATATATTCTTAGTCAGTGACACTAATTTCACTGACAAAAGCAATATTCATTTACAGGGTTTTAATTGCGTCAACAAGAACAGACAGACAGGAGGAGGGGTTGCTATATACATAGCAAAAGACATCCAATACTATGAAATACAGACAGAGACAAAGACATTCGAATCAGTGGCAATTAGGGTGGGAGACTTGACACTGGTTTCTATGTACAATACTCCTCACTCCAGTAAAACCAAAAACAAATTGCCACCCTTTGACACCAATGAGTTGGACAAACTCGTGAGGTTGGGTGGCCAAGTTCTGATTTGTGGTGATATGAATGCCAAACACACAAACTGGAACTGTTTTAGGAACGACGCACAAGGTATCAAACTACAGAAATACCTAATTGACTCAGACATCAGTCTACAATACCCACAGAGATATACACTTTACCCCAGCACAGGAGCAACAGCTTCAACAGTCGACCTTGTCCTCAATAAAAACACCAATATAACAGACCCGTAAGTGCTCGACGAGCTAAGCTCAGACCATCTTCCGGTGGTATTTATTACTCACAAACATAACATACCGACAATAGAAACAAAAATCTTAGACTACAGTTCTGCCGATTGGCCTAAATTCAGAGAAATATTGAAAAAATCCATTACAATAACCACATTAAACACAACAGAAGATATTGAGGACCAGGTCTCCCTACTGACAAAACAAATAAACGAAATAATAACCGAAACCATCCCAGTCAGAACAATCAGAAACGCACACACGGAACTGCCTACCGAAATCAAGGAGCTCATCAAATTAAGAAACAAGTCAAGATCTAAATTTCAACGAACGCGGGAAGTGTTTTGGAGGAGGATCAAAAATAGACTGACAAATATATTAAATAAAAAGATATTGAAACACAATAACCAATTGTGGGACAATAAATTGTCTAAACTCAATGTACGGGACCATTCGCTCTGGCGAATGGCGCGGGCATTGAAAGACAAAAATAAGTGTAGAATTCCAGTCCTACATGGGACTAACGGTCTTATCTTTGATGACTCCTCCAAAGCAAACTCTCTCGCGGACGTCTTTGAAAAAGTGCACGAGTTAACACTTGATTTCGGTGACGAAAAACACGACAGGATCATACGCAACAGGTACAGAGAAATCAGGACGACTGAAATAGACAATGACACAATAGAAATAATCAATAACAAAGAAACAACTAACGCAATCAAAACCCTGAAACCTAAGAAAGCCCCAGGTATAGATAATATACAAAATATAATATTAAGAAATCCACCGACTAAGGCCATATCGCTGATAAAACAAATATATAACAAATGTCTGAACCTTTCATATGTTCCAGAGCAGTGAAAAGTAGCAAACATCTTAGCGTTTCCAAAACCAGGAAAACCCCAGCTGTTCCCCCAGAACTATCGACCAATAAGCCTACTATCCACACTGAGCAAGCTGTTCGAAAAACTGATATTCAGCAGGATTCAAAATCACTTAGACAAGAATAGCATCCTGATTCCAGAGCAATTTGGATTCAGGAATCATCACAGCACAGTCCAGCAGTTAGCGAGACTAACGGATCATATCTCAGTCAATTTTAACATAAATAAGAACACTGGACTCATCCTGCTGGACATCGAGAAAGCGTTCGACACGGTTTGGATAGGAGGTCTTATTTTTAAGCTAGCAGAAACACACTTGCCATTGTTCCTAATTAAAATCATAATGAATTATGTAAGCAATAGAAAATTCATGGTTAGAGTTAATCAGGAACAATTAAGTCCTAGAGACATATAAGCGGGCGTGCCGCAGGGGTCAATCCTAGGTCCACTGCTCTTCTTAATATATATTAACGATATCCCAAAAACGCAAAAGACAAATATCGCATTATTCGCAGATGACACAGCACTGTACGCATCATCCTGGTCTAATGCGACGCTGACAAAACATCTCCAGAATCACTGGGATCTCCTCAATGACTTCTTTGAGAAATGGAAAGTAAAAATAAACACGACGAAAACAGAATGTATCATCTTCTCGAAAAAGATGAGTAGTAAAAATACGAAATCCATTGAGGAGTGCCGATTGAAGCTGGAGACCGATGAGATTAAACCATGGGAATCGGTAAAATACCTGGGGCTTATATTAGATAAAAGGCTAAGCTATACAAAATATGTTAGCACGGTCAGACAGAAGGCATATGGCATTAAAAACCAAGTCAACTCCCTCATCAGAAGGAATAGCAAAGTCGACTTGCATCACAAGATAATCATATACAAAATGATTATAAAACCAGTATTTCTGTATGCAGCTCCCATCTGGAGCAATACAAGCGAGAGCAACATAAAAAGACTGCAAATTATACAAAACCAATGCCTAAGATCTATAAGTAACGCAGAACCTAGAACTAGGAACAAAGATATCCATGAAGAATTGAAAATTAAAACCGTGCTAGAACACATAACAGAAGTAGCCAAAGATTTTTATGAGAACAAAATGAATGACTTGAAAATACTCGAGAATACATGTAAACTGACGAATGAAAATCTATATTTTAAACTTAAGCACAAACTGCCTCAACAGCTACTGCTAAAGACTGAGACGAAACCTAAACGGTGATATACAAACTAGTTAATTATTGTTGCAATTTATTGTTATGTTTAATATATTTATTTATTTAGTCTTAAGTTATAACATAAGAAAATTGAAAATTAATATGGAGGATACCCCAACTCACCCTCCTAAAAACGCATATACAACAATAATGAAACAATGAAAACGTGAGAAAAAATGACTAGATAATTAATTAGGACAAAATTAACAAATGTTAATAGGCACCAAAATAGTTATAAGACAATGTAAATGGCAGTATAAATCGAATATGAATAAACGAGTTTTTCAAATAAATAAAAAATCAAATCATCATTCTCTGACGAGCAGTCCAGCAGTGCGCTTCGAGCAAGGAAGCCCTGCCACCAAAGGAGCCAACCCAACAAACCAAGCGAAGAACTTCGGCAGCCCCTTCAGCAACCAGCAGCCTAATCTCAACTGTACTTTTCAGTACGACAGTTTGTTCACCCGTACTTCTCAGTATGACAACCACGTACCTGTACTTTTGAGTGGAAATATACAAAGTTAATTTAACTTCGCCTTCGTTCCTTTCATTTACCGTTCACACCCACACTAACACCTATAGTCAATTGTTATTAACAAAATGGATTGTTCATATCGCTCTATCATAAGAAAAATTAGAGATACGAAGCGAGGTATTCAATGACAGTTGTTCCATACCTAAAAGTCCACATTTGATTTTGTATGACTTTTTATACCCATAGTTATTCACAAATGGAATTGTTTATCTAACTCTATCGTAAGAAAGGATGTGTTTTTTAAAAATCTTTTTACTTTTCCATAATTAGAATATTTGACATATTTGGTAATTTTGAAAAGTTTAAAAAGTTCATAATTTAAGACCTCCACCGAAATTTTGTACATATCGTATACGAGGGGACGATCGGGAAGCTTTTGGTTCGACCCGTAGAGGGTCAGACCCACATCCCGTTTAGCTGCAGAATGATTCGTTCAATTGTTATTAACAAATTCAATTGTTTATAACCGTTTACTGCATAAACTATAAGAGTTAGCGCAAAATTGCTTATGAAAAAGTTCCTACTGCCGGTAATATGGCAATCGGAATATTTTTACAATGAATTGCGTCTATTTTCAATAAAAAATAGTAAAAACTTGTAGTACATTCAGGAGGCTAATGTTCAATAAATACGAAAATCGAAGTAATTTGCGAGACCATACCTACAATGGATTACATCCAATGAAACATATCGAATTCTCCCACAATAATTTTCAATCACTATATTAAAAGGCGCGCGCATTTTAAATAAATAGATGGAGACCTATATACACTTCTCGATAATAAAATGAAATAAATATTTTCGGGCGAAAGGTTTCCAGTAACACTAAATAGAAATTATCGGATATCAAAATGCAATATATGAAGGTCAATTTCATACCCTGATAGAAGGATTTAGTTGTTATGAATAAGGCTAGTCAACGGTTAGCGTTAACGAATGCAGTTGCCAAACGAATATTCTGCCAAATCAGTCATGACTAAATGACTGATGAATGAATAACTAACGAAGCATTGCATCATGATCATGATCGAATGGTCAGCGTTTAATCAAACCTATAATTAGTTTCCATATTCCTCTGTAAATAACCCATATAACCATCTTTTCTTCTAGACTGATAATTCTGGACGACATGGATGACGGCGAGCGAATTTGCTCATACATAGAACACGTGCGAGGTATGGTTCGCAACTTCGATCGGATGGACGCTGAGGTACAGTGGATCAACTCGGAAGAAGCGCTCTTTAAGTTCCCCCAAACAGTCTACCCCCGGATAAAAGAGCTAAAAGACATTGTCCTTCCTTACTACACACTCATCTACCGAGCTTTTCAATGGCAAAGAGATATCGATGTATGGTTGGATGGCCCATTCGAGTTTCTGGATGCAAACACAATAGAGAATCGAACAACAGATTACTTCACTGATTTCAACAAGCAATCAAAATTGTATCGAACGAAAATCAAAATGCAGATTGCAATGGGTTATCCCTATACTTTCTCAGGGGCTGTCGATGATTCGGACCCATTCCAGCATCCAGCACCGATGAAGCTTTGCCATCAATTGATTGAGAAGATCAAATGGTTCAAACAATATGTACCGCAAGCTCTCTGCTTTTGCAATCCTGCTCTTCGTGAACATCACTGGGATGAAATGTCGGAGGTAGCTGGACTGGATCTTACTCCTGATGCCGGTACAACGCTCAGAAAAATCATAGGCATGAACCTGATTGATAATATGGACAAATACGAAGCAATTAGCAACAGTGCGACTAAGGAGGTAACCTTACAACACCTCCTACACAGGATACAAAGCGACTGGAATGATGTGCTTTTCAGTACCACACCATACAGAGACACTGGAGTGGTAATCCTAACTCAGCTGGATGACATACAAGTTCTCCTAGAGGAACACATAATCAAAATCCAAGTCATGAGGGGTAGTGCGTTCGTAAAACCCATCGAAAAGGAAGTGAAACACTTTTACAACCTTCTGTTGAGAATCCAGAGCACCCTGAATGAATGGACGAAACTCCAGGTTCAATGGATGTATCTTCTTCCTATCTTCTCCAGTAAGGACATTCTAGCGCAGTTACCTGAGGAGGGATGTATGTTCCAAGAAGTGAATGGAACATTCAGGGGGGCAATGGCGGCTGTGGCTAAAGAGCCATTGGTTAGAGAAACTGCAGGTTCAGCCGGTTTGTGTGAAGCATTGAAGCATGCTAATGAGTTAATGGAGAAGGTTAATGAAGGAGTTGCTAATTATCTGGAGAAAAAGCGACTCTTCTTTCCTAGGTTTTTCTTCCTCAGTAATGATGACATGCTGGAGATTTTGTCCGAAACGAAGGACCCGTTGAGGGTGCAGCCACATTTAAAGAAGTGTTTTGAAGGAATTGCCAAATTGGGGTTCAGTGAGCTACTGGAAATTCTGTCGATGTCCGGCGATGATAAGGAAGAGGTCCAATTTCAGCAGATGGTTTCCACGACTGAAGCCAGGGGCTGCGTTGAACGCTGGCTTAGTCAGGTTGAAGAGCAAATGGTCAAATCCATAAGGCATGAAATTATGATGAGTTACTTCGATTATGAGAGTAATGATAGAGTTCAGTGGATCCTAATCTGGCCTGGTCAAGTTGTGATCTGCGTTTCACAGATTTATTGGAGTATCAATGTTCAGAATTGCTTAATGACTCACACAATGTCAAATCTTGAGAGCTTGTATCAGAAATTGAGGTTACAAATTTTTGATATGGTAAACCTCGTCAAAGGTAAGTTTAAAATTGATCACATTGGAAGTTAATTAACTGGTAAAATTGACAGCAGGCCAGCTGACGAAGCAGAATCGCACTACCCTCAATGCACTGATTACAATAGATGTGCATGCTCAAGACGTCGTCAAGTTATTGATTGATAAAGGAATTATTGATGAGTGTGATTTTGAGTGGCTTGCGCAATTGAGATATTACTGGGAAGATGATGTTTCAGTGAGGATCATCAATGCTACTGTGTCGTATGCTTATGAATACTTGGGAAATTGTCCTAGGCTTGTTATTACTCCTTTGACTGACAGGTAAAATTAATTTCTTTATTCTAGCATTATAATTTACCATTAAATGCACTCGA
Source organism: Asobara japonica (assembly GCA_026005395.1). Lineage (NCBI taxonomy): Eukaryota > Metazoa > Arthropoda > Insecta > Hymenoptera > Braconidae > Asobara > Asobara japonica. The sequence continues at coordinate 246,661 of BQMI01000405.1, read as the reverse complement.
CTAACCATTTCTTATACGGCACAAACAAGAGTTTGCAGTTCATACTGTTTTGATAGTCGATTTTCAGGGTGTTAACCAGTATCTGCAATTTATCATGGTGTGTGAAGGAATACTGACAATCGTTTGTGAAGGGCATGACGATAATATATGCAAGAAAAGAGAAAATACCATATTTCGATACACGGCTTGCATCAAACATGAACACTAAATATCACACGTTTGTTTATATCTCCAAAAAACTCCAATGTTGGCAACTTGAGTACATTCCAGGAATTCTCAAATGGTCGACTTCATGCTGTTCTTCGCTTTTTTGGAATTTTATAAATTTTGATAATTTGGGAAATTGCGAAAATGTTGAAAATTTCGGAAATTTTGAAAATTTTTAAAGTTTTGCAAATTCTTGAATTCATGGAAATTTTTTATGATCTTTCTCCGCTGCCCCATAGGACGTAAAGTCGCATTGGACAAAAAGTCACTAGATCGAACAATCATGCCGGTTTAGCTGTAACGAAACCGAACGATTTCCTTACAATAAATCTTTTCCAAAGGAAAAATTAATTTTTCCTATTTATGAAAAAATTCACATTGGTATCACTTACCTACTATTCCAAAATGCAAATTAGCCGTATGCTGACAGTAAACATAGGCATTATTGACCAGAAAAATGTCAGCAATCAAATTTCAAAGTAACAGGTATTATACGTGAATACAATGAACGAATTCTCATTTAAAGAACTATTGGGTATAAACAAAAAGTGTGTTGATAGTGTGAGGAAAGGTCCTTCTGGTTTTGGTTAACTAATTTAATAACTGACTAGCGCGCGATGTGGGCGCCCCTATCGGGAACACATAAAACTTCCTGAAAGCATCCTTTACACGGTTCGATCCCCAGCTCTGAAATTTATAATATCTTCTGATGATGTAAATAGATGTATTGACACAGACATTTTCAAGCAGAATATTTGTAATCCTGTTTTGCAATTATCGCAAAAAATTTCAAATCAAATTGTACAACACATGTATAGTTATGACCCAAGTAGTGTTTTTCAATACAGAATCGATACTTTGGCGGATCGATACTGAACTCGTTGATTCTTTTTTTTTCATCCATTATGGATATGTGGGCTTGTGGACCATACGCTGCACCGCATTCGCATGGTAAGACACAGGAAACCACAGAAAACCTGTGTCAGTACAGGCGGCTACTCTATGAGCAACCTCCCGCTCATCAGACATTCCAAAAAAATTCTCGCCCTATGGGGGATTTGAACCAGGAACCCAAGTGGCGGCGCTAAGACAGCACGCTTAGTCCATTCGGCTATTGACTTGACTTGACTTGACTTGACTTGAAAATTGTTTATTAACATTTGTCATATATACATACTATATACAGTATTAATATCTTAAGTGCTACACTCTAGATCACCAGCCGTTGGCTTTATATCTAATTTGAAAGAAGTGTAACCTAATTTTTCATTATTACAGATATTTGTGATTATTTACATGATGACACGATATAAGGAAAAATGACTTCTAAAAAACCTTATAAGTAATGGGTGCATGAGGGGCGGGAGAGAAAAGGATGTATGGAAAGGTGGGACAAAACAGGTGGTCAGCGGGACCAATTGGATTTTATGTCAATATTGATGTTTTGGAGCTGGGGATTAGGATGAGATTGTAGCTTAAATTTAAATGTCTCATTTATTCTATCGATAAATTCGCCTATGGTTGCCATGCCCAGCGTTTCGTGTATTTCTACAATAGTCGTTCTTCTTTCAAAATTTCCTATTATTCGTAGGAATTTATTTTGAATCACTTGAAGATGATTCAAGTGCATTTTCGCTGCATTGTGCCAGGCAGGACAACCATAGGTGATAATGGGCCTAATTAACCCTTTGTAGAGAGTAAGTTTGAGGGATTGACTGAGCGCGGGTGATTTTAGCAAATTATACAATCTTACTAGGATAACTTTAGTCTTGACCTTGATTTCAGATATACGCTTTTTCCACAGGAGTTTGGAATCGATGTGTAAGCCTAAATACTTTACGGAGTCGGTTGGTGTGATCTTATCGCTACGAATAGTTAAAGTCGGCTTGGCCTTGGAGCTAGTAAATAAGATTGCTTCTATTTTAGCAGCATTCACTTGAATTTTCCATTTCGTTAATTCACTGATTGTGAGAAAAGCAGCATTTTCTATTCTTCTAATAGCTTTGTTGATCGATTTGCTAGCTGAGTACAAAGCAATGTCATCAGCATAGCCTGCAATGGATACATTTCTCGGAATTCTGCTAAAAACAGAAGCAATGTACAAGTTGAATAAAACAGGCGAGAGAATAGACCCTTGTGGGACTCCCGCGACAATTTCTATTTTATCCGAAAGCGAAGTTTCGACTCGAACTCGGAAATATCTATTTAAGAGATATGATAGTAAAATTTTACATAGATATTTAGGGACATTTAATCCTTCGAGTTTGTATATAAGGCCTGTGGGCCAAACAGAATCAAAGGCCTTCTCGCTGTCCAGGAGAAGAAGAACGGTATCTTCTTTCCGGTCTTTCGCGGATTTTATATCATTCGTAATGCTAACCAGCTGGTGGCAGGTCGAGTGTTCTGATCGAAAACCAAATTGATTGATAGGCATTAGTTGTAACTCTTCTATGGGTTTTTTGAGACGAGCTCAAATTAGGTAGGAGGTAGGAGGCTAATAGGCCTATAGCTCACCGGATGCGAAGGGGGCTTACCGGACTTTAGAATCGGAATGACCACCGCACCTTTCCAGAGTTCCGGGAAATATTGTCTGAGGAGGCATGCATTGTATATCTTTGTTAGTAAACTTATTGCTTTATTTGGGAGGTTTTTTAGTGCTATATTAGGAATATTATCCACACCCGGGGCAGATTTATTTTTTAGTTTTTTGATAGCGGAAGTGATTTCACGGGGATTCGTAAGGGATTTAATGGGAGTTTCGATACGGGCTTTCAGCATAGTTTTTCTCACATGACCTGTGACTTGTTGTTCAAAAGATTTGTTGCCTCGGGAGGCCTATATTTCGTGTATTGTTGCGTAGTGTATGCAGAGTGTATTTGCCTTGTCGTGGTCTTCTGCGTGGAGTGTGTTGTTTGACTTTAGTGTGGGGATTTTTCTTTTAGCGGTGTTATTAAAATATTTTGCTATGCGCCAAATAGAGTGATCTTTTAAGTTTATGTTTCTGAGTTTGTTGTCCCAAGATGATTGTTTGCATTCGGTTAATTTAAATCTGATTTCTTCTATCAGCTGATTGAGTTCGGATTTAAGGTAGCGATTTCGGGTTTTTTGCCATCTTGACCTAATGTAATTTTTTAGCTTTATTAATGAGGCTATTTCGGGTGGGATAGGAGTGCGGGTGGATTTGGTTGAGCGTTTGGGAGTAGATGAATCCAGGGCTGTTTGAATGACTTGGGTGAAATGTGTTATGTGTTGATCTATTGCTTCAGTGTTGTTACAAGTAGGGTTTGGTGTAGAAATCTCCCCATTGAAGATGCCCTTGAACTTGTTCCAGTCGGTTTTTGCGTAGTTTAAAATTTTTGATGATTCTGGTGAGGTTGGTCTGCCAAATAGGGAGAAAAACAATGGTAGGTGATCGGATGGGGATTCGGAAAGCGTGGTGAAATTTTTAATGATAGAGATGTTGTTAGTTAATAAAAGGTCAATAGTACTAGGAGTGGTTGAATTATGAGGGTAGTGTGTGGGAACGTCTGGAAAGAGCAGATTAATTTTTTGTTCCGTCAAAAAATTTGAGAGAATCTTACCTGATTCGTTTGGCCTAGCAGAGGTCCAAGCAGTGTCCTTCGCATTTAAGTCTCCGACAATAATTGTTGGAGTACTATCGGAGAGTAGGTGCCTCAATAGATTTGTATCTAGTGAGACATCCGGTGGATTATAAATTGAGTAGATCCTCGTTTTTCTATTGTCCACTTGGACCTCTACTCCCCCGTATTCGGTGAGCGACAGGAGATCATGCGGAAGTGTTCTATGTCTCAAGGTTTTGTGGACCGCCACCGCAACACCACCACCTACTTTGGCCGTTCTGTCTTCCCTAATCAGCGAGGAGTCTGGAAAGTTTATTTTCTTCCTTTTGCTGTTTAGCTTAGTCTCTGAAATCAGACAATCTAATGTTATTGCTATGGACAATGTGTAATAACTCGTCCAGATTGGGCTTGAGCGCAAAAATATTAATTGCTAATATGACGGTTATGTTTGCGAGGGAATCGTAGGTGTTTCTGAGGAGGGTGAGAAAAGGTGAGCATAGGATGCGATAATTGTGATCCTATCAATGGGGGTGTCAGCTCTCTGGAGTTTAGAGATCATATCTTTGAGCTCTGAGAGGATTTCGGGAATTCTTAGGGTTTCTAGGTCGTCAAGAACTTGCTTCGCTGTATTAATATAGTTTTTAGTGGTACTTAAATATGATTCTGGAACATGTGTCTCCATTGGGATGATCCTATGTTCAGCAGTGGGTACGGCAACGTTCCTTTTCGAGGTTTCCACCATTGGGAAGAACGAAGCGTAAGTGGCCTAGACAGGTTGGCGATAGAAGTTGGAGTTGGCTCAGGGACTGCAGGAGACTGGAGGAACTGGATGTTCCTTTCCAGATTCTGATATGAGCTGTGTGAGCCAGACCGCAGTTTGCACACTTGACAGAGTTGCTGGTGCAGGCTTTAATGTCGTGATTGCTTGCACATTTCACGCATCTGGGGTTTAAGTTCTAGTGCTGACTGGCGTGTCCAAATTTTTGGCACCGGAAGCACTGTGCTGGTTGCTGGGTTTTCATGTATTTTTCTATCTTATATGTATGATAGAAAATGGTTTTACTAGCAGCGAAGCTGCTCAAGGTTACATCGGGCCCAACCGTTATTGCAAACACCGGTAGTGGCCGATTTTCCTTGCTGTCTCCATCCTTGTTTGCTTTCACAAACTGCCGGACTGATCATACCTTTATGCCGTGTTTGGATATTTCGGCTTCAATTTCGTGCTCACTAAAACTGGCGGGAAGACCTTTTATGATAAATTTCTTCGGACGCTCACTTTTCAGACCGAAGGTGTAAAAATTGTAATTTTGCCTTTTCAGGATATTTGCTATTTTATTGTAATCCTCCGTCGTTTGCAGATGAACGATCGTGGTATTTCCATTAAACTTCATCCTGAAGTTTTTATCGGAGGCGTTGACTTGCAGGTCTCCAGTTTGTCATTTTCAATGACGATTGGAGGCACTGCGGTTCGTTTTTGAGCCTCTTGAGGCCCGTCAGGAGTGTTCGGAGGATTGTTGAGGCGAGCGGGGTCAGAGCTCGTGCTGATTGACGGTTTGATAACGGTTTTCTTGGTTTTTTTCGGGTCTTCCAAAGGAGGACTCATCTTGACTTTCCCTTTGGAGCCAAAGGAAATTTGAGAGATTTTATGTTCGACACTTTGGTGCCAGAACTTTAACAATTCACTGTACTATAATCGCCGTAGACATGCGCCCGCACGGTACCCACTCAAAACAAATACTGGCTGTTCTGACGTCGGTACTCGTTGATTCGATTCACGGCAGAGTATTGGTACTCTTTGTGTATTGGAAAAACCTAAGCCCAAGCCAAAGAGAAGTTTTTGGCTAAAAGTTGAGAGTCATTTTTTCTTCAGACCGCGCATATGGGCCTTGGCAAGTTTGAATGTGAAGAAAAATTTCGTGTCACTTGCAAAAAGCGAATAACTACTAAATCTGTAGATGAATTTTGCTCAAATTTCACGAAAGCCTGAACACCCCATTTATGTTCGAATTCTGACTTGACTCGATCATATTGCGCTAAGAGAAGCTGATCCATTAAAAATTTGCATGGTTTTGGGGCATCATACTTTTTTAGATAAATTAGGACCCACTGTACCGATTTAATCCAAAATCTAATCAGCACTCAATTACATGAAAACGCATCGATGAATAGAAAGTTAATCAAATCGCTTGTTTTTGGTGTTGAAATCGTTGGGCAAAGATTTATGGTACATACATACACACACACATTTTTGTTACAATAGCTTCAAACGATTGGCAATAGCTTTGAAACGTGGATATATGATGAAATTTCCATTCTTGATTTTTGGGGGCCGTTACAGGACCTTTCCCTTCGGGTAGTTAAAAATCTGAGAAATGAGGACCAGATTGAAAGACATTCACTTCAAGGTTTAGGAAAACTTCCCTATTGCGTCGAACATTATGTCCATCTACATAGAAAAAGTGAGTTTGGATTCAAGTATTACCCGATTCTTGATCCTTCATTTAAGAGTCGCCTCATTGTTAACTTCCTGATCTAGGGAAGTTATCATTATGACCCTGAAAATGAAAAGGGTCAAAAACCCCAAATTCTCACTTTTCTCGACGTTTGACATCATTTTGACGCGTTTTGGATGAGGTTCTGAATGTGCGTGCGTTCATACGTGAGTGATTTATTGACTCACGGCACGGGTTCTCGTGAAGAGATCGACCGAATTGATCACACGCACATCCCGTTGAGAAGGGACAAATTAGGTGGTGTTGAGTGATCTTCGTATATCTCCGAAACCAAATTCAGCCAAATGGTCCTTTTTCATGTAGCCATCCACATTTCATTCCGATAAATATTCAAATGTGTAATTAATTCCTTCGTTCCTAACTCAAGGATCCTTTCTTTCCGTATAGGTGTTATCGAACTCTTATTGGCGCTTACTCCCTCCACTTAAATGGGGCTCCGGAGGGTCCAGCCGGTACAGGAAAGACAGAAACGACTAAAGACCTGGGCCGAGCAATAGCCGTGCAGTGTGTGGTATTCAATTGTTCCGACGGTCTTGACTATAAGAATATGGGAAAATTCTTCAAGGGCCTAGCGTCTTGTGGAGCTTGGGCCTGCTTCGATGAGTTCAACCGAATCGAGCTTGAGGTTCTATCTGTGGTAGCGCAGCAAATCCTCTGCATTATCCAAGCAGTGCGAGGCCACCTCGAAACTTTCATTTTCGAAGGAGCTGAACTCCGATTGAATTCCTCCGTCTACGTCTGCATAACAATGAATCCCGGATATGCTGGAAGATCTGAGCTCCCAGACAACCTCAAAGTGCTGTTCAGAACAGTCGCTATGATGGTGCCAGACTACGCGATGATTGGCGAAATCTTCTTATATTCATCAGGTTTCAGCACTGCCAGAGTTCTCTCCGTAAAAATCGTGACAACCTACAAACTCTGCTCTGAACAGTTATCCTCGCAGTCTCACTACGATTACGGGATGAGAGCAGTGAAGACTGTCCTGACAGCAGCTCAGAATGTGAAGCTGAAATATCCCAACGAAGATGAGCTAATTCTCCTTTTACGATCAATAATAGACGTCAATCTTCCTAAGTTCCTATCCCACGACGTTCCCTTATTCGAGGGCATCATTTCTGATCTCTTCCCAGGTATTCAACTCCCCTCCCCAAATTACAATGTTCTTATTAAAGCGGTGGAGATCGCAGCAGAGAATAGGAACCTTCAACCACTCGATGGTTTCCTGCTGAAAATCATTCAAACTTACGAAATGATGATCGTCAGACACGGTTTCATGCTCGTCGGTGATCCTTTTGGTGGGAAGACATCAGTCCTTCATACTCTTGCTGATGCTCTGACGCTTATGGAAGAGTGGGGCGATGATAATGGAGCGACTACCGTCTTCACTACTGTGAATCCGAAATCCATCACAATGGGACAATTATATGGGCAGTTTGATCCAGTTTCCTCTGAGTGGACGGATGGAGTCTGTGCGGTAGCTTTCAGAAGATACTGTTCGGATGCGTCTCCGTCGAGAAAATGGTTGATTTTTGATGGACCAGTTGATGCGGTGTGGATTGAGAATCTCAATACTGTGTTAGACGATAATAAGAAACTCTGTTTAACATCGGGGGAAGTGATGCAGATGACAAATGTGATGTCAATGATCTTCGAGGCAATGGATCTTCTCCAAGCATCGCCTGCAACAGTCTCACGATGTGGCATGATCTATATCGAACCTCACGTTATCGGTTGGCGACCTTTTGTTGATTCCTGGTATAACACTTTGGATCCAAAATGGGCAGATCCTGTGATGGACACCATTAGAGACCTATTCAATTGGTTGATCGAACCCTGTCTAGAGTTTGTCAGGAAGAAATGCAAAACTTCCTTATTCTCAGGGCAAATTAATCAAGTAGTTTCAAGCTTGAACCTCTTCCAAATGTACATGAATGATGCGCTTGATGAGAATAGTGAACACGAGTTAAATGCCGAGTTCTGGATTCAAGCATCGGTGATACTGGCCATGGTTTGGGGCATTGGCGGTACCTTGGATGCAAATTCTCTCGAAAAATTTAATGAGTTCTTCGTTTCTCTATGGAAAAATCAAGTACCGGAACTACCAGCACCTGACAGCATTCTTGAGAGTGCAATTTCACTACCGACCGAGGGACTTATCCACGATCATTTCTACACGTTCAAAGGTAAGGGCGCGTGGAAGAATTTTGGAGATGCTGCGAGAATGGCGAAGATCATTGAAACTGCCAGTATTGGACAGATGATTATACCTACAATAGACACAATAAAATATCAGAGCCTTTTTTTGAAACACATCAAGCATGGTAAACGCTTTCTTCTGTTTGGAGAAACTGGAACGGGTAAAAGCTTCTACGTTCAGGATATTATGATGAACAAACTTGAGGAAGAATTTTATCTTCCCAATTTGATTACGTTCACTGCGAAGACCTCAGCAGCAAATGCCCAAGATCTAGTGATTTCGAAGTTATATAAGAGAAGGAAGGGTCAATTTGGGCCGATAGCTGGCATGCGGTGTGTCGTTTTTATTGATGATGTCAATATGCCAACAAAGGAAGTGTACGGTGCACAGCCAGCGATCGAACTTCTTCGGCAAGTATTTGATCATAATTATTGGTATGAATTAAAGGAACCAGAGAAACTTTCGATTTTTGATACCATGTTTATCTGTGCAATGGGACCTCCAGGGGGTAGTCGACAAGAAATTTATGATCGATTTCTTAGACATTTCAATCTCTACTCCATTAATAATTTTTCTGATGATAGTGTCACAAAGATCTTCACAAATCTTGTGTTAGTTGGGCTCAAACGAAATGGATTTGCAACAGATATAATTTCTACAGTTAGTAGTTTAGTGACTGCTACATTGCATGTCTTCCACAATGCGAGTGAATCATTGAGACCAACTCCGGCAAAATCTCATTATCTGTTCAATTTGAGAGATTTTTCGAGAGTTATAAGGGGCTGTGCGATGATAAAAAAGGAATCGGTCGAGTCGAAAACAACATTTACGAAACTCTGGGTTCATGAGATATTGAGAGTCTTTGGAGATCGATTAATTGATCAATCTGATCGGCAATGGTTATTCCGACAAATGAGGGACACTGTTGAAAAGATTATCAGAGAAAATTTTGATGTTGTTTTCGAACATCTGCCGAAAGATCATGATCAGATTAATGAAATCAGTCTTCAGAATTTGGTATTTGGCAACTTCATGGATCCAGATGCTATTCAAGAGGATAAGAGATACGAGGAGGTCTCTTCCATGGAGGAATTTAAAATCGTTGCAATGCAGAGCTTAGATGATTATAATACGACTCATAGAAACAAGATGGACATTGTTTTATTTCGGTATGCGCTGGAACACCTGGCCAGGGTCTCTAGGATTCTCGCGATTCCAGGTATTAATAACAACTTTTTCCAACTAAACAGACCAGATCTCAAGGCGTCGATAATAAGGCCTCTTACCAAATGTTATCATTCCTGCTTCGCGTCTGTGAAGTTGCTTATTCACAGTCTACTGGTCAGCGTTTTCATAAATTTACTAAACAGAAACGTAAATCACGTAGTGTAGCTTTTTAGTGAGACCCTTATTGTTATAAGTGGTCAAGTAGTTTTAGAGTTAGTGCCTTTTTCAAATCCCAAAACCAATTCCTTGTAAAAAGTCGTTTTCTTGAACCTGTGCGTAAGTCCGTGCTCCAGAATATGTCCAAACGTTGAACTTTCCGAATTTCAGGTGGAAGTTTACTTATGGTTGGTGTAGGAGGATCAGGCCGACAATGTCTAACAAGACTAGCATCTAACATGGCCGGCTGCGGTCTCTTTCAACCGAAAATTGGAAGTGCCTACAGTCTAAACGAGTGGCGAGGAGATATCAAAGGTGTGTTAAAGCGTTCGGGTGGTGTTCAAAAAGATCTCGTATTCCTCATAACGGAAGGTCAAATAAAAGAAGCTTTTCTCAGTGACATCGATAGCCTGCTTAACGCTGGCGAAGTTCCTAACCTTTTTACAATTGAAGAGAGACAGGAAGTCATTGAAATGTGTCGATTGGCAGCTCAAGGTGGTAATGGAAATGTTGATATCTCAGCAATGTCTGTCTTATCCTATTTCGTTAATCAGTGCAAAGAGAAGTTACATCTCATGCTGTGCTTCAGCCCCATCGGTGACTCATTCAGAACTCGTCTAAGAATGTACCCCAGTCTGGTAAATTGCTGCACCATAGACTGGTTTGAGGTGTGGCCAGAAGATGCCCTAGAACAGGTTGCTGTCAGATTCACTACCGATATGAATCTCGATGAGGAGGTGAAAGTAAATGCTGTGGTTGCATGCAAATATTTTCATGTATGCGCTAAAGAGATGAGTGAGGATTTTTACAAGACAAAAGGGCGAAAGACGTATGTCACCTCTGCGGCTTTTCTCGATTTAATAAGAAGTTATGTGAGCTTAATGCAAGAGAAACAACAGGAGTTGACCTTGGCTAGAGATCGGTATCTCGGGGGATTAGAAAAATTAGCCTTTGCTGCCGAGCAGATATCGACAATGAAGATCACTTTAACTGCCCTCAGGCCGGAACTTGAGAGATCGGCAAAGTTGACAGCCGATACGATGATGAAGATTGAGAAAGAGAATTTGGTTGTTGAGAAGACGACGATGAAAGTACAAAAAGATGAGGATGCTGCTAATGTTCAGGCTAAAGTCGCGGGTGCCTTGAAGGTCGAATGTGAGGCGGATCTGGCCGAGGCCTTACCTGTATTGAACGAAGCGATCGCTGCACTTGATACCTTAAAGCCTGCGGATATTGCCATGGTGAAGACCATGAAGAACCCACCAGAAACAGTCAAGTTGGTCATGGCCGCCGTATGTGTTATGATGAATGTTCAACCGGAAAGAATTTTAGATAGCAGCACTGGGAAGACCAAGATGGATTATTGGAAAGTTAGTCAGAAGCTCCTTAGTGACGTCAAGTTTTTGGAGGTTTTGAGAAACTACGATAAGGAAAATATTCCAATGGAGACGATACAGGTAAATATAGACTTCGGTATACGCAATGATTTAATACTCTCGGATGGATTATTCGATGAGGTCTAGCCGACTACAATTCATCTCAAATTATGTCATAAATTTGAAAAACCATGAGTTAAAGGCAATGGAGTTCTTGAATTTACGGTCGATTTAATTTTGTGAATGATGGCAGAAAAGGATACATTCCTAAAAAAAGTCCCTCTCATTTGTACGCCCCGGGTAGCGGCCGTTTGAGCATTCCTTCAGGGGGCGTACCGGACACCCACCCGTGCGGCTGGGGCGGACTTTCGCCATTTAAGGCCATCGTATTTCTAAATACAGGGTAAACCTCCTGAAACCCCTGTGCTACGATGGCCGGCGTCTATGATGGAACCCACCCTTTCCCCCGCCCCTGCGTCGGGTTAGGTTCTCGCTCAACCGGGCGGTCTCATTTTATGGGTACCGCCAATAGCACACACGGAACGTTAATTCCGTACAGAGATAATGCGTAAATTATGCCATTACAGTTCTCGTTAGAATTATTTCATTTCAAGATTTTAATTACGAAACAGCCCCAAGATTCTGGAATTCCGGAGAGCAAATTAATTATGGTTAAAGTTGGACATTGAATCATTGAAACCTCTTGTAGCTTGTTACAATAATTCTTTAGCAGCTAATTTGCCAATTTTTACAGCAATTCCATGGGACTGATACCGATTCTAATGATGAGTGATTAATGAAAATGCTAAACAAGAATCCCAATAGCTTTTCGTGGCTCAAAAATTTCCGACAGAATTGGGCCACTTAGATTTTACTGATTAATGATTCATCAAAATTCCTCATGATCATTAAATAAAATCGCCAGCTTTAGTACGCTTCGAAAGACAATTCTTGAGATACAGGTGTGATTCTCGCGATGTTTTTCTGTATCTTTTGAATCTAATTCAGACACTCTAACAATGTCTCAGAACAGCCTTTAACAGTTTAGTTCAGAACAGAAGTGAACTAAATAACAAATATTCGGATTCCGGAAGCTTCCATGAGCACGAAATTCTCATAGGCATTGCGTATTCTGTGAGGATAACGTGAAATGTCACCGATGATGCCAATGAATCTTAAGATCTGTTCCTACACTCTATCTAGAGATGGGATAAATTGCACGCTCCTCAACAATTATTCGGCATTTACTCCATACTTTTCTTCCTGTACTTTTGTTGATCTAAATACAGGTTGGAATGTCTATGGCCATGAAATAGGTCACTCTGAAGATCTTAATGTGCACACAAGTTCATTTGGACTTGATGACCGGATAATGCCCCCATGGAAAAAAATATATGAGACGTATATGTCATATATCACAATATAATTCGCATATACAAGTCCGACAAAAAAGTTGTATATATTCCTCTATACGTATAAGATATATTGTGGAATATATCTCTTATATATGATGCATACATTTGTCATATATTTTTGCATATATATTTTCATGTACTAGTCAATGCATCCTTTCATACATACGTCATACATGAGCACATGTACGAGAAGTATATGATGATATATTTATTCATGTATGACATATATGGCAAAATATATTTTCTAGATATATGGAAATGTATAAAAGTAAATATATACTTCGTATACGATGGTATATAGGTGTGATATATTTTTCCGTATATTTATATTCCGTTATTCTATTCCGTTATTATATTCCGTATATGTATGACTAAATACACCCCATAATATACAATCAATATACGTAAGCATATATGAGGCATATATAACAATATATGTCATCATGCATGACAAATTATATGTTAAGAATATATGAGAGAATATATGAAAACATATATGAGCACACATATAAATAGGGGTGCGGCCACTCAGGAGTTAAATCCGTCACACCTTCTGAATTATGATGATCATAAAAATTCCCAATTGAAAATTTCCAACTGAAAATGGCCAATAAAAAACTGAAAATTAAAAATTGCTAATTAAAAATGGTCAATTAAAAGTTGCCAATTAAAAATTTCAAAGTAAAAATTGTCAACTGAAAATTGCCAATTAGAAATTGCCAATCAAAAATGCCAATTAAAAGTTGACAATTGAAAATTGCCAATTAAAAGTTGCCAATTGAAAATTGCCAATAAAAAATTGCCAATGAAAAATTGCTAATTAAAAATGGCCAATTAAAAATTTCAAAGTAAAAATTGCCAACTAAAAATTGCCAATTAGAAATTGCCAATCAAAAATTGCCAATTAAAAATTGCCAATTGAACATTGCCAATGAAAAATTGCCAATTAAAAATCTCTAATTAAAATTTGCCAATTGCAAATTGTCAATTGAAAATTCCCAATTAAAAATTCCCAATTAACATTTCCCAATTGAAAGCCAATTGAAAATCGCTCACTGAAAGTTGTCAATTGAAAATTGCCAATTGAAAATTCCCAACTGCAAATTGCCAATTAAAAATTCCCAATTGAAAATTGCCGACTGAAAATTGTGGATTGCCAATTGAAAATTGCCAACTGAAAATTGCCAATTGGAAATTGCGCATTCAAAATTGAGGATTGAAGATTAAGGATTGAAAATTACCGATTAAAAGTTGACAAGTGGAGGTTACGGATTGAAAATTGCCAATTCAAAAATGCACATTGAAAATTAAAGATTGCAAGTTAAGGGTTGAAAATTACCAATTGGAACTTGACAAGCGAAAATTGCGAACGAAACATTGAGGATCGAAAATTGACGAGTGAAAATGAAGATTGAAAATTGACAAATGGAAATTGCGGATTGCAAATTGCCAATTGAAAAATGTGAAGGGAGATTTGCGGATTGAAAATTGACCATTGACCAGTTTCTCAAATTTTTACTTGTCAATTGTCTAGTGTCAAATTTTAATCCACAACTTTCAAGTCGCTATTTTCAGTTGTCAATTTTCAATTGTCAATTTTCAATTGTCAATTTTCAATTTTCAATTGTCAATTTTCAATTGTCAATTTTCAATTGTCAATTTTCAATTGTCAATTTTCAATTGTCAATTTTCAATTGTCAATTTTCAATTGTCAATGTTCAATTGTCAATTTTCAATTGTCAATTTTCAATTGTCAATTTTCAATTGTCAATTTTCAATTGTCAATTTTCAATTGTCAATTTTCAATTGTCAATTTTCAATTGTCAATTTTCAATTGTCAATTTTCAATTGTCAATTTTCAATTGTCAATTTTCAATTGTCAATTTTCAATTGTCAATTTTCAATTGTCAATTTTCAATTGTCAATTTTCAATTGTCAATTTTCAATTGTCAATTTTCAATTGTCAATTTTCAATTGTCAATTTTCAATTGTCAATTTTCAATTGTCAATTTTCAATTGTCAATTTTCAATTGTCAATTTTCAATTGTCAATTTTCAATTGTCAATTTTCAATTGTCAATTTTCAATTGTCAATTTTCAATTGTCAATTTTCAATTGTCAATTTTCAATTGTCAATTTTCAATTGTCAATTTTCAATTGTCAATTTTCAATTGTCAATTTTCAATTGTCAATTTTCAATTGTCAATTTTCAATTGTCAATTTTCAATTGTCAATTTTCAATTGTCAATTTTCAATTGTCAATTTTCAATTGTCAATTTTCAATTGTCAATTTTCAATTGTCAATTTTCAATTGTCAATTTTCAATTGTCAATTTTCAATTGTCAATTTTCAATTGTCAATTTTCAATTGTCAATTTTCAATTGTCAATTTTCAATTGTCAATTTTCAATTGTCAATTTTCAATTGTCAATTTTCAATTGTCAATTTTCAATTGTCAATTTTCAATTGTCAATTTTCAATTGTCAATTTTCAATTGTCAATTTTCAATTGTCAATTTTCAATTGTCAATTTTCAATTGTCAATTTTCAATTGTCAATTTTCAATTGTCAATTTTCAATTGTCAATTTTCAATTGTCAATTTTCAATTGTCAATTTTCAATTGTCAATTTTCAATTGTCAATTTTCAATTGTCAATTTTCAATTGTCAATTTTCAATTGTCAATTTTCAATTGTCAATTTTCAATTGTCAATTTTCAATTGTCAATTTTCAATTGTCAATTTTCAATTGTCAATTTTCAATTGTCAATTTTCAATTGTCAATTTTCAATTGTCAATTTTCAATTGTCAATTTTCAATTGTCAATTTTCAATTGTCAATTTTCAATTGTCAATTTTCAATTGTCAATTTTCAATTGTCAATTTTCAATTGTCAATTTTCAATTGTCAATTTTCAATTGTCAATTTTCAATTGTCAATTTTCAATTGTCAATTTTCAATTGTCAATTTTCAATTGTCAATTTTCAATTGTCAATTTTCAATTGTCAATTTTCAATTGTCAATTTTCAATTGTCAATTTTCAATTGTCAATTTTCAATTGTCAATTTTCAATTGTCAATTTTCAATTGTCAATTTTCAATTGTCAATTTTCAATTGTCAATTTTCAATTGTCAATTTTCAATTGTCAATTTTCAATTGTCAATTTTCAATTGTCAATTTTCAATTGTCAATTTTCAATTGTCAATTTTCAATTGTCAATTTTCAATTGTCAATTTTCAATTGTCAATTTTCAATTGTCAATTTTCAATTGTCAATTTTCAATTGTCAATTTTCAATTGTCAATTTTCAATTGTCAATTTTCAATTGTCAATTTTCAATTGTCAATTTTCAATTGTCAATTTTTAATTGTCAATTTTCAATTGTCAATTTTCAATTGTCAATTTTCAATTGTCAATTTTCAATTGTCAATTTTCAATTGTCAATTTTCAATTGTCAATTTTCAATTGTCAATTTTCAATTGTCAATTTTCAATTGTCAATTTTCAATTGTCAATTTTCAATTGTCAATTTTCAATTGTCAATTTTCAATTGTCAATTTTCAATTGTCAATTTTCAATTGTCAATTTTCAATTGTCAATTTTCAATTGTCAATTTTCAATTGTCAATTTTCAATTGTCAATTTTCAATTGTCAATTTTCAATTGTCAATTTTCAATTGTCAATTTTCAATTGTCAATTTTCAATTGTCAATTTTCAATTGTCAATTTTCAATTGTCAATTTTCAATTGTCAATTTTCAATTGTCAATTTTCAATTGTCAATTTTCAATTGTCAATTTTCAATTGTCAATTTTCAATTGTCAATTTTCAATTGTCAATTTTCAATTGTCAATTTTCAATTGTCAATTTTCAATTGTCAATTTTCAATTGTCAATTTTCAATTGTCAATTTTCAATTGTCAATTTTCAATTGTCAATTTTCAATTGTCAATTTTCAATTGTCAATTTTCAATTGTCAATTTTCAATTGTCAATTTTCAATTGTCAATTTTCAATTGTCAATTTTCAATTGTCAATTTTCAATTGTCAATTTTCAATTGTCAATTTTCAATTGTCAATTTTCAATTGTCAATTTTCAATTGTCAATTTTCAATTGTCAATTTTCAATTGTCAATTTTCAATTGTCAATTTTCAATTGTCAATTTTCAATTGTCAATTTTCAATTGTCAATTTTCAATTGTCAATTTTCAATTGTCAATTTTCAATTGTCAATTTTCAATTGTCAATTTTCAATTGTCAATTTTCAATTGTCAATTTTCAATTGTCAATTTTCAATTGTCAATTTTCAATTGTCAATTTTCAATTGTCAATTTTCAATTGTCAATTTTCAATTGTCAATTTTCAATTGTCAATTTTCAATTGTCAATTTTCAATTGTCAATTTTCAATTGTCAATTTTCAATTGTCAATTTTCAATTGGCAATCCAAAATTGGCAATTGGCTATTTTCAATTGACAATTTTCAATTGGCCATTTTTAATTGTAAATTTCCACTTGGTAATTTTTGATTGACCATTTTTGATTAGCAATTTTCAATTGTCAATTTATAAATTGTCAATTTATAAATTGTCAATTTATAAATTGTCAATTTATCAATTGTCAATTTTTAATTGGCAATTTTCAATTGGGAAATACGGAAATTTCATCCAAAAAGTTAAAAAAAATGAACGTCCCACGTGACTGGCACGGAGCGAACTACCCAGAGCCTCGCTCCGGTAGGTGGCGTATACTTTCTGTATCTGAAATTTCTTCTGGTAATTGATAAAGTCGTTGATTTTTTCCTTCAACAATGTCGCTTCACGGCCTTTTGGAAAAATTAGGGCATATATATTATATCAACACTTGATCGAGGCTCAAACCCCGAGTGTCACTTTTCTATGTTGCATCCACCTTGTTCCCATCGTGGTTCAATATTCTCATTCCATCGTCACTTCTCACCTTCGATTTAGTGATGTGCAAATATATAGCTATATGTATTCTGCATATATGTAACAATATACTTCACATATATAACCATACATATCATATATTCATCATTTAGAATAAAATATACATTATATATAGAATGTCATATATGTACCTCTATATTCTAATGTATAAGTATCATATATGAAATCATATATAGTAATATATACCATATATAATGTCATATATGGTCATATATATGACACTCAAACTCCGAGTGTCGGAACTTGGTCACTTTTCTATGTTGCATCCACCTTGTTCCCATCGTGGTTCAATATTCTCATTCCATCGTCACTTCTCACCTTCGATTTAGTGATGTGCAAATATATAGCTATATGTATTCTGCATATATGTAACAATATACTTCACATATATAACCATACATATCATATATTCATCATTTAGAATAAAATATACATTATATATAGAATGTCATATATGTACCTCTATATTCTAATGTATAAGTATCATATATGAAATCATATATAGTAATATATACCATATATAATGTCATATATGGTCATATATGTCTTATATGATGCATATACAACCACTTTGGTATATGTAAAAATGTATGTCGTATATGTTATTATATATGTCTTCCACATATATTGTGCATATATGTGCATATATCAATTATGTATGACACCATGTACTGCCCACATATATTTTTTTCCATGGGGTGCAGCTGCCTGCATATGAAATCTAGAAAAAAAAACAAAATGAATTTTGTTAAAAAAAATTGCCCAGTAACCATTTTATTATGTTGCTGATTATCTCTCTGGTATCTGAAAAAAATAATGAAATATAAAAGAAGCGCCAAGTGAAATATACTTATGAGCAGAAAAATTAGCACAGGCAAGACGAAGATACTTGACGCGGCCGTTTTTGGCTTGTCAATGATCACTGCTGAGTATCACTTAATAATAGCCATGAAGAATAGAGACCTGTATTCTTGATGATAATAGCGAGGACACAGGGAGTCTAGCTATACAAATTACAATAAGAATCTCACTGAGTATTAGTACCTACTCAGCGAGCGAGTTTTCGCCTTAATGTTGGTCCGTTCTGCCAACCGCGCCAAGTATCTTGGTCTTGCCTGTGCTTATTTTTCTGCTCATAAGTATATTTCACTTGGCGCTTCTTTTATATTTCATTATTTTTTTCAGATACTAGAGAGATAACCAGCAACATAATAAAATGGTTACTAGGCGTTTTTTAAAACAAAATTCATTTTGTTTTTTTAAACAAAATTCATTTTGTTTTTTTTTCTAGATTTCACTACTTTAAAAAAAAAACTCAAATAGGCAATTCTCGCATATTGGAATATATTTTCCAATACGAATGCATGCTATATACTTCACCATAGTTAGCGGGGGCGTGGAAGATAATTAAAACAATCATATTGGTATTGCTTCCTTTTTCAATGGTGAACAATGGTACGTTATTTATGAAACCTTGGTATGCGTAGTATTCGCAAAAACAAATGATGCAAAAGTAACCTATGATTGTCGGGGGGGAATTGTTGCGAAAAATCGATAAAAATCAGTTGTGTAGAGAATTCAATGGTAAACAATAGTAAAATATTATTATTGCTAAAAAAATTTGTTAACTATGGTCAAGTGCAATTATTAATTATTAGAGTGGTCTTTTGAAGGTCGACCCATTTTTCCGAGTTTTGTCACATTCGAAAAGGTCACCATCACCTCATATGACAATTAAAATTGTTAAATAATTAATCATGATTTATTAATGAACGTTTCTGCACTTCTAAGTGGTGACAAAATTCGAGAGTGGTCTTTTGAAGATCCACCCATTTTTTCCAAGTTTTGCCACATTCAGAAAGGCCACCATCACCTTAGATAACAATTCAAATTGTTAATTAAATAATCATGATTTCGTCTCCCTCCTTCCGCACGTATATTTCATTGAATACATATGCAAAAATGAAGTTAGTGTAATGACCCCGAAAATGAAAAGTGCCAGATCCATGAAATTTTCACATTTCTCGACGTTTCCATCATCCTGAAGTGATTTCAGAGAGGTGTCTGTATGTGTTTTTTTTTTTTTTTTTTCTACTCTTGCTCTATTCGTATTCACCCACGTAACCGCTGTTAGGCATTACTTCATGGGCAATACTACGGATCAGAGTACCCACCCATTGCGGCTGGGGCCGACTTCGCCATTTCAGCTCATCGTATTTCTAATCACAGGGTAAACCTCCAGAAACCCCTGTAATACGATGGCGGGCGTCTACGATGGAACCCTCCCTCCCCCCCCCCCCGCGACGGGTCGCGTTCGGTCCCGGCTCACGGTCTCACTTCATGGATACCGCCGATAGCACACACGGAATGTTCCTGCCATCGGTCGGAGTCCGTGAGAAAATATTTTTCAGAAAAAATATTTGCAGTGAGCGGGAATCGAACGCGGGACCTTTAGAATAGTAGGCAGACACTCTACCCACTACGCCAAAGCCCCGTCATTGTCTGTATGTGTGTGTGTGTGTGTGTGTGTAAACAAAAACTTTGGATTGACGCGTTTCAGACGTGGTGTCCAGGTCTAAAAGGAGTGATTTTTTCAATAAATAATTCGTTCACTTGTTATTAACAAATTTAATTGTTTATATCGCTCTATCGCAAGAACGGTTTGAGATACGAAAAAAAGTGTCTAATGAAAGTTGTTCCCCGCCACGAAATACACATTTGACGTTTTATGACTTTTTTTTGCTAACACCCGTAGTTATTTGTTAATAACAAAAAAGATTGTTTATATCGCAGCGGCGTGAGAACGGTTGATACGAAACAAAGTGTTTAATAAAAGTCGTTCCACACGTAAAAATGTTTGATGACTTTTTTCTCCAACATCCTTAGTTAATTGTTAGTAACAAATGGTATTGTTTATTCAACTACTTCATATTAAGAATTATAAATTTTTTTAATATTTAGAAATTTCGAAAACTCTATAAAGACCATAATTTGAGACATCGACGGAAATTGTGAATATAACATATACGGCGGAACGATCGGGAAGTTATTGGTTCGACCCGTAGAGGGTAACACCCACATCCCGTTTATTGTTTAACGCATCAAACTCAAAATTTCGGTCTCTGTCAGTTGGCCCACGTGGCCTTACCCCCACTCTTCGTTCAGCATAGACTCGCGAACTGTAGAACTACCATTAGCAATTGCACTTGACCATAGTTAACAAATTATTTTAGCGTTAATAATTTTTTCCATTGAATTCTCTACCCAACTACTTTTTTTTATATTTTTTCCAGCAATTATAGGTCCTTTTTTATAATTTGTTTTTGTGAAAACTACGCATACGAAAATTATATAAATAACGTACCATTGTTCACCATTGAAAAAGAAAGTGGTGCCAATATGATTGACATAATTATCTTCCAATCCCCCGCTAACTATGGTTCACTTAGCCGTGGAAATGAACTGCGGCGCCATACCGTGGCCGAGTCATCTAGCAAGTTGGAGGTCGGCCAAACGCCGAGAACTGAGCCTCTACTTTATTCAGTCAATTCTCTTTGGCGCGTACAACCTGACGTGCATACCAACTTCAGGTTACAGGCAACTTGTAAACATGATTCTGTGTGAAGAACTTGTGAATCGCGAAAAATGTAAATAAGAAAAATTCAGTGGTATGTATCTACGTTAATAAAAATCCAAAAAAATAAAGTAGGGATACGAGTGGAACGGGCATACGCGATTTATATGATAAAAGTGACGTTCTTTTCCGCGTAATTAGTGCCGATTCATTTTGAATGGAATGTTTTTATCAAGGCGTAGTGGTGGGGTAGTTGGGAAGTGTATAGATACGCAGCAGCTCTCGGCCGGTTGGTCTGTTTCTGAGATGAGATGAGAAGACAAGAGGGAATGGACAAATAGGTGAGAAAAATGGTTACTTGGCCGATACGCTGTCGCGTATCTCGATAAAATACCAGAAATCATTTGGTGGGTCAAGATCTCCACATGCCAGTTCGATCACCGTAACTAAACCAATTTGGGTGATTTTGAAAAAAAAATTAGGATAATTTGGGAGTAGCTCTTTATAGTATATTCATTGATTATTATTTGTTTATTTTTTGTAATATTATTAATCATCGAAAAACTATTTATGTACAGTCGTTTATTTATCGTATTTTATCTTGTACGCCGAAATACCTATTGCCTGCTCAACAAGTGTCAATGAAGTTGTGTGCACATTGCGATATTCGGAATGTACAAATGACAAAAGTATTTGATAGTCATGGACATTACAGCCTAACTATAATTGGGTAGAAACATTAAACAAGCAGAATATTGGAAAAGATAGAAGCACGATAGAAGAACCCATAATAATGGTTAATGGTTGTTGTGTCCCGAGCTTACGTAGCGACGTGCGAACACTATGATGGGTAGGTAACTATCCTCTGTGCCCTCAAGCTATCCTCGGAGGTTTCCTCCATCACTACAAGTTCTTTGGCTGCCGTACACTGATAGAAAAAATCTCTGATACGAAGAATTCATTCTCTTGAGACAAGAGATTTTCTTTGCAAAGGCCAAATTCTTCAATTTGGCGGGGAATCCTCCCAACGAGGATGTTCGAATGAGTTCCAAATGTTACTAGAACTTTACATTAGGCAATAGATACTTCATATATCGACATTTGCTAAGTTTATACAGAAAAAAGTGAAAATTTAAGTTAATAACAAAAATATAATTTTAGAAAGACACATTCAATAAACTGATATGTAACATATTCATTCTCCAATATCTAACCATCGTACAGCATAAGAATTATAATAGACGGCATGAGGTACAAATGCCGACCCGATTTGAGCATTCGAAAGCAAATCTCTTGTCTCAAGAGAATCGATGTTTCGTGTCAGAGATTTTTTCGATCAGTGTAAGGCCCACAAATCTAGTTCACCGTAGGTGAACTACAAATTTTCGAAAGTCTAGGGCACTCCTATTAGTGCGATGGGATGAGTGTCGGTATTTTTCTCGCAGGGACTGAGAACGCGTTCCAGTTCTCGTGCCCATTCTTTTTTTTTACTGAAACAACGATGAAGAACGAGAACGTTCTCACGGGAACGAAATATCAGGCGCGTTCTCACGAGAACGAAAGTTGGTACCCAAATGTTAGGAACGTTCTTACGAGCACAAAAAGCCTCAACGAAAGGTCGGGAACATTCTCATGAGGACCAAAAGTACATTTCGCGAACGTTCTTACTAGACCGAAAATCAGCCATCAAATGTCGCGAAAGAACGAAAGTTGGGAATGTAATGCAGGTTCTCAATCAACCCGCATGGAACAAAAATATTCGGAATTATCTACGGAAATATATGGGGCCTTCAAGTTGAAGTTATTGCAGCGGGAACCGCCTGGTTTTGGCTTTAATATGAAAATTCACATGACTCGTCGCTAGATAGAAAAAAAGATACCTATTTTTTTTTATGAACAATTGAGGACTTTGTCATGAAGAAATGAGGATATGTAGAAAACTACAATTTTAATTAGTTTGGAATTCGTATCCCATATGTACACGGAAAGAAAAAAAAAACATAATTATTAGACCCCTTGTGACTAATCTGAGGACGAAATTTCCGTGAGTCCAAAAATTCATCCCAGTGAGTATGAAAACTATCCCGAAACAACAGAAAAAGTCGGCCGAATGCGACTAAAGTTTAGACTATAGGAGTCTAATTTTTCGACTCACGGAAATTTCGTCCTCAGATTAGTCACCAGGGGTCTAATAATTATGTTCTTTTTCTTTCCGTGTATGTAGCCAAGATCATTCTTTTCCGGCACGAGTTAGAGATATATAAAAAAAAAGTGTTCGCCGCCAGAAGATACATATTTTGTTTATGATTATTTTTTTCGCTATCACAATTTTTAAACTTCCCTGCGACTATCCCAACATTCCCAAATGTTTCCTAACTCAAATTGTTGCTCGCAAAGATACAGAATGTTTCCCATTTTTCTACTTATTCCGAAATGCCTGAAATTGAAATTTGTGCTTGCCTAATTCCCCAATGGTTCAATACGTTTGTCAATGTTTTCATTGTTTTTGGAAACAATTCTGAATAGCTCGAAATTACCGAATTATGCCAAATTTCGCCTTTTCAATCTATTTATAACAATGTCGCAATTTCGTTCAATCCTCTTCAATTTTTCACGAAATATCTAACAAAAACGAAATATCATATGTGAGCAATGTCTTCAGATTCTGTCATTGTTGAAAACTTGTGCATTTGATCAAAAGAATAACTAGAGGGAGAACGAATTGAGAACCCTCATCAAGTCAAGCATCTTTTCATTCCTGTGAGAACGTTCCCGAAATTTTGTTCCGGCTTTTCGCTCTCGGCAGAACATTCCCGACGCGTTGTCGTGAGAACGTTCCCGACTTTCGTTTCCGTGAGAATGTTCACAACTTTCGTTCTCTAACGTTCCCGTTCTTGGAGACGTGAACGTAAGGACGCAGTCTTTGTTTCGTTCCCGACTTTTGTTTTCAGTCCCAATTCGCTTAACAGTAAAAAGATCTGTTCTGTGTCCAATCCATTGACAGAAATAGTGTCGGAGATCACAATACCAGGTTTTTGAGAGAACATACTCATTTTAAAGAAATCATTCTTAACCAGATCAAATGTTCTCTCAGGAAAATGATGTGTGATTTCCGAAATATTGTTATTAGCTATGAACATGGTTTCCGCAACCGCTAATTTTCTACTTGTTTCTCTTGAACAATTAGACTATAAAGAAGACATACCTGTCGAACGAGAGTTTCGATCCAAAGATCGTAGCAAAAGCCTCTTCAGCAGCCGAGGGGCTTTGCAAGTGGGTGAGAGCGATGGTTCTCTACGATAAAGTAGCACGCGAAGTAGCGCCAAAAAAAGCAGCACTGTCTTCAGCGGAAAAAGATTATCGCGACACAATGACATTTCTCGAAAAACAACGGAAAATGTTGATAGAGTTGACTGAAAAGTTGGCATTACTGAGAGAGGATCTTGATGGAACTCTGGACAAGAAAATAGCATTGGAGAATGAAGTGATCACTTGTAGGAATCAACTAACTAGGGCTGAGAAACTCATCAATGGGTTGGGGGGTGAGAAGGACCGTTGGAGCAGCTCGGCTGAGAGTCTCCAAAGAGCATATGATACACTGCCCGGAGATATTCTCATCTCCTGCAGCATCATTGCCTATCTCGGACCATTTATAAGTTCCTACCGAATTCACTATGTGGACAAGTGGAAACTTTACGTCCAACATTTGAGGATTCCATGCTCTTCTGAATTCAACTTTGTCACAGCTTTGGGGTCTGAGATTAAAATTAATTCGTGGAATATATTTGGTCTACCCAGGGACAGTTTTTCCATCGAGAATGCAATTGTCATGGACAATTCCAAAAGATGGAGTTTGCTCATTGATCCACAGAGCCAGGCCAACAAGTGGATTAGGAATACGGAAAAAGTGAGTGAGCTTGAAGTCGTGAAGCTCACGGATAAGCACTATATGGATATTATAGAGCAATGTATTGAATACGGTAATTTGGTATTTCGTTTTACATTGAAGATTGAACACAAAATTGATGAGATTTCGATTAGAATCCTAGTTCATATTTTACCCTTAAAAAACCAATTATGGAATTTGAAGGTTTTCGCTAATCTGATAATGTTTTGAACGATTTAAGGAGTGACACCACTTTAGAAGCCGAAAAAGGGCTTAATTTAGACAGTTTATTGTGGGATTATAGGAAGAGGCGTACGATTCATATTTGAATGGTTCATTTAACATATATTAATGCGTGACAAAAAATTATTATCATTTTTTTATTATTTTCTCTCATGAAAGACATGCGACATTGATGATTTGAACAGAAGTTCGATCAGCATTCTGCTCAAAAATTCTGAGATTTGTGAACAGATGGTACACACAGACACCTTGAAAAGCGATAATGTTTTTTATAGTTTATTCTATTTTCCTGATTTCGTTCAACAATTATTTATAGTTATTCGTTTTCAATATGTGGTTATTTATTATGGATCACTTATTACAAAATTAAAAATAACCTCATGGCTAAAATCTTAATTGAATTCCTCGTCAGTTTGTTTATACCAATTGAATAATGTTCACGATTCTACAAACCCTCAGCAACTGCCGTTTATTTGAATTGTTTCAGGTAAACCCATTCTGATTGAAAATATCGCCGAGGACCTGGACGCCCCACTCGATCCCATCCTCACGAAAAGTACCTACAAAATTTTCGGCAGCCTATATATCACGCTCGGTGAAAAAACAATCCAATACGATGAGAGATTCCGCCTCTATATAACGACCAAGTATCGCAACCCGCACTACCTCCCCGAAGTTTTTAACAAAGTAACACTGATAAACTTTGCCCTAACGATTGAGGGCCTAGAAGACCAACTTCTGGGGATAGTAGTTGCAAAAGAACGTCCAGACTTGCAAAAGAAGCGGGAGTTTTTGATCATTGAAGGTGCAGCAAATCATAAGGCATTGAAAGATGTCGAGGATAATATCCTAAAGACCCTAGCCACATCCGATGCAGCCATTCTCGATGATGAGGAAGCAATTGAGATTCTAGACTCTTCAAAACTTCTCTCCCTCGATATTATGAGAAAACAAGAAGCTGCGAAAAGCACGGAGAAAAAAATAGAGGCCTTCCGCCAGAGTTACAGACCGATAGCAAAACACAGCTCCTCATTGTACTACACAGTGACCGATCTTCCCAGCATCGATCCAATGTACCAATACTCTCTTTCATGGTTCATCAATCTCTACATCATGTCCATAGAAACAGCAAACAAGAGCAAAATTCTTGAGCAGCGGTTAACGTACCTACGTGACGCATTCACCTATAATCTCTATCAAAACGTCTGCAGATCACTCCTCGAAAAGGACAAAGTTCTGTACTCTTTTCTGCTGTATACAACGATTCTACTCGCGGAACAGAGAGTAGTTAAGACAGACTTGATATTTTTTTTGTCAGGCGGCATCGTCGTCGGGAAAACTTCGGCGAATCCAGCTGCCGATTGGTTGCCAGATAAAGCCTGGGAGGAAATATCGAGGGTAGGACAATTGCCACCTTTCTCGAACTTTGCAAAAAGCTTTAAGAGCCATTTAAACGACTGGAAACAACTTTATGATTCTATGTCTCCAGAGAAATTGAAATATCCAGAGCCTTGGGAGTCGTCTTTATCAGGTAATGCTTGTGAAAATAAAAACTTTGTTACAGAAACAGTTGTTGGAAAAAGTTGATCAGAACACTTCAAAATAAGGCTAAAATTTTGTAAATAGATGGAGACATAAAGAGCTTTGCTATAAACCCAGGAACGTAAAATAATAAACCCTCAGCAGGGTGTGCAATTACTGAGAATTCTCTATTTTACATGGCGGGGTTAGAACATCATTTTTTGTTCCGGTATGGAACGATTTGCGCCACGCGCAGGGGGAGGGAAAGCTTACTTCACGCCCGCCGGGGCGGAAAATACTTTTTTTTTGAGACCGCAACCGGGAAATGTAGTTTAGACGTTTGTCTTTGTTACTTTTATTCTCAATGAGGTATGTAAACTTCAGGCGGGTTATGAACGATTTCCATAGTACCTTAAATTTACATCTCGTCAATAACCGCTAATTTGACTGGTGATGGCGGCAAAACTTGTCTTAGGATTTTTACAAAATTGAATATATGGTCAACAGAAATGGATACATATTGAAACAAAATATAAGCAATAGTGCTGTAATTGTTAGGGACCGAGTTCTACACTTTTATTTTCATTCTTATTTTCCTCTATTTTGGAGGCCATTCTCCAAAATAATTTAGAAAACGTTCAAATGATCCAGAATCAAATTCTTATTTTGCAAACGTGAATCCGAAAAAGTAGCTGTCGCGAAAGAACACCATACTTGAATTTCGCATGTCGTCAAGTAATATACTTTCTTCACTCGTAATTATTAATAATTACACTCAAAGGTGTTCTGTTCAAGACATCATTAATATTGCCTCCTTCAAGGAAGAATCCATAACTCCTCTTCAATTTTGCGAAACTTTGTAAAAAAAACACCTACCGCAATGATATAATTTACATTCTTCCGACGTTCTCCAGAAATTACAATGTCATTCGTAATTTTTGTTTTTCCACGCGGTTTCTGCAGCAGATCTCGATAAACTTGTTCAAACGTGCGATAACCACCTTCTGCCAGACTTTCAGAAATTAATCATCCTGAGGATGCTCAGGCCCGATAAGATAACTCTGAAGGTAATTCAATTCGTCGAAAAAGGAATGGGTCGAAGATTTATAATTCCACCAAGTTTCGACCTTGCTAAATCATACGCCGACTCAATGTGCCTTGTTCCCTTGATATTTATCCTATCACCGGGCTCTGATCCCATGGGTGCCCTGTCCAATTTCGCCGAAGAGATGCATTACAGCTCAAGATTCACCTCAATATCTCTGGGTCAAGGACAAGGGCCCATTGCAAAACGAATGATTGAACATGCCCAGAATACAGGCTCCTGGGTTTGCCTGCAAAATTGTCATCTTGCTGTTTCTTGGATGCCCATATTGGAAAAAATCTGCGAGAATTTTGATCTGACCAATACATCCATCAACTTTCGTTTATGGCTGACGAGCTATCCCTCTGTTAAATTTCCCATCTCTGTACTGCAAAGTGGCGTCAAGATGACCAACGAACCTCCAACCGGTTTACAACAGAATCTCATGAGATCTTACACATCGGAACCAGTTAAAAATCCGGAATTCTTTGAAGGCTGCCCGAGAAAGGAGAAGATATTCACACGGCTACTTTATGGTCTCTGTTTCTTTCATGCTCTAGTTCAAGAGAGACGAAATTATGGGGCACAAGGATGGAACATACGATATGGATTCAATGAATGCGACTTTCAAATATCTGTTCAGCAGCTGCAAATCTTTATCAATGAATCCCAGCAGGTACCTTTCAAAGCCATCAAGTATCTTACCGGCGAGTGCAATTATGGAGGGAGGGTCACAGATGATAGGGATAGACGATGTCTTAATACCATTTTACTGGATTTTTATAACATGGAGGTCATTGAAAACGCTAATTATAGCTTCGCCAATATGGGGAGTGAATACACACTGCCGCAAAGGTATTATTTATTTCTCATGAATATGCTTCTTTGTAGTTAAGAATACGTAATTAAACGGCAGAAAATTCATTGGGAGGTACTAGGAATTTCTCGTCTGGGTCTCTGTGGAGCCAAACGGAGCGACTTAAATAAGATCGATTAACAATGTCAGAATAAATTTCAGGTTTGGTTTTTCTTTGGTAATCTAACCCATTTTTAACGTGAATCTCGATAATTATGACAAGGACGTTAGAATACAGAAATTCATCGGAAAAATCCACTATGAGGTGGTCGTCTTAGAAACACTCCTTAAAAATTCCGAAACATTGACGAAGGAATTGAATAGGCGGTAACCCCAGCCTAATTCCCTACCTACACTTCATCTAACTAACTTATATCTAACTCCACAGGCCATGAGTTCGTTTTTCCGATGATGGAAAATTTTTCCATCACCGGGATTCGAACCCTTGCACCCTAGACGCTTTGTTCAGGCGGCGAGCACGCTAACCACTCGACCAAAGTCTTGACTTGACTTGAAAATTGTTTATTCACATTTGTCATATATACATACTATATACAGTATTAATATCTTAAGTGCTACGTTCTAGATCACCAGCCGTTGGCTTTATATCTAATTTGAAAGAAGTGTAACCTAATTTTTCATTATTACAGATATTTGCGATTATTTACATGATGGCTACAAATTTTTATGGTGGATCTAAGCAATGTATTAACTATCTGTCAGGATATGTTGCGAATTTCACACTCTCATACATGTATATGGGACTGTTCAAATATTACGTCACGCGCTTAGGGGGGGGGGGGGGGGTTCGAATTTTGTGACGCCTTGTGATGCAGGGGGGTGAGGGCCATCGAGAGTGTGATGTCACACAGTTTTCATTTTTTCACCAGAATGTGAAGAAATGAAATTCACTGCATTTTCCCTGAAACAAGATATTTTCAGGTTTCTTTATATCGATAATGTATCAAGCCCCTACCGATATGCTTGTATATCGATTTAGTATCGATATATAGGTATATCGATAGGCCGCACGAGTTTGCGCACTCAGCTCAGGTGCGGGGGGGGGGGGTCAAATTATGTGACGTGATATACTAAGGGGGGTCCGTGTGTGTGACGGTCGTGTGATCGAGGGGGGAGGGCGCAATTGATCCAAAAATGCGTGACGTAATATTTGAACCGTCCCATATAGAGGTGGATATGTGTAGATATGACCGATGTAATCACAAGCGCCAACATTTTTCAATTCATTTTGAGTAGTTTTTGCATTTTCTTTCGTTCTAATTTAGGACTGGTTATCGTGATTATATACGACAAATCGAGGGAATTCCAATGAATCCACCTCCAGAAATTTTCGGTCTGCACATGAATGCCGGTATAACGAGAGATTTGGAAGTGTCCAAAACCTTCTTTGACGCAATGTTCGAGATCCAGGGTACCGTCACGGTGGGTGATACGTCTCAACAGGATGAATTATTGCTGACAATGAAAAGGAATATCTATCATCGTCTGCCGAAGCTATTTGATCTTGAGGAAGCGCAGAAGATGTACCCGGTATCTTACATGGAATCCATGAACACTGTGTTGATTCAGGAGATGGAACGGTATAATATGCTTTTAAGAGTGATACGAGGGTCACTAGCGATGCTGGAGAAGGCAGTTCAAGGAATGATTGTAATGACATCAGAGTTAGAGGTAAGATCTGCAATGAAGCAGTATAATTGGAACAGGTCGAGCGTAAGGTGAACTAACCAGCATTCGAACTGGTTGGATATTCAAAACCAAGTTGAAAATGTGTGTCTACCTGCATGCTCGTGTGGTTTATTCGCATTCGTTCCTCGGGTTTGTACTCCCCATGGTTGCTGCTTTTGAACATTTTCGTCGAAGAGAGTACTGGAGACCCACCCATGCGGCTGACTTTCCCACTTTGGGCCATCGTTTTCTTGAACACCGGGTAGACCTCCAGAAACCCTTGTGCTACGGGAGCCTGTGATGAAACCCCCCCTCTCTCCGCGTCGTCTTGGGTTTCCCTTCGGCCCAGCGTTCTCGTTTTAAGGGCCTCGCCCATGAACACACACAATTTGTTCCTGTTACCTGTTCGAATTCATGAAAAAATATTATTGAAAATTTCCCCCGGGCACGCACCCCAGAACCTTGATACATTAGGGAGAAACTCACTTCACCAAAGCCCAGATGTCCGTATTTGTGGGGTGTGTGTGTGTGTTTGATACAAAAATCAGTATTTCTGAATTCCTCAATAGATTGCTCTAGCTCCATCGTATATTTACATATCTAGCTATACAGGGTGTATCTATATTGGCGGAGAACCTCCGGTCCACCAATGTAGATTGACCTCCTGAATACGGGAGAAATAATTGTAAAAATCATTTTTTAGCAATTTTTTTAATAATTAATAATTAATGTAGGCCAATGAGAGGACCGGCTTATGGCGCGGGATAGTGTTCGAGAAAATTCGAAAAATGAACAATAACGTGGCATTAGAGTCACGCCAAAAGATATGTGAGAACAGTTGAGTCGCTATTTTCTCGTCAATTTTGTATTGATGGCGGAAATGATAAGGCGAGCTGAGAGATGGCGTGCATATGTACGTTTCTTGTGAAATGGAATTTGTTTACAAAAGAGGTAACCAAAATCAGTTAATTCGTAAAGCCAACAAAAGGTTTATTCAACTAAAATGCATGATTTATTTGGCCGAATAAATCATTAACCATTAATTGGAATCAACTTCATTAGGTCAAGTAAAGCATTTTGATGGAAGTACGAGTAATTTTATTTTTTTCTACTGCTGAGGATAGGATAGGATCAGTGGCTTTAATATCAGTGTAAATCGGAGGTTATTATTAAAACAATCCAATTATATCAATACACAATTCGACACTTGCCTCTCTCAGAGCATATAGTCAAGAAAAGGAATAGAATAGAATCGATATACAATAGATTTTTTATTGTGTTTCCACCTCGTGATTTTCTACAAATGAAATTATCGGTTTGTGATAACTGAAGTAAGAAACGAAAACTTTTGATTGACACACACATCAAATTATTCCGGACATAATTTATGATACAGAAAATAACGCTCGGCACATATATAACGTATACATTAACACACCAAACTGGAAAACAGTTGGCTTTTTACCGTGGATAGAAAATGTGCTTAACGCCATCTTACCCCATGCGTTAAATTATGACGAACGTGTCATTATCGACGTTCCCATGGAACACGTTGTAAATGGGTCTAGATGTGGGTGAATGCTCTATACTTCTCTCTCTCGTGCTCCCCTCCCCGTACCTCGCATACCGTCTCTACATCCTAGCGCGTAAAGTATGTATGCACTCCATATACGGCGCTTCTCCCTTCCCAATGGTGTTGGTTTTTGTGACATAGGGACTCGCGTGTATTCGATTCACACCCAAAGGCGCTTATAGAAGTTTCAATTAAAAAAAAAATAGGAGTAAAATTTTCGAGGATTAGAATTCGCTTGTGATTCGTTTCTTTTGTTCATGTCGTCTACTATGATGTAAGTATGGGAATGTATTTGAAGATTATTTGTTTTGATTCTATATGAATTGATATTTTGTGGGAAAATACAATCACGCTGTTTGTTTCGATTGCCCGTGGATTTCAATAGTTACTCGTGAATGCTTCTGGTTTTCTTTTATTTACGTTTCGATGCGATTATGCATATGTGGTGACCCTCCCATGGTGCCGATGGAAACCGAATTCTTCCCACACTGTACGGCATTCACTTAGTTTGACCCAATAAATCCAATGCCTACCAGACTGTACATTGCCTGGGTCAATCTACAATTGAAGGAAAACCACGGAAAACCTCAATTTGGTCCCCCCTCAGGGACCTCGTGTGCCAAAGGCCAGCGCTCTAACCACTCGGCTATAGCCGTCGGTGAATGCTTGTGGTTCGAGCATCTGTTGTACATCATTATGGACCTCGAATTGGTGTTGAGAGCTGACGGGTCACTGCTGAATCGTCTGCAACTGAATGTTGCTAAGACTAAGGCGATTATTTTTGGGTCCTCGGGTTTTGTCGACCGTATTTACTCGTTGCCTAATTTGTATCTTGGTGTTGGTGGCGTTTCTATTCCTTTTGAGACCTCGGTTCGTAGTCTTGGGATGGTTCTAGACAGCAAATTGTCGTGGCGAGGGCCTCACAGAGAGTGCACTCGGTGATGTATCGTCTCCGCTTTTTCAGAACTAGCACCACCTTCGAACTACGGAAACATCTGGTTCAGGCTCTCTTGTTCCCTGTGGTGGATTACTGCAGTCTTGTTTATGGTGGCTTTTATGAGGAACGCTCCATGAAAATTCAGCGTCTCATGAAAATGGGAATTAGATACATCTTTGGGGCCAGGCGGGATGAGCGCATTACCCCCTACCGGAAGCAACTGGGATGGATGTCATGGGAGTCGAGAAGGAATTACTTCTTAGCTTGTCTCACATATCGTGTCCTTAGTTCTGGGGAACCGAGTTATTTTGCGGCTTTCTTTGTGGCTACTCAGAGCTCGCGTCCGGTGAGGGGGGAGGTGAACCCACTATGCATTAGACCTTTCAGAACGGGCACCTTGCGCCGCTCGTTTCATGTCTCTGCAGCTTATTTCTGGAATGATCTCCTTTCCTCCATCCGTAATCTGCCTGCCCTACCCTCTTTCAAACTGGCACTACGTGTTTTTATCCTATGCAAAGAACATTTACTAACCACGTAATGTTCTGCTCTAATTGGATGCTCTGATTTTTCCCTTTGATCCGACTGTGCCTGATTTGGCGTATGCCTTCTGCATTTGAGACTCCAGTATAGATTTTCTTTATTACACATTGTTTTATTCTTTTTCTTTTTCTTAGATTTTAATTACCAGTTTTTATTTTTTGTTATTTAGAATTTTATTTTCTAGTCTAATACATCATTTTTTTGCTATTGCATCTTGTTGAAAGTACTTACAGTATTATATGTTTTGTTATCTTTTTCAGTTTGATTAGCTGTGTTTCTTGCTACTGAGCTTGCTCAGAATGTATTTTGGACAACATAATGTACAGTAAATATATCTCAATCAATCAATCAATCAATCGTTTCAAGAGTTGGAAAAGGAAGGGCAGCAAGAACAAGAGTGAGATCAAATCCCAAGTTCCACGCTAGGTGTCGTTACAATATATATATTACTGGAAACTCTATGTTGATTACGAGAATCGACTTGGTTCTGTTGTTCGAGAGTACAATAATTGCTCTTTCCGAAAATATTTGAAAGGGATTGCCTCCAATAGCATTCTGTAATTTATTTACGATGTTTATTAGTGCCATTTATGATTTGTGTTACTATAATTTGTTTTCTCATGTTTATTAATTTGTTTTGAATTTTGTAGTTACCGTGTAATTTATGTAAATTGCAAGGCAGTGTATATTCACACGTGCCACTGTAAATTTACCGTGGATATACGGGAGCTTTTAACGTGGATATAAGGTAATTTTTACCGTGGCTGGAGGGTTGGAAGAGAAAAGCAACGGGCCCCTTTTTCTTCCGTGGATGTATGAAGCATTTTAGGGTGGTTTTACGATAATACGTAACGTGGATATAGGGCATGCATTGGGCCCCGTCGATATACGGAAGATTTGACCATAAATCTAGTGTAAGCTTTATCGTAGATATAAGGTATATAAACGGATGATTTGACCATTAATTTATTGTAATCCTCAGCGTGGATATATAGTAGATGAACTACATGGTTAGGTCAACTGAGCCATTTTTACCATGGATTTAAAATGACTTTTTCCTGGGAAGTAAGGTAAGTGATTTTTACCCATTACTCCCATTTTTGAGAGTGTGAAATAATTTATAGTGAATATATAAGCAGATTTTTAGGGTGGACTAAGCCAGATCTGACTTGAGGAATAATTTTTAATCAAATTTGTCAAAGTCTCAGTTGTATGATACACACATGATCGCAACGTGTACAGATAGGCCCTCTCACCAGTCACACGGACTGGTGTCGATCGTGGCAATAGTGCACTCCCCACTCTTTTTCTCCATCACTCTCTCCTTCTTTCAGGATGTCCTCTCGCCAGCCCCCTAACCTCTTCAACTTTCATGGTCAATGTCAAAAAATGGCTGCATAAAATAATAGATATTACCGAATACTCTTTTACTATATGAACCATTACAACCGGGCCATTTTTGGCTTCTATTGTTTTTGCTCATATTTTATGAATATCAATAAACAATTCAATATTCGCGTTTTGGCAA
Source organism: Asobara japonica (assembly GCA_026005395.1). Classification (NCBI taxonomy): domain Eukaryota; kingdom Metazoa; phylum Arthropoda; class Insecta; order Hymenoptera; family Braconidae; genus Asobara; species Asobara japonica. The sequence continues at coordinate 211,599 of BQMI01000405.1, read as the reverse complement.
ACTCGATCAAATTTCTACAAAATTCACGTTACTTGAGGAGTAGGTCTTTACATATTTTTTCTCATGTTGCAAGGTTTTAACGGTTAAAAATAATTATAAACAAAATGGTGTAGAATGTCTTCAGAATTTTTTCTTGTCTCAATGTCTAAGTGAATGAAAATATTTATATACTGAATTTGCTGTAAATAGTTTGAAAATGCGGTCAACAAAAATCCGGTCAAGAATTTAAAAAAAGCAATTTTATAGTTTCAACAAATTAATGAAAAAAATTAGACCTAGTCAAATTCGGTGTATTTCTTTTGGAGTGCGGCAATTGTTATAAAAACTTCGCTTAAAAAGCCATGAACCCCGTCCAAGATAGTAAAATGTTTGAATTTCTAAAAAAAAACCGTATCATTCTGTAATGACGAAACCGTCACATGCACGGAAAAATGTTCAAGGAACCCTGAAGGGGAATATAGCATATGGTATACAGCTATTTTTTTTGCTCGCAAAAAATCCAATTTTTCATTAATTTATTAATAATTAAATAAACCATTTGATTTTTCTTTTCAGTGTATTCAATGTGACGCCCTCCACTTGAAACTTTTTTTATTCCAAAAACTGTCGAGCTGTTGATTAAAAAAAAATTCTATCATGTGAAACTTTGAGCCCATGTTAAATCACCACAACTTCAAAAATTTCTCACTCAAATAAAGAGGTCAATAAAACATGCTCATTCGACAGCTAACATTTTGAATTCTACACCAGAAAAATTGAACAAAAACTGTCGAGGAAAAGGGGTATGATCGCACAACCTTAACATGGTAAAATTGACCATGTTCACAGGAATTTATATATGAATTGAGGAATAATTTTTAATCAAATTTGTAAAAAAAAATTGGAAATATTTTGAAAAAATGAAGAAAAAAAGATCGCAAAAAGCTGAGAAAAATTGAAAAAATTGTGTACACAATGAAACGAATTGATGAAAAAATGCCAGTTTGAACAAATTTCAAAGTTTTGGAAAAAGTTTTGAAAATTCGAAATAAAATTTGAGAAATTTGAGAAACAATTAAAGAAAATTTTGGAAACCTTTCGAATTTTTTAAAAATATTTTTTCACATTTTTCCAATTTTTTTCTCATTTTTTCAAAACTTTGTCAAATTTCAACTTTTTGAGAATTTTTTTTGATTTTTCAAAAAAATGTTCATGTTTTTCTCAACATGTTCAAATTTTGTCAGTTTTCTTCACTTTTCCTCTGCATTTGTTCGAAATACTTGCAATCTTTTTTCAATTTACATATAAATTATTGTTGACATAGTCAATTTCACCATGTTAACGTAATACACTTTTCCATGGCAATTTGCCATGTGAAATCTGAAAAATTTCAGAAATGTTAAAAAATGTCAAACTTTGGATTCCTTAGATTCCCTCCAAATTTGTTTGCAAAAAGGGCACCTTAGGAGGATAGACTACAATCAGCATGGTATATGAGTGGAGTTGAATGAATACTTGAAACCTTTCCATCTTTACAAATTAATATTTCCTTTTTTGATTGAAATTTTCAATATCGAAAATCTCAGAAGGTATATCAGTATAAGTATAAGTATAAGTATTATAGTTCAATTATATGTTATGAACAAACTTCCTTAGAGCTTCGTTCATCTTTGGTCTTCTCTAAGAGGCCTCGAAACCAAAACAAAACTATGAAAGAGCGGGGAAAACTTGTCTCCATGGATTCTCAGCCAAAAGAGCATGAAAAAATGAGAAACAAAACTTAGAAAATTTTGAATTTTTTTGGTTCCGGAACCTCATGAGATGAACTTGATTCGTATACCCTAAATATTATTTAAATAGACAATAAACATGTGCAAAAAATGGCAGCTTTCGAGGCCTTTTAAGAGAACATGGAGACTATTTTTAATTTGTTATCAATACTATTCTCAGACATTCACAAAAACGCTCAATGAGTCAATCGATAAAGTTCTCCTCGATCTGACAGTCCGAGACATCAGTGATACCAGTTATCAGAAAATTCTTGATGGGGAGGGGGTAAGGGATGTTTTCATGAATACCCTCAATAAGGTGGAAAAATTGTCTTCTGAATATTCAAGTTTTCTGTGCATATTGAACTTCAAAACAATCTCAATTATTTCTTCAGCAATTTAGCAATATCATCGATGCCGAGATGATATTCGAGGACACTATTGAACAGCAAGACGAGAAGACGCTCGAATTGAGCCTGAATGAGTCCCGTCCCGCCATGACTACTTCTAAGGTAAAAAAATAGCCTTGAAATTGTATTTTCGTCACCATGCCCATCAAATATCATTCCATAGACACTTCATTTCTGTTATCCGCCATTCACAGTGCGATGAAAAATTGCGGTTTTTCAGTTTTCTATGTTTCCCTCTAATGACCTCAGAGTTCACTCAGGGTCAATTCTGAGTGACTGGAGTTTTTATATGATGAAATGAATACTATAAAATCTTATTCGTAAAAATTCGGGAAACTGGAGATGTGACTGCTAGAAAAAGGAAGAAATCATCGATATATACTGATCCTGATCAGATTCAGGTGATGGATGATTCCCCTCCAGATGTTTGTGAATCACAGAGAGAACCAGATTCTCCAACTCCTCTTGCCAAGCGCCCTCGGAACTCCCCATCGCCACTCACTGCTCGGTCCCAGATAGACAACCTCTTGAGGAAAAACCTAAGTTCAGAGTCTGGACGTGAGAGAGAACACATGCTCCATGAACTGGAGATAATTGGAAAGATCGAAAACACAACGAAGCGAAAGGGAGCGCCAAAGGGTCTTAGAACGATTGTTATTGGACTTCCAATCAAGAGGACTAGAAGGAGTCGAGAGACTCATTCTAACGCCATCATGAAAGGAACAAGATTCGATACTAACAATGATGAGGAGAAGAAAAACATTCTTTTGAGCTGGCTGCTGGGTGAATCCCAAGTGAATCGCAATTACGCAACTTCAAAAATTTGTATCGATGAAGTGGAGTATTCTACACTCAATGATTCCTTCATTGATGCCCCGACAAGGATCTCAAGCTCCTGAAGAACTTCATGGCTGAAGGCGCATGGACACAACTCGCTCATCACGTGGATCAAAAACGTCTGGCAGATGACTTTAAGTGCGCCGTTTGCGGTCAGAAAGACAACCCTTTTTGCGAGGAAGTCATAATGTGCGAGCAATGTCTCAAATGGTACTATTTGGTGTGCGTGGGCGTCAAGAACACCCCAGAGGGTGACTGGTTCTGCAGGGCATGCTCCAAATGAACGTGAAGGCATGAAAAAAACATTGGAGTTACTCTGATTTTGAATTACATCATTTTGAATTGAATTACGTTACAAAAATATTTGAAATGTATATGGTTTGGCAACCCAAATTCAGTTTTTTTCTTTCATCCAATATACCCCATTGAACATTCATTTTTCTGGGTCACTAGAATCACCTCAGGCTCCTGGCATTTGAACCCTTTGGGTTAGTTTTTACTTTTTCCAGGCTGCAACAAAGTTCTCGCTGGGTTTCGATATTTCCCCTCCGTCATGCCAAGATTCTCCAGTGGTATCACCAACTAGAAATGCTGTGGGGGGGCCTCAAGAGACTGCAGAATTCCTTCTTCCGCCGCTCTTGTTTTTCTAGAAACATTTCGATTCCTGTTCCCAGAGTTGTTCGGATTGTTCCTGTCTCTAAAGCTGCTCCAATTCTTCCAAGGACAATTTTCAGATTCATCTCTGGAGTTACCTTTGTTCCACTTCACAGAGTCGCGAGTGTAAGAGCATCGTCACTCTCTGGCCCCTGATATCCGCAACAATGAGAGTGTCCGAAATCTGAGTACTCACTGGATCTATTGTTTTCTCTAATCTCTGGAGTCACTCCCTGAACGAGCATTTGATTATAAATTGTGTCGACCTGTTGTTACAATTGCTGTGTTGGGAGTTCCTTGAGGTGCAGATTCCACGTGTTGTTCTTTGAGGGTTGGTCGCCAGAGTCCCAAAAGTCACATGATGAATCACCTCATGGCGCTGGTTGTGGGGAAGGGGCTTTTCTTCCCAGGTTTCAAGGACTGTGTTAAGAATTTTGAGGTGTTGGTGTCACTGTTAATACTTGAATTATCAACGATGCGACGCGAGTCTCCCAAAGAATTTTCAATTAAATTCTTCGGGAAATGCTCCCGTCGTTTGACTGGGAAAATAAAAAAATGTTAGAAAACCGTGTGTCGAGTTTTTGCGACGCTTTGAAGGCTGCGGGAACGACTCGGGTCACGTGGCTGGGCGCTGAAGCGGGCAGCAATATGGCGGCTCAATTTGTGAAAAATCCCCAAAAACACGATATTTAAGGTATCCTTAGCGTGAATTGCGTTTCTTACGGATTGATTGGAATTTTTACTGGTTGTAGATAATGATAGGTTGGACCATCTCAAAAAATCGTGGTAAAAGTTTATGTATAGCATTCGAGAAAAAAAAATGATTAAAGTTGCCCTTTTTGCTTCCGAATGGAAGCATTGCAATCGGGCAATTTTCACTTTCGCTAATTATGCTTGTAAACTATATATAATGGTTTGAAACGTCAAAATACGAAGTTTGAGCATAGTGTCTGTATGTATCAATTTTTTTCGAAAATCTTCACTTACAAAATTTAACAAAAGACGGACTAAATTTTGAGCATCAAATCTGAAAAAATTATCAATTATTGGTAATGAGTACTTATCGATGTGGGCGCAATTTCAGTAAAATCTATCCGTAAGTTTCTTAGAAATCGACTTTTTTTGTTTTTTCTTCGATCGCTCATATCTCAGAAACTAATGGATATTTTTTAATTTCTTTTTTATCAAAATGTGCGTCTCAAGGAGATCCAGGGGATGATTGAAGAACATCTGGTAGGTTGCTCACAAAAAATTGGAGATATTCCAATTTTTCAGTTTTATACAGTTTTCTTTGCTTTTTGATTTTGTACGCACGCTAAAGTCCGCAAAAATTGAGATAAAAACTTGAAATTGGGAAAAAAGGTTCCTTATGTTGTTGCGAAGAACCCTATTGAATGGCGATGCGATTGTATCATTAGTTTTCCAGATTTCAATTTTTTCCTTTTCACGGTTTTTATTTTATTTCTCGATAATTATTCAAACGATTTTGTTGTTTTTTTTTAAAAGGTGTGCCTTGACGAGATCTATGATATGGTTGAAAAAAGTTGGGTCTATTAGTTTAGGTAATATCAGATATTCCTATTTTTTAACTTTTGACTTTGGTTTTACTTTTTGTGTTTGTTCGCACGCTAGCGTCCGCAAAAATGGCAATGAAAACTTGAAATTTGGAACAGAGATTCGTTTTGTTATGGCGAAGAGGCCTATTGAATGGCGATTCAATCGCATCATTAATTTTCTAGATTTTAATTTTTTCATTTTTACGGTTTTTCATTACTTCATTTCTCGATACGTATTCATCCGATTTTTTTGCCAAAATTCAAGCCTTAACGAGATCTATGACCTGGTTCAACGGTATTGAGAGAATTACTTTGGGTAATACGAGATATTCCTGTTTTTGCTTCCCTTCACCTGGAAAAAGATTTTTCAATACTGGAACATTGTCATTTTGTGTGCAATCGGAACATTCGAAAGCTTACCACCAATGAAATTGGGGGAAATACAAAAAACGGTGACAGATTTGACACATTCGACTGGGGGGGGGGGGGGGGGGGAAGACCTGCTTGTTTCGGTGTTTTGCTCATAACCCCCTGTTCTACTAGGCGGGATTTGCAATTCATTTTTTTATCTCGAGAACGCGTCTTACCATTTTTTTAATAAAAACGTGACGTAATGAAGCAATTCTTTTCGCACGTAATGCTATTGTTTCCACTTCGATTTCATCTATAGTTGATTCTATAATTACAAACAAAGTATGACACTTTTCGATACTTTCGGCGCTTGTCGTACATGGTGGGGAGTAACAATACCACGATTGGTCCGCCGCCGTAAATTTACCGTGGCGCATGTGAATGTACGCTGCCAAATTGCAATGAAATATACTCAGTTCTCTGTATTTTTCTTCTTGCAATTTATGTAGTTAATTTGTTAGTTCATGGGTGATAGGGTTTCTTTTCTTTGATTTGACAATAATCTTTGGAGTTTTTGGTGGATTTTTATTGGAAGAGTTTCTTTTTCACGGTTTATTTTTGACGCGGAGTTCTTTTGCCGGAGTTTTTTTTGACAGGGCTTTTTCGACGAGAGTTATTTAGACATGGGCCCAAGATTCCTCGCTTTTTCCCACTCCATCTAAATTATCACACTGTTAACTCACGGGTGTTCAACACCTTTCGGTGTTTTGCGCACTTCATTTTGAAAGCCACTCAATTCTTTAGATATTCTATTTCAACTTTGCTGATTTCCCACGATCTGTTGACAGATGAATTATTATTTCCTCTCCCTTCAGAACAACTGAATACATCCCATCCAAAATCCAAGCAACTCTAAGTTACTTGGGCACGCTCCGATGGCATCATCGCCAACCGAGCTTGACCAACCGTTGAGAATCTTCAAAATTGTCAAAATCTATGAAACTTGAGGATGAAAGTTTGATATTTCATTGACGGAAAGATTGCAACTATTTCTCGATACCGTAGTTTACATTGAAAGCGGAAAAGAGTAATGAGAACGGCTCTTGAATAAATTAAAAAATCTCCAGTTTTTCTTTTCAAAACCATATTACTTAACTTCCCGATTTAGGGCTTTTTAATTATTGGGTTTTTCCCAATGCCGCGAAAACTCAGTGAATATTCGGACTTCTCTATGTCTAGTGTGAGAGATGATTACGCCATCTGCACGACAAAAATTTTTGTACTGCCGGTGGTGACCGTGTTGACATGCGATAGTAAAGTGTAATATTGTATTGACGACATAATTCCAAATATCCAAATCCGTATGAAAAACGTCAACGCCACGATATCCTTTCTCCTCAACTGAGGGGATTAATCTGGAAGTTGAGCGTTCAGCAATGTAAGTATTTTTCCATTCTATTATTTGCAGCAAAAATTAACAAACTGCATCTTGCACATAACCTTTTATACCATGTGGTAACGTCTGACTTTGGCATTTTGCATCAATCGTATTTTTTCTAATGACTTTTTTCCACGATTATCATAATTAAGACGGTACTCTGATAGAAAAAATCTCAGACACGAAACATCGATTCTCTTCAGACAAGAGATTTGCTTTCAAATGCTCAAATTGGAGCGGCATCTGTACCTCATGCTGTCTATTATAATTTGGCTTTACGATGGTTAGATACTTGAGAATGAGTATGTTACATATCAGTTTATTGAATGTTTCTTTCTAAAATTATATTTTTGTTATTAACTTAAATTTTCACCTTTTCCTGTATAAACTTAGTACATGTCGATATATGATGTATTTATTGCCTAATGTAAAGTTTTAGTAACATTTGGAACTCATTCGAACATCTTCATTGGGAGGATTTCCCGCCAAATTGACGAATTTGGCTTTTGCAAAGAAAATCTCTTGTCTCAAGAGAATGGATTCTTCGTGTCAGAGATTTTTTCTATCAGTGTATATTGGATTTAACCCTCGAGCGTCCGCACTGCTATTGGCGTCTCACGCCCCCTCACGTGACGCGCATAAGTCTCATCCTCATGCTCACAATGCGTTTACTTACATATTCATAACTATCTGCTTCATAAATGAGTCAGTTTAGAATTCTCAAATCTGCATGGTTCGGTATGACACTAACGGCAGTCACACTGATTACTCGTGGTATATTGGAGAAGAACAAATTAGGTACACTGTGCTGAAATACCAAATCGGAAAGTTTTGTTTGTGTCCCGAATGGGGCACACACACGCACACACCATTAGTTAATCATTTAGTTTCCATGGATTCCTCGCACTTCCAGAAAAATGCTTTACTCGAACTGATTAAGTTTAATTAAGATTCGAATTAATGGTTAAGGATTTATCCGACCAAATGAATCATACATTTTAGTTGAATAAACCCGTTCCTGGCTTTACGAATTAACTGTTTATGTTTACCGCTTTTTTAAACAAATTCCATTCCACTTGGGAATTACATAAGCACACCATCTCTCAGCTCGCCTCATCATTTCCGCCATTAATAGACGGTTGGCGAGCGAGCAGCGACTCAACTGTTCTCGCACATCTTTTGGCGTGAGTATAACGCAACGTTGTGGTTCATTTTTCGAATTCCCTCGAATACTACCCCGCCACATCACCCGCTCCTCTCATTGGCCTACAGTAATTATTGACTATTCAAAAAACTGCTAAAAAAATGATTGTTAACATTATTTTTCCCGTATTCAGGAGGTCTCCGCCGGTGGACGGGAGGTTCTCACCAATACAGATACACCCTGTATATATGATTTCTTGTTGTTGGGTTATGAAAAGTTTTGCGGAAAATTTTTATGGCACTCTCGAATGTTTAATACTTTCCGCGAATAGTGGTACTCTTTGCCCTTTCATAAGAAAAAAAATCAGCAAAAAGCTCTGCTTTACCGAGGCCATTTTTATAAAAATACCTGCCCCCCCATTTTAGTTTGCATCTAGTTATGATATCTTACTCAGTTATATTGTTCGATCTCCAATTGGCTCTCAAAAGTTTTGAAAAATTCAAATTTTATTTCACCGACATTAGAATTGCCCAGTATTTGTTGTGAGTCAGTGCGGCATGGACGCATGTCTACCGCTCTCTATTAAATATAAATTCCAACCGCGCCTAACGTACAGTACAGTGAATTTTTGAAAATCGTTCAAGTTCTGGCACTAAAGTGTCGAGCTCAAAAATTCTCAACTTCCTCTAGGTTCCAAACGGGAAAGCAACAATGACTCCTCGTTTGGGAGAAAGAAGAAAACCGAAGGAAATGGTTGAAAACTAGTGTCTCAACTAATGAATTTGAGCGTGGTAGTGGAATTTTTATTGCTATCAAAAAGTGTATTCCAGTTGAAATGATATCTGTCATCAATCACAATCTTGAACAAATATTTATCAAGGTGAAAAATTATCAGCATGATCTTATTATTGGCTATTTACATGCTCCCGCAATCTTCAATTGAATCGTTTGAAAACCACATTTCTGCCATCATCTACATCAAAGACAGATTCCCGAACTCGATGCTATTACTAATCTGTGATTATAATCTTCCTAGCAGCGTTCGTCAGGAAGTCTGTTCCAAAATACTGTATGAAAACTTGTATCTTGCCTGCTGTGTGCAACTTAACCACATCCCTAATGAGAATAATCGTATACTTGACGTCTGTTTTGGAAACATGGATGCATGTGTTGAAAAAACCCCTGCTATCGTAGTTGAAGATAAACATCATCCAGCTCTAGGTATTGATCTTGATTTTCAACTGCTTCTTACATCTAATTCTGCAGCCTCCTACTTATTCAAGAATGCCGATTATGCAGTCCTGAACTCTTTCTTCCTGAGGACGAATTGGATTGATTTATATTGCTTGAGCTCCTTAGATGATAAGCGATCTTAGTTTGATAATGAAATTAATGAAGGAGTTCAACAATTCGTGCTTGTCTACTTAGCTAGAAATAACCCTTATCCTTGTTGGTTTACCAAAGCGCTGATGCACATGATTAAGATGAAAAATAATGCAAACTATATTTATAAATTTAGTTGTACTCGTAGACGTCGCAGATATACTTATAATGTATTTCGCTACTATAGATGTGCATGCAAAAAATTGAACAAATTATGCTACAAAAAGTATACATTAAAGATTTAGAATACCGTATGCTCAGATTCATGTATTTTCTGGAATTTTATACAGAATGAAAGATGAAATGATGCAGATATTCCTTCTAGAATGATGCAGATATTCCACTATCATGGGATAATTTGTTTGCAACGAATGGTGCCGATATCAGTGCACTAGTTGCTCCATTCTTTGAAACTGTATACTGAGGACGAAAACACTAGCTCTGATACTTATATACAAAAAGCCACGGGTATTATGGATGCTGATCTATCAGAGCTTAATATTACTCATGATACTGTCTTTAGACACTTATGCAATCTCGATACTAAGACGGGTCCTGGACCAGATGGACTTCCAAATTTATTTCTCAAAAACTGTACTGCTGGATTGTGTGAACCTATTACCCATATTTTTGGCAATTCTTTTCAAGCTAGCATTTTCCCATTTGCATGGAAACTTTCTTCAGTACGTCCTATTCACAAATCTGATTCTAGATCAAATGTAATTAATTATAGACCAATTTGCCTTTAATCGTCCTTGGCTAAACTTATGGAAAGTTGGTGTTTCCTCAGTTGTCTTCAGCGTTTCAGAACATCCTGTCGTCCAATCAAGATGATTTCCTGAATGGCAGACCTACGTCGTCGAACCTGTTTTTGTATGTTAATCAGGTATTAAATTATTTGAATATAGGTCATGCCATTGACACCGACCTCGGTAAAGCTTTCGACACGCTTAATCCTGATGTTCTAATAAGGAAATTGAGATTTTATGGCGTCCGAGATGGTGCATTAGACTGGATTCAATCCTATTTATGTGATAGACATCTACAAGTACAGTAGGACCCCGAAGGGGTGCCTCGGATAATCGAAAATTCTGATAACACGGAAGACATAAAGGATTTAAAAAATTCAAATTGTTTTCTACATATTTTGAAAGGTGAAATCAAATTTAGTCGTAGAGGTATACAAAATAAGAAATGTATTGACATAGTCTAATATTTGGTATACAAAACATGGCTGAATATAAAGTGCAGGTCACTGATGAGGTTTAAGAAAATCTGTAATTGACCTCTGCCTCAAATTGCTTATTCGCTTTTTAGCTCCAATATTTCGCCATCGCTTGATTAAGAGGAGATCACTTGCAGTGCTTTCTGGCTGCTCCTCAACATACTCAAGGACTAATTCAAGCCCATTTCTTGTTCATGGCTGACTCGCGGCGATTCTCTAGTTTCTTCGTCTTCTACGTCCTCTTCAACTTCTTCAAAATTCACGAGATGGCCGATCTCATCGTCAGTCAATTCGTCTTCGCGATCATCACCACCAAACCATCCATCAACATCCTTTTGATTGACGTCCGCGCAACCAGGAATTTGCGTGACAAAGCTGTAGAAATCTACATTATCTGCAGCATCGACTGTTTCATTTGTTGAAGATAAGATTTTTGCCCATGATCTCTCGAGATTGCAACTAGTGACAGCATCCCAAGCTTGTGCTGACCAGTAAATGATACTTTTCATATTAACCGCCAGCAAACACTCCATAAGGCTACTTCCGGTAGTACTTTTCTCCAGAATTTCTTGAAGCAAAAAACGTCGATAATGACGTTTGAGTGTTTCGAGTACTCCTTGGCCCATTGGTTGTCCAATAGAAGTCACGTTTGGTGGAAAAAATTTGACAATGATGTCTTCACTTCTGAGAATGTATTCATTTGGATGCGATGGAGCATTGTCAAGTAACAGAATAGCTTTTCTCGGGAGGCCCTTTTCTTTTAAAAACCTCTCGACCGAGAGTACGAATTGTTCGAAAAACCATTGTTCAAATAATTCATGACTCATCCACGCACTTTTTTGATGTCCGTAGTACACTAATAAAGCCTCAGGTTTGATGTGCTTAATTGCTCTGGGTTTCGCTGATTTTCCGATACACATCAGCGGAAGTTTGTGTGTTCCAGAGGCGTTACTGCATGCTAAAATGGTAACCCTGTCTTTATTCTTTTTGTATTCAGGCGCTACCGCCTCTTCTCATGCTGCTAGCATCTTAGAGGGCATCATTCTAAAATTTAGACCTGTTTCGTCACAATTATAGATATGGTCTCGCGAGTATTTTTCTTCAGCGACCATTTTCTCAATTTCTTTTTTAAATTTCGTTAATCCATCCTCATCAGCTGACATTTTTCCCCGCCGATTTTCAACTGGCGAATACCGTGTCTTCTTTTCCACCGGTCCAGCCATCCGGTACTTGATGTGAAAATCTCGCATTCATCAGGGAATTGTTTTGCAAGCATCATAGCTTTTGCTTGTAAAATGGGTCCTGAAACAGAGAGAGAGTACAAAAAAAAATTCAGAAAATTTATATTTCAAACTTTGTCAAATTTTCCATCAATCTTCCATTTGACGATACAATTCTAATGAAAGACAATCGTACGTACCTGATACCGGCAGCCCCTTTTCTCTCATTTAGGTGAACCAGAGGAATAAACCCTTATCAATTTTATCAAACTCCGCGCACTTCATTGTTTTACGACTTTACCCTGCATCACCAGACTTTGACAAAAATTGTTCTAGATTCGATCGATTTTTTCGCCAATCGCTCAGTGTCGATTCTCCAACACCATAATCAGCCGCGACATATTGAATAATTTCTCCGTTATCCAACCTCCTTAATGCTTCCAATTTTTTTTCTAGACTCACTACGGTTTTTTTCCTTTTTTGCGACGCTATGTTCTCTCATTGATTGTTGAAGTCGAACTGTCAATTTGGACTTCAAAACAAAAGAAAAACGCGAAAAACAAGCATTTTCCCGCAAAAACCATGTTGTGACAGGCATATTCGTCTCCTTCCGTTTTATCCGAATTTTTCCGTATTATCCGAATCCATTCAGTAGCCCGGATAACCGGGGTGCTACTGTACAACTAAATGGTTACATCTCAGATAAATTCGAAGTTACATCGAGTGTTCCGCAAAGATCTTGGTTCAATTTTATTTAATATGTTTGTAAACGACATTGGAGATGATTTCAAATCAGATTTTCTTTTGTATGCTGATTATTTGAAGACTTTCCGTAGTGTGAGTCCTACAAATGACATAGTAATGTTGCAGCAGGACCTTAATATACAGATGGCGTACTATCAACAAATTAAACCTAAACCTGAAGAAGTGTTTTTCGATGCCATTCTCTAGATTTCCTAACCCCTCTTCTGCTGACTACGTGTTAGAAGGTGAACCTCTACAAGTTACATCTTCAATAAAGGATTTGGATGTTATTATTGACAATAAGCTGACGTTTACCAACGATGTGGATCGCATTACGCTTGAAGCGTTTCGTGTTTTGGGTTTTATCTTTAGATGTGGAAGAGATTTTGAGAGAAAGATACAACCCTTGTTCATCTTTACAAGTCACTTGTTCGGCCGATTTTGGAATATTGCAATGTTATTCGGTGCCCATACACTGATAAACTTACTAGTAGAGTGGAAGCACTCCAACGTAAATTTTATATTTTTTATGCGCTCGTGAAGGACCTCGGGCTTTTGAAGTATTTTCCCGATAAATACATGAGCACTTGAAATTCAACAGTATTCCTTGTGGACGTCATCATAATGATCTTTTGTTTTTTTATAAGATCATTAATGGATTCATTATATCTCCTGAGGTTCTAAAGTGTATGAAATTTACTTAGAGCTGGTCTGAGACATTGCCGTCTACTGAATGCAGTGACGGAATGCAAGACATCTAAAGACAATGTTCAATTTGGTCCATATAATAGAATTGCTACTGTGGTTAATGCTCATTGTATGTCGCTTAATTTCTTCGGATATTTACGTACGTTCAAGGCATCTGTAAAAGATTCCATCAATGATGTATGATTTCTCCTCTCTTTATTTATGTATGTTTTTTTTTTAAGTGAATTTTCCATCATGTATCTATATTTTGTGTATACTGCTGATTGGCGTTATTGAAATAAATTTAAAAAAATCGACCAGTGCGAGCTTGGATCCCTCCCGACCCAAATGTCTGGCAAGCACTCCTGACGCACCTCAAGAGGGTAAAACACAAACTTCAATTCCTCCGATAATCATCGAAAATGATAAATTGAACATAAAAGAATTAGTTAATTTTCTGCAAGTCAACGCGACCAACAAAAACATCAGAATGAAATTTCATGGAAGTACAACGATCATCCACCTACGAACAATGGAGGACTACAATAAAATCTCCAATGTCCTGAAAAAACAGAACTACAATTTTTCACCTTCGGCCTGAAAAGTGAGCGACCGAAGAAATTTATTCTAAAAGGTCGTTTATCCGAAATTTCAAAACACGGATTAAAGGTATTATCAGCCCGACAGTTTGTGAAAACGAACAAGGACGGAGACAGGAAAGAAAATAAGCTACTACTGGTGTTTGCCATAGCAGTAGGCCCGGAAGTAACGTTGGGCAGTTTTGCTGCATTCAAAAGCATCTTCTACCATACCTTTAAGATAGAAACTTATATTAAACCCAAGCAACCAACACAGTGCTTCCGGTGCCAAAAATTTGTGCATGCTAGTCAGCACTGTAATTTAAACCCCAGATATTTGAAATGTGCAGACATTCAGGATGTCGAAACTTGCACCAACAACTCTCTGAAGTGCGCGAACTGTGGTCTAGCTCATAAATTTGTGGAGGTTTAAAAAAAAGAGTACTACCACCAGCACCCAGAAGAGCAGAGATGACATTGCCTGGTACCCCACACTCTGTTACGTTCCCAAATTTGGGAAGGAACATCGATTTCCATTAGTCTCCTGCAGTCCTCGAGGCTATGCCAATCTTTATTGCCACGAAGATGTCCAGGCCTACCTACGCTTCTTGTTTTCCGGCGGAAATCTCAAGAATGAATGTTGGTGGACCCACTGCTGAACCCTAGGATCATCCCAGTTGAGACACATGTTGCGGAATCTTATTTAAGTAGCACGAAAACTATATTACCATAGCGAAACAAATCCATGACGACCTAAAATCCCTCAGAATTCCCGAAATTCTCTCCGAGATTAAGGAGATGATCTTCAAACGCCAAGGAGTTGACACCTTCATTGATAGGATCACAATCATTGCATACCTTTCCACATCCACCTCTGAACCACCTACGACCCCCCTACAAACCTAATAAATGTCTTAGCTATAAATATTTTTGCTCTCAAACTAAACCTGGACGAATTAATACATATTGTCCATGGAAATAACATTAAAATTATCCTGATTTCAGAACCTAAGCTGAACAGCAAAACTAAGAATATCAACATACCAGACTTCTCACTGATCAGGGAAGATAGAATGGCCAACGCTGGTCGTGTTGTTGCGATGGCAATACACAAGTCCTTGAAGAATAAAACGCGATAGTAAAGGTTGTGACGTGACATTCTCTATGGGGGAAAAGGTCCGCACCTTCGCCCTCTGTTCCCTATCATTCCCTAGATTCTCCTTCTAACTTGTTCGGGCGCCAGTAACATTTTTACGTAAAATCTATAAAACCGAGAGCTTCTAACGCAACTTAAGTTAACCTAGGAGCAGACGCCTTTAACGCAACGTAATTTTACTAAATATACACGTAACTTATCGAGAAAACGGAAGGGGGATGGTCACGAAATGGAACGGAGTAGGGAAGGAGGAGCGGCATGTCCCACGCTGCTCAGGATGTGGGTCGTGCTAGAGAGGGTCGGGTTCAACGTTGAGGACCGCAATAGAGCTCAAAAAGTACGCACTCCATCTAGAAAACTAGATTAAATTTATTATCTAAACCTAATACACCTACAAGTAACTGAATTCCTCACTAAGGGGAGCTGAAGATTCCCCGATCATCCTAAGAGAGACTTCCTTTCGGAGAGACAGATATACTCATAACACCGGTGAAAGCGAGAGGTTATCCCAAAAAAACTAATTATTACGTCCCAAATCGGACGAGGGTAGCGGGAAATTGACAAAACTTTATTTAGACATCGAGTCCTCTATCAAGAGAAAAAAAAACAAAACAAAACGCGGTACGCACTCCCGAGCCGAAATCGGCATTTATCTCTCATCCGGGCGAGCAGTACGTCGACTTTATGTCGAGAGGAGGCTCGATAAGCCTTTTTGAAAACTACCACGATCGTCCTCGCGAGTCACGCCGGGTTCTCTTTCATAACCAGGGCGTGAGGCGCTGTGTTGAGCTCGCATCACGCGAGATCGGTAACTCTATGGAGTTACGAGAGGCATAGCTCCAATAGGTATTCGAATTAAGCTCGAGTAAACCGTAACTGAGAACCAATGGCAGAATTTCTGACAAGCCAGGGGTTCCGAAAACGAAACTCGCGAGGCAAAAGAGTCGCAAACGCAACGAATCAATCCCCGAGTCAGTTTCCACTTCGATTGCCAGCACAAAAATCATACCCAATAATACTTCGCAAAACAGAGCTAATCCCTTTATAATTTCGTGGCTGATGACATCAGCCCGAATCCCGAGAACTTACGCGAGCGAGCGAGACAATCAGAATTGTCTTGAGGGTGACGTCATTACTCTGAATGGTCGCGGGTAGTCGTAATTTATTCCTTAAACCCCGACTCTCGTCTTAAGTCAAAGGCAAGAAAAACACATACGGTCAATGAAATGCGCGAAAAGCAGGGAATTTATCCCCGAATTATGCCCAAGACCACGCATAATAATGCCCGAAAAGCAGAGAAATAATTTCCGAAATATTATGGGAACCCCGCGTGATAATATGACCGAGAACAGGGAACGAATCCCCCAAAAATTATCGAAAACCACACGTTATACTGTGCTTGAGGACAGAGAATTCGAATGCATGATAGTATGCTCGAAAAACCGAGAGATAATACTCGACGTATTTATCTTAAAATTTTCGCGACGGGTTACATCATTCTGAATCGAAAAACAAACGCGAACAAGCGAGACAACCGGCATTGTTTTGAGAGTGATATCATTGTCTCGGGATGCCGCGGGTATTCGAAGTTATATGCCAGCACAAACACACGCGAATTTACGAGACAAACAGCATTGTCTCGAGGGTGACTCAATCCTTGCACGCGCCTTGAAATATCTTTAAATTTTCATTCTGGATTTCGGCGTCGCTCCGGAGCCACGAGAGGTCGGGATGATAAAAGAAAAAAAAAACAAAAAAGTCCGTACGGCTTACCGAGCTGCCGTCCGAGGATGTTACCCGTGTGCCGGTCCGAGCACAACTGGCTCGTGCACGAGGCCGTCACCGGTCGTGCCGATATCGGCCGATAGGCGGCAGCCCCCTACTGACGACTCGAGTCGAGTAGGGAACTGTACTTCCGCCTTTCGAACGACAATTTGGGCTCGGCGACGGAAATTCCCTACGGATTCCGTCACAAGGTCCAAGTAGACAATAAAAAAGAATTTACTCGTTGTAGGGTGACCCGACCAATACTCGCACGGCAAAAAATCCATCCAGTATTCTCACAACTCCAACTAATATGAATTATTATCCAAGAAATATTTTTACAAATAACCTTTTTGACTTGAATTTTAATAGAATCATCAATTTAGAATATTCCAGTAGTGATTAAATGAATATTCAAACGTTTTTAGAGTGAATATTCGAACTGCCAAAAAAAATAAAATTGTTGGCGTCAAAGTGCCCGTGACACTTGGATCAGAGCAGAATGGTACCGGGAACATTTGAAAATTGGAGGGATTTTTCGGCTATTGTGTAAGGTACGTACAATAAATGTAATTTCGTAAGCGTTAGTGCTTTGTGGAAAATGAGGAATCAATAAAAAATATCACATGTGTAGTGAGAAACGTGATTCGGGAATTACTGGGCGGAATTTTAACCTCTGGCCAGTATTAGCACGTCAATTTTGACATAAACCAGATGAGTTAATTGAACTTTTTCACCATAATCAACTGATTTTAAGAGTGAATACCTAAATATTCTCATACTGGAAATATCTACAATAAATAATGAAATAAATCTAATGCCCCGCAACACATTATTTATGACAATTTTTATTAATTGGGAGAATGTGGTGAGGGACAGGTTAGAAATTTAAATTTTCCAATAAAATTCCGAAAACAAGTCGCAATAGGATGTAAACAATATAAGGATTTTTCATGGGATAAAATAAGGCTCACAAAAAAAGGTGCTTATGCCAATTTTCCTACATCCCTTCAGTTTTAATTGTTTTTCCAACCGCGTTGATCGCGTCCGAAAATTGCCCAAACATATGAAAAATAAAAACAAGCAGGCGGTCGTCGGGTCCCTCCGTTCGAATGTGTCAAATATGTCACCGTTTTTTTTAATTTCCCCAATTTCATTGGTGGTGAGCTTCCGAATGGTCCGATTGCACACAAAATGAAAATGTTCTAGTATTGAAGAACCATATCATAGATCTCGTTAAGGCACACATTTTGAAAAAAAAATAAAATTGTGAAAACCAAAAAAGTGGAAGCCAGAAAACTAATGATACGATCAAATCGCAATTCAATAGGGTTCTTCAACACAACAAAAGGAACCTTTGTTCCAAATTTCAAGTTCTTATCACAATTTTTGGGGACGCTAAAGTGCGAACAGACACAAAAAGTAAAACCAAAGTTAAAAATTAAAAAATAGGAATATCTTATATTCTCGAAAATGAGCTGGAGCGTGGAAAGGTGTTTGCCCACGATGACTATGGCTACGTCATCCGCAAAAGCTACGAGTTTGGCCCCCGCCGGTAATGCTATTTTGAGCAAGTCGTCATATACGATATTCCACAAAAGAGGACCCAACACTGAGCCTTGAGGTACCCCCCCAGTCACCCTATATGTTTTAGGACCAACCTCTGTGTCATATCTGAGTACTCTGTCGGTAAAGTAATTACCTACCATCTTTTGCAAATATGCCGGTACTTGCAGCTTCGACAATGCCGCGAGGATGGGATCCCACCGTACCGAGTTGAAGGCATTTTTGATGTCCAGGGTAACAACCAAGCAATACTGCTTCGTACCTTCTTTCCATCGCCTGCCATCGATTGCTTTTTTTGCTGTTTTGACCACCAGGTCTATAGCATCCAACGTGGATCGTCGTCGTCTGAAACCGTATTGAGCTTCGGCCAATAGGGGTTCCACCACTGCCTCAATTCTCTGATGTATAATGCGTTCCAGCATCTTGCCCGCCGTATCCAGCATACAGAGTGGACGATATGATGATGGCTCGTCCGGTGGCTTTTTCCCCTTGGCGATAAGCACGAGTCTCTGTTCCTTCCATCTGCTGGGGAAAATACCTTCCTGGATGCATGCATTATACATTTCGAGGAACATGCCGGGTGCTGCATTGATGACGGCTTTCAACGCTATATTTGGCACACCATCGAGACCGGGGGCCTTGTTGTTGCCCACTCTACTACAGGCCTGCAGTAGTTCCTCAGCTGTAATCGGCGGTATTCCGTCGATAATAGCACCCTCCACCTGCTTTTCAGTCACACTCATTTGCTGGGGGAATAAGACTGAGACAATTCTCTCCAGGAGCCTAGGACAGGTTGGTGATGGCATCGGCTGGCTCTTGAGCCGCGTCATAACCACCTTGTACGGTCTGCCCCAAGGATCCTTCTCCACTTCCTCCAACAGTTCGTTCCAGCAGTCTCGTTTGCGAAGCTTCATGGCCTTAGTAAGCTCACGCTTAGCGGCTTTAAACTCCACTTCGAGACTTTCGGGGTTGGACTTCTTCCTTGCGCGTTGCCAAGCTCTCCTCGCTGCGAAACATTCCCTGCGGAGGGTCGCGATTTCACCGCTCCATCAATACACCGGTGGCCGTCGGTTTCCACTAAATTTCTTGGGCATAGTGGCATCGCAGGCGTCGGTGACTCTCCGCATGGTTTCGTCTGCTTTTCCTGTGGCATTCTTACTGTCTAATCGGGCAGTCTTCAGTGCCATAAGGAAGGTGGCAATGTCAAATTTTCGCACATTCCAGCCGACTCCATTTGTTCTTTCCGGTGTGGGTGCGGATCTCCAATCAACCGACACCTCCCAGAGTACTGCCTGATGATCACTGGCAGTGTAGATCTCGGATACTTCCCATGCACAGTTTCCTTTCATCAGGCTGCTGCTGACGAAGGTGAGATCTATACATGAGCTCGCTTGTCCTCTGCGAAATGTCGGTTTATTTCCATCGTTCAATAGGACAACATCTAGGGTCGACATGGCTTCCAGTAAAGCCCGTCCTCGTTGATTCGTCTCCTTGCTGCCCCAGTCGACTGCCCAAGAGTTGAAGTCTCCCGCAATTGCCACTGGGGAATGCTGTTTTGCATCCACGACGAGTCTATCTAGGAATGCTGTGAAGTCTTCATAGCAAAGGCTTGGTGGTGCATAGCAGCTATAAAGATAGATACCATTCACCTTGGCCACAACGAATCCAGACTGTTGGTCTCCGTCATATGCTTCAAGCGGCAGAGCACCGCAGGACCAAATGACGGCTTTATTGCTAGTATCAGTAACCCAGTTTTGAGTATATAGGTTCCTGTAAGGTTCCGAAATGACGGCAACATCAATTTTCAGGTCTCGAACCGTCTGCGTCAGCAGATCGTGTGCTGTGGTGCAGTGAGCCAGGTTCACCTGTAACACCCGCACTATGACTGTGTACGGATCTTCTGGAGTGCACCCTGGTAGACTGGAAATTTGATACTACCAGTTACATGGGCATTGTCTTTCGTGGGCTCCAGTTCTACGCATAGAACGCATTTTGGAGACGCTTTACAATCGGCGCTTCTGTGCCCTTTTTCGCCGCATTTGTAACGGAGGTCTGATCGGTCAATGGAGCTCTTGCAATTGCCGGCAAGATGCTCGTAGTGCCAACACTTGAAGCATTTGATGGGCCTTACCACTGTCACGATGCGAGCATATACCAGGCTTATTCGTATTTTACTACCCTTACTCAGTATATTTCTTGCAGTAGCGTCAGGGAGTACCACCGTAGCAGATTGTGTTCCTCTGTAGGCCTTGCGAAGAGACTTGATGGCACTCAATGAGATATCACTATCTGCGCCATCAGCTTTCCTCAGGGCATCAAGTATGTCTTCTTTGGTAGTGACGTCATCCAGGTCTTTGATTTCAAGTCCCTGTTGAGGTCCCTTATTGAACACCTGAGCTTCGTTTTGGAGGGCTCCAACTAGTGCCTTCTTCAGCTCAACACCTTCGTCTTTCTTTCCTCTCGCTAGAATTAAAAGAACATCTCCGGAGGCTGTTTTACGGATTTTGTCCACGCATGAGCTAGCCGCGTAGACACCTTGGTCCTTCTTTATACGTCCTAATATTTCAGCGTACGTATCCTTCCCCGTGGGACGAATAATTAGCGCATCAGGGCGGATTACTGCTTTCTTCTTCGTCCGAGGCTGATTCTGGTGTGTCTTCGCCACTTGTCCCTGCCTTTGGACCTTTGTCCAACTGGAACTTTCGCCCGTATGCGAGGTAACGTTCTGGATAGTAGGGTTTCGAACTACTCGGTCATTCTCCGTGGCCTCGGTTGAGTTTGCAGTCTCAGAGTTCCCCAAGGTCATTTCCTTCCTTCTTTTCACCTGTCGTGGAAGTTTTCTCTCCTCCAGAGGTGAGATATCTTTTCTCTTCGGCTGCCCACTTAGGTGAGGTGAAGTTTGGGCGTCAGCAGTCTGCACCATTGGTTGTGGGATCACTTTTTTGTCAAGTGCCACGAAACGGTCATAACTGCTTTTCATCTTATTGACTTGCAACTTAATGTGCTTGTGAACGTTTGCCTTCGGAGTGATATACTCCAACAAGTCTTTTAAAAGGTTATCAATCTTAACCATTTCAGCTTGCCTTTTCTTCAGAAGTTCTTCGCTTGGGGTAGTAGACCCATCAGAGGCCAAGTGGTCCACCTCTTGAGGGCTGCAGTAGTCGGATCTCGACGAGCTCGAGCCTGCTTCGGCACTCTCACCCGCCGGTACTGGGGTATCCCTCCCCTGCACCGTAATCATTTTTCCAATGGTTGTACTGGCCATGGTTTCTTCTTTAATATGTAGGCTGTTATAGGGAGCCCACGCTTGGCACCCTTGGTTTCGGGAGTTAGGTTTCTCCCAAGTATGTGTATGAGTATGTGTACATGTATGTGTACATGTATGTGTGAGACGTCGGGGCTTTGGCGTAGTGGTAGAGTATCTGCCTACTACTCCGAAGGTCCTAGGTTCGCGCCCGGCCGCCGGAGAATATTTTTTCAAAATATTTTCTCATGGATTCCGACCGATGCAGGAACTTCCGTGTGTGCTATCGGCGGTACCCATAAAATGAGACCGCCCGGCCGAGCGGGAACCTAACCCGACGCAGGGGAGGGGGGTGGGTTCCATCATAGGCGCCGGCCATCGTGGCACAGGGGTTTCTGGAGGTTTACCCTGTGTTTAGAAATACGATGGCCTAAAAATGGCGAAAGTCGGCCCCAGCCGCATGGGTGGGTGTCCGGTATGCCCCCTGAAGGAATGCTTACACGGCCGCTACCGGGGGCGTACAAATGAGAGGGACGGAGGAAAAAAAAAAAGAAAAAAAAAACATGTACACATACATGTACACATAGGGGAGAAAGCTAACTCCCGAAACCAAGGGTGCCAAGGGGGGGCTCCCTATAACAGACTATGAAGCAAACATGAACAGTGATGATAACACAATTGTATCCCACGCGGACAACCCCCAAAAGGGAAATTCCGTCGTCGGTTCCGATCAGGTGAAAGCCCTGGTGGCCGGCGCTGGCTCCTCGGATTGTGGGAAGAGCCGACCATTATTTGATCGTCCCCGGGTGGCCCACTTGGCCCTTAATGCTACAAGTGGAACTGTACCTACTATGCAGATCACATGGGACCTGTACGAGAATAATCTAGCAACGCTAGTGAATTCTCTCACAGATAAAAACAGGAGAACCATCAATGAAGACATGCGAAAGCTGGCCAAGAAGATCCAAATGGCCGCAAAGCGAATAAGATCCATGACGGAGACAGGGGTAGCCAAAACACCCTTGCTAGCAGTTGGATGGCTCACCCCCCCCCCCCCCCCCCCCAGGTCCGAGATTGTCCCAGCTAAGCCTCGGGAGTAGCCATAAGTCCATGGAAAAACCGAAGACATCTGAGGAGACCCCAACCCGACGGGACAAAAGAAAGGAGAGGACACCGCCTGATGACACAACGGGCAAAAAGCTCAAGAGTGCCGACAATGAGGCAGCAGCAACGTCGTCCAGAAATGTGGAGCAGCGTGTTTATGCGGCTAGCTCATGCTTGGAAAAATCCGTAAAACAGCTTGCGGAGACGTTCTCCTAATCCTTGCGAGAGGAAAGAAGGACGAAGGTGTTGAGTTAGAGAAGGCGCTAGTTGGAGCCCTCCAAAACGAAGCCAAAGTGTTTAATAAGGGACCTCAAGAGGAACTCGAAACTGAAGACCTCAATGACGTCGCTACGAAAGAAGACATACTCGATGCCCTGAGGAAAGCTGATGGCACAGATAGTGATATCTCATTGAGTGTCATCAAGTCTCTTCGCAAGGCATACAGAGGAACACAATCGGCGACGGTGGTACTCCCTGCCGCTACTGCAAGGAATATACTGAGTAAAGGTAGTAAAATACGAATAAGCCTGGCATATGCCCGCATCGTGGCAGTAGTAAGGCCCTTAAAGTACTTCAAGTGTTGGCACTACGAGCATCTTGCCGTTAATTACAAGAGCCCCATTGACCGATCAGACCTGTGCTATAAATGCGGCGAAAAAGGGCACAAAAGCTCTGATTGTGAAGGGTCTCCGAAATACGTTCTATGCGTAGAACTGGAGCCCACGAAAGACCATGCCCATGTAACTGGTAGCATCAAATGTCCAGTCTACCAGGGTGCACTCCAGAAGATCCGTACACAGTCATAGTGCGGGTGTTACAGGTGAACCTGGCTCACTGCGCCACAGCACACGATCTGCTGACGCAGACGGTTCGAGACCGTGAAGATTCATGTTGCCGTCATTTCGGAACCTTTCAGGAACCTATATACCCAAAACTGGGTTACCGATAGTAGCAATAAAGCCGCCATTTGGTCCTGCGGTGCTCTGCCGTTTGAAGCATATAATGGTGACCAACAGTCTGGATTTGTTGTGGCCAAGGTAAATGGTATCTATCTGTATAGATGCTATGCAGCACCAAGTCTTTGTTATGAAGGCTTCACAACATTCCTAGATAGGCTCGTGGTGGATGCGAAACAGCACTTCCCAGTAGCAATCGCAGGAGATTTCAATTCCTGGGCAGTTGACTGGGGCAACAAGGAGACCAATCAGCGAGGACGAGCTTTACTGGAAGCCATGTCGACTCTAGATGTCCTAGTATTGAACGATGGAAATGAACCGACATTTCGCAGAGGCCAAGCGAGCTCAATTATAGATCTCACCGTCGTTAGCAGTAGCCTGCTCAAAGGCATGGGAGGTATCCGAGATTTATACTGCCAGCGATCATCGAGCGGTACTCTGGGATGTGTCGGTTGATTGAAAATTCGACATCACCAGTTTTCTTGCGGCATTAAAGATCGACTCAGTAGGTGGTGGAAATGCCACCGAAAAACTGGATGGAGTCATGCAGAGAGTCATCGATGCCTGCGACGCGAGTATGCCCAGGAAAGTCAGTGGAAACCGACGGCCACCGGTGTATTGGTGGAGCGATGAAATAGCTATGCTTCGCAAGGAATGCTTCGCAGCGAGAAGAACTTGGCAACGTGCAAGGAAGAAATGCAATTCCAAAAGCCTTCAACTAAAGTATAAAGCAGCTAAGCGTAAGCTCACCGAGGCCATAAAGCTTCGTTGGAGGAAGTGGAAAAGGATCTTTGGGGCAGACCGTACAAGGTGGTTATGACGCGGCTCAAGAGCCAGCCGATGCCATCACCGACCTGTCCTAGGCTACTGGAAAGAATTGTCTCAGTCTTATTCCCCCAACAAACGAGTGTGGATGAAAAGCAGATGGAGGGCGCTATCATCGATGGAATACTGCCGATTACAGCTGAGGAACTATTGCAGGCCTGTAGTAGAGTGGGCAACAACAAGGCCCCCGGTCTCGATGGTGTGCCAAATATTGCGTTGATGGCCGCCATTAATGCAGCATCCGGAATGTTTCGGAGGTATTTTCCCCAGCAGATGGAAACAACAGAGGCTCGTACTTCTCCCCAAGGGGAAAAAGCCACCGGACGAACCATCATCATATCGTCCACTCTGTATGCGGGATACGGCGGGCAAGATTCTGGAGCGCATAATACACCAGAGAATTGAGACAGTGGTGGAACCCCTGTTGGCCGAAGCTCAATACGGCTTCAGACGAGGACGATCTACATTGGATGCAATTGATCGGGTGGTCAAAACGGCCCAAAAAGCAATCGAGGGCCGGCGATGGAAAGGAGGTACGAAACAATATTGTTTGGTCGTTACGCTAGACATCAAGAACGCTTTCAACTCGGTACGGTGGGATTCCATTTTGGCGGCATTATCGAAGCTTTCTGTACCGGCATATCTCCAAAAGATGGTAGGTAACTACTTCACCGACAGAGTTCACAAGTATGACACAGAAGTAGGCCCCAAAACATATAAGGTCACTGGGGGTGTACCTCAAGGCTCAGTGTTGGGGCCCCTTCTGTGGAATATCGTGTACGACGAATTGCTGAAACTGGCACTGCCGACGGGGGCAAAGCTCGTGGCGTTTGCAGATGACGTGGCTATAACCATCGTGGGAAAACATCTATTCACGCTTCAGCTCATTTTCGATAATGTTTTTAACAAAATACGGAAATGGATGGACTGGATTGGTTTACAACTTGCAGAGCATACGACTGAGGCACTACTCATCACGAGCCGAATAAAATTGGAGACAATCACGCTGCAAGTCAGCGAGCACAAAATAACTTCCCAGCCCTATATACGGTATCTAGGAATTATGATTGATGCCCGGCTCAGTTTTAGACAACAAGCCCAACATGGAAGCAGTAAGGCGGGTGCAGTGAGGACTGCCCTTGCAAGACTCATGCCGAACACTGGAGGGCCAAAACAGAGGAGAAGACTCTTGTTATCATCAGTTGTCAGATCGGTATTAACATATGGGATCCCCATATGGACAGATGCCCTACGAAGTCAAGCAGCACGACGGCAAGTTGTTCCAGTCTACAGGCTGAGTGCCCTGAGGGTGGCTGGCGCATACCGGACAGTATCCAACGAAGCAGTGTGCGTCATTGCTGGGATTATACCTATCGAAGTTCTAGCGGAGGAGCGTAGGCGACTCTACACACGCAAAACATCAACTGAGCTGAGCCCAGTAGAACTGAGGAGAGAAGAACGTAACCACAGCATCCAGCGATGGCAGCTACAGTGGGACGCCTCGAGCAAAGGCCGGTGGACTCATTGACTTATTCCGGAGTTGAATGTTTGGCTTGACCGATCACATGGACACGTCAATTACTACCTAACCCAGATGCTCTCAGGACACGGGTGCTTTCGGGAATATCTTCACAAATTCAAGCATGAAGATTCCCCGGATTGCCCAAAGTGTCATGGAATTCAGGAAAACGCGAAACATGTTCTCTTTGCATGTCCGCGTTTCGACGTCCAACGGTCTATATGGGCAAATAGCGTAGGCAAACCCATTAATGCTGGAAATCTTGTGGAAGTGTTATCAGAGGCAGCATGGAACGCGACAAGCGACTTCGCAATGGAGGTTCTGCAGGAGCTGCGCCGCGAGGAGCAGCTTCATAAAAATCCAGATTAAATGGAGGACCATCTTACCGTGAACGCCGATGTTCTGTCGTGATTTGGGGATACTGGGATATAGAAGGTTGTCCTTCTACTAGTGTAGGCCAAGGGGTATTGTCCCTTGTTTTTGTTTTTTTTCTGTATTCGTACTTTTAATTTGTAAGTTTTTTTGGTTTGCTTTCAATAAAGATTTAAAAAAAAAAGGGAGGAAAGAGAAAGAAGGAAGCGTGAGGAAGGAGGTTGGCTTCCTTCTTTCTCTTTTTTCTTAAAAAAAAAAAAAAAAGAAAAAAAAACATGTATACACACACATACACATACTCATACACATACACATACACATACACATACACATACATGTACACATACTCATACACATACATGTACACATACTCATACACATACATGTACACATACTCATACACACATGGGACATATGACGTGGAACATGTGAAAACTAATTCATAACTATTCAATGGAGAACCACTGGTCAAGGGGGCGGAGCTACGCTCTGATTCGCTCATTTAAAAATTGAGTAACTGGGGGGGGGGGGGGGGTGGCTCGGAGAGAAAAGTGGAAAAGGAACTTTCGACTCCAAATTTTGTCCTCTTCCCACCCTCAAATTTAGAATGCGTAGTTGCGGGACACCCTGTATAGTAGGTACATATGACAAATGTTAATAAACAATTTTCAAGTCAAGTCAAGTCAAGTATGGTGAAGTAGGTAAGGTGCCCGCCTACGTATCTAGAGTGGCTGGGTTCACGCCCAGGTACCGGTGGATTTTTTCTAGATTATTTGATTTAGTCAAATAATGCGCACCATAAAAGTAAAAATAGTTCACTACCAAAAGTTCCAAAAACGAGTACCACAATCAGTTTACAACTGAATGATCCTACCCTCATTGTAAACGAATCACATCCGTAACTGTGTTACAGAGGAAGGAGTCGTGAGCGTCTAACGACTATAATAAGTCCAGAACCGGCGCTAAGAACCATTGTAGTCGATGCGTCGATAACGACAAACCAAACCAAACCAACCAACCAGCATTGAGGAATTAGGAAAATACATCACACCTCGTTTAAACTCGAGTTAGTATTGCCGCGATAGACGAAAGAATCGAAACAAGACAACATAACTCATCTACGACGGAGACATTTTATGATTATCGCCACGTCGAGATCATAGGAGAACGTTGTGTCAAGAGACTAGATGTCTCGACAAGAATTCTATAAAAAAGTATTAGACTTCTCAATTTTGCTCACACACTAATGATTTTTTCGTAAATTTATGGCGAAGACATAATAATGATGATGGTAATGTTAATGAATACTGGAACTAAGGATGAAGGCACAGAAGCATTTCAGCATGAATATTACTGGATCGATTGCAGTATTTTCATATTAATAAACCAGCCTTTTAGAAAAGTCGTTCTGAAGTAGCACTTGAAAAATGAAAAAGTCGAGACAGGAATACGAGACGAGAGAGTTGACATTCTTGCTCGTATCGCGGCAATACTACCAGTGTACATTTTACGACACTGATAGAAACAATCTCTGACACCAAAAATCCATTCTCTTGAGACAATAGATTTGTTTTCGAATGCTCAAATCTGAGCGGCATTTGTACCTCGTGACGTCTATTATAATTCTTATGTTTTACGATAGTTAGATATTTGAGAACGAGCATGTTACATATCAGTTTATTGAATGTCTCTTTCTAAAATTATATTTTTGTTATTAATTTAAATTTTCCCTTTTTTTCTGTATAAACTTAGCACATGTCGTATATGCTACGTATATGCACATGTTCGACGGGGCTTTGGTATAGTGGGTAGAGTGTCTGCCTACTATTCTAAAGGTCCCGCGTTCGATTCCCGCTCACTGCAAATATTTTTTCTGAAAAATATTTTCTCACGGACTCCGACCGATGGCAGGAACATTCCGTGTGTGCTATCGGCGGTATCCATGAAGTGAGACCGTGAGCCGGGACCGAACGCGACCGGCCGCGCGGGGGGGGGGAGGGAGGGTTCCATCGTAGACGCCCGCCATCGTATCACAGGGGTTTCTGGAGGTTTACCCTGTGATTAGAAATACGATGAGCTGAAATGGCGAAGTCGGCCCCAGACGCAATGGGTGGGTACTCTGATCCGTAGTATTGCCCATGAAGTAATGCCTAGCAGCGGTTACGTGGGTGAATACCAATAGAGAAAGAGTAGAAAAAAAAAACGTATATGCACATATATGACGTATTTACCGCATAATGTAAAGTTCGGGTAACATTTGGAACTCATTCAAACATCCTCATGTGGAGGATTTTCCGCCCAATTGGAGAATTTGGCTTTTCCAAAGAAAATCTCTTGTCTCAAGAGAATGGATTCTTGGTGTCAGAAATTTTTTCTATCATTATAATGAATGCCCATAAGTAAATTTTTCCTAATTTACGATTTTTCGGGAAGTTATTGTAATGACCCCTAAATCGATTTAACTCCCCGATTTTGCGTTATTTTAAATTTTATTTATATTTCTTGTTTGTTGTTATCGACGCATCAACTACAATAGTTCCTAGCGACGTCTATGGACGTATTATACTCATTAGACGCTCATGAAGGAAGTTCTTGTAATGACCCCTGAATCGTTTTTTTTTCTTTTCGATTCGTAACAGGTATTTTAAGTATACTAAAATGTTTTCCGTTGAATTCTGAACAAATCTCTGTGTATGCGTGTGTTTGTATGCGTGGAAACGAAGTTTTTGGTTAACGAGTTCTTACGAACGGTTCGAACGATCTGGGCTATCGAGGTCACAATCGAAGCGTCCTCGTGGAATTACAGACGAGTACAGACAGACGAGTTTTTTTGTTATGAACAATTGAATTGGTAAAAAAAAAAAAACTTTTTTCAAGATACACTAATATTAGTATGAATATGATGAATTAAATCTCAATCAGCTTCACCTTCATTCTCTGGTAGACTCTTCATGCACGAAATGATAGGTTTGTGGTAACTAAAATAGGTAATGAAGACTCTTGACTCCAAATTTTCGATGTAACGTGAGAAAACTGCATCGATCGTGGTACCATGGCGTGTAGTCGATTCAATTGGTGAATTGTTCATTTCCAATGACAATTTCTGTTGCAAGAACTGAATTAATGGCTTGGAATCCTCTGAAGCAAAATTAACATTAAAATCTCCACCTAGAATCATAGGTATTTTGTCCAGCTCTACTCCAACTTCTGTAGCCCCCACTGGAGTATACGGCAGCAAGTGAAGGTGAATAAACTCTATTATTTTCGCCATCTTCTGATTTGGTGAAATATAGAGTGCTATAAGCATAATCCGCTGTCCGCTTTCTGTGCGACATTCAGCTGCACACATTTCTCCAACAGATGACAACCCAATTGAAAGCGATTCTAGTTGTTTCAAGTTCAGGTCCATATTGGGTGTCATGATGTTCGTTCCATGAGCAGTATTGCAAAGTATTGCGACACCCCCTGCTCTCACATTTTGTCTTTTGAACTGTACGACAGAATTAACATTGGGAACATCAATTTCTTGATCGTTTTCCTTCCACGTCTCTGAAAGTATCAATATATTAGACCGTAGAATCACCGGATCATTGAAATCTCCGCTATGAGCTCCTAAGCTTTGGCAATTAAGGGTTGTTATTGATAAGCCTGGTCTGCTGATGAACTCTCGGAGAATGTCAGTCAAAGTTATCAATGGATTTGTTGATAATCTTCTAAATTCTGATTGTAGCTTGTCCATTGATTGAGCTTTTTTCCGTCCATGATAAAATTTGTTCTTTCCATTCTTCGCAACGATGTACAATCCCTGTATACTTGTGACACGGGACAAGGCTACGTAAAGGAGTTGTTGTGAATGTGTCTTTTCGTATTCATAGACGATTTGATTAAACGTACCACCTTGAGACTTGTGGATAGTAATAGCACACGCTGATACCAATGGCAGATGATTTCTTTTGACGAAAATCGTTTTATTATTGTTCATATATATCGTAGAAGTTCTTCGTGCAATGGGAACTGCCGTGTGGCTGATGTTGTTTGCTTGGATGAACCCAGAGCTTTTCTCTGGATCTTCTGCCCCGTCTTTGGTGAATCTGGAAATTCCAGCCACACGCGAGTTACTGCCCCTGCCTCATCAGTTTCGATATGAACTAGTTTACCAACTGCGCCGTTTGCTAAACCATCCGAGACATCCAGATTGGTTGTTATTATTTATATTGGTATTTATCTAACACCAGTATTATCTCGTAGGGCAGACCTCCAGTGTCTATTACCGTTTTTTTATGCAATTTTTGTCGTACAAATGATTGTTGCTCAGCATTATGGCAGCCGGTGAATACATCAGTAGCTATTGAGACTGTTTTATTCTCTGCACAATTAAGAATTGTCAAATTGTATTCGTTTACAGCATTATTTGTCAAATATAGCCGAATTCATGTGGACAAAGACGATCTGCTTCCTCTCTTGTATAAAAACGAGATTCGATTAGGTGTATCTGTTCTTGATCCAATTCTTCGCCATTTCCAATTTTAGTTAATAAAGAGGAGAAATCAGCATTCGCTTGTCTCATGACTTTATCCAATTCATAGAACTTCAAGTCACGCCAAAGTGTTGGTGCTGCTATGCGTCGTTTTGTTGCTTGATAGACGGGTGTAGCACGCACTGGAGGTAACTGACGCAAATCACCTATGAAAATGATATCCATTCCTCCAAAATTATCTTGGAAATTTCCTGTTATTTGTTTTAACCGTGCGTCAATTTGAGACAGCAATTCCGCTCCTACCATACTGACCTCATCGATGAGTATAACTTGGACGTATTTGAAGAGCATTCTGTACTGTTGAGCCACTTCAATTGATAATGGTAATAGTTTGGAAAGGGATATTTTCAATGCAGTGTGGATTGTCGTACCATCAATTGCTATTGCAGCCTTTCCTGTTGATGCACATGCGATGTAAGCATTGCAAAAACCATCATTATCTGTGAAGCGGTTGTAAATTTCCATGAGGAGTCGAATGAGGAATGGCTTCCCACATCCTGCTGGCCCAGGGAAGAAAACTTGGAGTGGTGATCGGTTTGGTGAGAGGAGATTAGCAATCACATGCATCAGGAGTGCTTTCTGCCTCTGATTGGCCATTCTCATTAGTTCATAAAATTGTCATTAGACATTAAATTATCCCTCTTCTTAGCGATAGCACCCAGTTTGTTAAGTGTTGCTAACCGCAGATCGTCGTTCATTATGTGGTCAGCGTTATACAATTCTTGAAAAGGATTTGCTTCAGGAAAAAGGCGACCTACGTTGTCTCCTTCAGCATCATCATCTTGATTTAATTCATCTTTACGACACAATTCTCGGCATATCTCGATGGTTTTCTGGATATCTAAATTCGATGAGAATTCTTTATGTCGCTCCAAAATCAATATTTCGTTGTCGTCGTAAATCTGTATGAATTTAGTTTCTGCAAGAATTTCATTTTCTTCGTCTCGGAATGGAATATACAAAGTCACCATCCCCGTTTGTATTCATTGAAATCATCAGCCATGTCGTAGTTTCTGTACCGAATAATCCGAGGTTCTTTCCTTCGTGTCCAATTCCCCTGATTATTCAGTGTGTAATGAGCAACAAACTGGGCCAAATTGACATCTTCTAGCTCTTCAGGTCCCTTTTCGTACTTGTCAAACCAATTTTCTTTCCATATGTTTGTTGCATCATCATCAGCATCCATTTTATTGAGTTCTTTCTGAGTTTTTCGAATTCGTTGTCTTTCGATCGGCCATATTGTTGAAATATAGGTAACAACTGAAGAAGACTTTGACATCGGTTCACGCAGAAGGTACCATGCAGCTTCCTGACTGGTAACTTCGACAGTATTTAGCATGTCAACGCTCATTTTCCTAGCAATTTCGACAATATCGAACTCTGGATGTTCATCCATTATTTCTGTGATGTTAGGTTGGAGATTGCTAATTCCACGGTTCGTTTTATTGACGTATTCCACTACGTATGCAGCACATGAGTATTCTTCGGTGATAAATTGCACATCCATGTTTGATTTCAAAATATTGAAAATGAATGGGTTGAATGGATTATGCCACTTTTCCATGGGTTGACGTTTAGGAAATACTCTGGCACGATTGATGCCAGCTCGAAGCACATTCATGTAGTAATCATCTGATAGTATTCCATTTCCCTGATAGAAACTATCAATGTCAGCATAGTCATTGTTCTCTCAGTTTCTTCTTATCGTGATGTAATGTTGTTTATACGTGTGGAATTCTGGTTCTTCTTTCTGCATTGGTGTCAGTATAGTTGTGTATCTGCATGGCATGAATGGAGCTTCAAATCTGCATTTTTACCTAGTCTACATCCAGCACCTAGTGGATCCGCTGGAGCATTCTCAAGCCATAGCAGAA
The DNA here is from genome assembly GCA_026005395.1 of Asobara japonica. Lineage (NCBI taxonomy): Eukaryota > Metazoa > Arthropoda > Insecta > Hymenoptera > Braconidae > Asobara > Asobara japonica. The sequence goes on along the minus strand of BQMI01000405.1, from coordinate 178,707 downwards.
TGTGTGCATGGGGGCTCCCATGATGCTGGAATTCAATTATTTTAAAATAATGGACAACACGATATTTCCCGAAGGGAGAAGACTTTTTGGACTGAAGTATGTTCATTATAACATTGATGAGGTTATTAAAATAGGTGGCACATGTTACAGCATCTTCATTGATGAGTGTGCTCTTTTCAATATAATGGAGTTCCTGAACATCTTGTTCTGTAATTTCTGCTCCATTATTCTTCAATTTATATAATAATTGTAATAATGAGGGCCAACCAACTTCATTAGCACTCATAGTTAGGAATAACGTGGGTTTTCTGAGTTGTCTGATCATTGCGAATAACTCTCTCTTTCTTTCAGCCCAATACCAAGTCGAGTTAGTCATACAACGTAGAAAAGCCAAGTTGCTTTCTATACAATGATTTATATACTCCTCTGATTGAATTTGTTCACGTGTAATTTTTGTGTCTTTACCTACGTGTTTAAAAGCAATGGATAGACTGTCACGGACTCTAAACCTCATAATTTTCATTGCCATATAGAGTAAATGATGAGGTGTAACCCCACGTCGATCACATCTCCTTAGCTCACTGGTAGCCATCATGAATGGAGTCACATTGAGATCTTCACTAAAACGCCGGAATTGTCCGAGATAGATAGTAGGGAAAGATAACTCTTCTGCATGCTCATCAAATAATAGACTGTGAGGGACATTCATTTCTCCAGGAGCAATCCTCAAATATTTATCGTCATTCCAGAGTAATGTGTGTTGCTGAGCGAACAGGCTCTCCTCCATGGGGATGTCTTCACTCAGTTCATCTATAGGTATCTGATGAACGACACAATCCTCATTAAGGAAGATTCATCAACTTTGATGTCGTACAGTTGATACAATGGACTCGGTACTAAGCATCTTAGCCATATTTTAATATTTCTCTTGTTTATTAAACCTGTCAAGTAGCTTGATCGATGAATTTTTTTTCTCTTGATATGAACGTAAACACAGTGATCGTCGTCAATGTTCCTGGGCAAGTGATTGACCATTGTATTGACATCCACTGGAACATTGATCACCTGCCCCAAAATTCCAAATTGTCCATGCACATGACGCAATCTGCGAATTTGCATAAATGGAATTCTAGGAGAAATGAGTCTCTCGGACACTAAATCTAACTTCGGAAGATGTGCAGGGATCGGGGGATATACAAAGCCATTCAATTTCGACAATGTTGGAATTTTGTCTCTGGTCAAAGCCTGGCGACAGCTGGTGCATGCCAGCTCATTATTACTTCTGAATTCTCGAAATTTTTGTTGAATACGAATTTCATTTTCAACGGATAGAGCCTTCAAGTCATTTTTAAACCATAATCTATCACATACACAACACGTAAAACCGAATGGATTATTTATAAAATCACGGTGAAAGTTCTTATGTGCAGTTTTAAACTCATTAAAGTCTGAATATTGTAATCGATCACCACTATGTACATCACAATCAGGAGGAGGATGAGTCGAAGTCGTTGCTAATAGTTCATTCTCTGGATTATTTACCCTATCGTCCACACTGTCACGTAAGAGGTTAGCACGTGTTTGCCTACGTTCCCTGCTATCTCGTTCAATTTCAGTTCTACTTTTTTTCCGTTTTCTATTCTGATCAATTCCTTCACTCGCCCGGTTTTTCTCCCGCCACGTTTTTGTCCTTTCTGTACCCGACTTCGGCATATTTGCACAAAACTCTCGATTTAAGTAATGAAGACACGCACAAAAACAAAATACGTTGCTTATGATCACTGTGTTAGAAACCAACAGCTGTTTTCCGCGATCGCGACGCCGCCTGAACGCAGAGAATGACATGAAAGACAGAAAGTCTTCCGTCTCATTCTCGCACGATACACGAAGGCCTCCCACTCTCGCCCGATAGACGAGACGTAAGGTAGTCCGTCTCACTCTCGCTCGATTCCCGGAGGCCTCTCACTCTTATTCACTACGTTAGAGCGAGCGTCACCAAAAAGGTTGCCGATCGAGATTTCAAAACCCTCCCATAAGAAGTTTCAGTTCAAAAAAAAAATTAAATTAAATTAAAGATAGATCGAAAATTTAAGAGAAAAAAATCCCGATAGTCCCAGTCGGGATTCGAACCCGAGACTCCCAGTTACGCGCCGGGCACTTTTCCAACTAAGCTGCCGGGCTTGACTTGACTTGAAAATTGTTTATTAACATTTGTCATATATACATACTATATACAGTCTTAATATCTTAAGTGCTACGTTCTAGATCACCAGCCGTTGGCTTTATATCTAATTTGAAAGAAGTGTAAACTAATTTTTCATTATTACAGATATTTGTGATTATTTACATGATGACTCGATATAAGGAAAAATAACTTCTAAAAAACCTTACAAGTAATGGGTGCATGAGGGGCAGGAGAGAAAAGGATATACGGAAAGGTGGAACAAAACAGGTGGTCAGCGGGACCAATTGGATTTTATGTCAATATTGATGTTTTGGAGCTGGGGATTAGGATGGGATTGTAGCTTAAATTCAAATGTCTCATTTATTCTATCGATAAATTCGCCTATGGTTGCCATGCCGAGCGTTTCGTGTATTTCCACAATAGTCGTTCTTCTTTTAAAATTTCCTATTATTCGTAAGAATTTATTTTGAATCACTTGAAGATGATTCAAGTGCATTTTCGCTGCATTGTGCCAGGCAGGACAACCATAGGTGATAATGGGCCTAATTAACCCTTTGTAGAGAGTAAGTTTGAGGGATTGACTGAGCGCGGGTGATTTTAGCAAATTATACAATCTTACTAGGATAACTTTGGTCTTGACCTTGATTTCAGATATATGCTTTTTCCACAGGAGTTTGGAATCGATGTGTAAGCCTAAATACTTTACAGAGTCGGTTGGTGTGATCTTATCGCTACGAATAGTTAAAGTCGGCTTGGCCTTGGAGCTAGTAAATAAGATTGCTTCTGTTTTAGCAGCATTCACTTGAATTTTCCATTTCGTTAATTCACTGATTGTCAGAGAAGCAGCATTTTCTATTCTTCTAATAGCTTTGTTGATCGATTTGCTAGCTGAGTACAAAGCAATGTCATCAGCATAGCCTGCAATGGATACATTTCTCGGAATTCTGCTAAAAACAGAAGCAATGTACAAGTTGAATAAAACAGACGAGAGAATAGACCCTTGTGGGACTCCCGCGACAATTTCTATTTTATCCGAAAGCGAAGTTTCGGCTCGAACTCGGATATATCTATTTGAGAGATATGATAATAAAATTTTACATATATATTTAGGGACATTTAATCCTTCGAGTTTGTATATAAGGCCTGTGGGCCAAACAGAATCAAAGGCCTTCTCGCTGTCCAGGAGAAAAAGAACGGTATCTTCTTTCCGGTCTTTCGCGGATTTTATATCATTCGTAATTCTAACCAGCTCGTGGCAGGTCGAGTGTTCTGATCGAAAACCAAATTGATTGATAGGCATTAGTTGTAACTCTTCTATGGGTTTTTTTAGACGAGCTAAAATTATTCGCTCAAAGAGTTTAGCCAATACCGGTAGGAGGCTAATAGGCCTATAGCTCACCGGATGCGAAGGGGGCTTACCGGGCTTTAGAATCGGAATGACCACCGCTCCTTTCCAGAAATATTGTCTGAGGAGGCATGCATTGTATATCTTTGTTAGTAAACTTATTGCTTTAATTGGGAGGTTTTTTAGTGCTATATTGGGAATATTATCCACACCCGGGGCAGATTTATTTTTTAATTTTTTGATAGCGGAAGTGATTTCACGGGGATTCGTCAGGGATTTAATGGGAGTTTCGATGCGGGCTTTGAGGATAGTTTTTCTCACATGACCTGTGACTTGTTGTTCAAAAGATTTGTTGCCTCGGGAGGCCGATATTTCATGTATTGCTGCATAGCGTATGCAGAGTGTATTCGCCTTGTCGTGGTCTTCTGTGTGGAGTGTGTTGTTTGACTTTAGTATGGGGATTTTTGTTTTAGCGGTGTTATTAAAATATTTTGCTACGCGCCAAATAGAGTGATCTTTTAAGTTTATGTTTCTGAGTTTGTTGTCCCAAGATGATTGTTTCCATTCGGTTAATTTAAGTCTGATTTCTTTTTTCAGCTGATTGAGTTCGGATTTAAGGTAGCGATTTCGGGTTTTTTGTCATCTTGACCTAATGTAATTTTTTAGCTTTATTAATGAGGCTATTTCGGGTGGGATAGGAGTGTGGGTGGATTTGGTTGAGCGTTTGGGAGTGGAGGAATCCAGGGCTGTTCGAATGACTTGGGTGAAATGTGTTATGTGTTGATCTATTGCTTCAGTGTTGTTACAAGTAGGGTTTGGTGTAGAAATCTCATCATTTAAGATATCCTTGAACTTATTCCAGTCGGTTTTTGCGTAGTTTAAAATTTTTGATGATTCTGGTAAGGTTGGTCTGCCAAATAGGGAGAAAAACAATGGTAGGTGATCGGATGGGGATTCGAAAAGTGTGGTGAAATTTTTAATGATAGATATGTTGTTAGTTAATAAAAGGTCAATAGTACTAGGAGTGTTTGAATTATGAGGGTAGTGTGTGGGAACGTCTGGAAAGAGCAGATTAATTTTTTGTTCCGTCAAAAAATTTGAGAGAATCTTACCTGATTCGTTTGGCCTAGCAGAGGTCCAAGCAGTGTCCTTCGCATTTAGGTCTCCAACAATAATTGTTGGAGTACTATCGGAAAGTAGGTGCCTCAATAGGTTTGTATCTATTGAGACATCCGGTGGATTGTAGATCGAGTAGATCTTCGTTTTTCCATTGTTTACTTGGACCTCTACTCCCACGTCTTCGGTGAACGACAGGAGATCATGCGGAAGAGTTCTATGTGATAAGGTTTTGTGGATCGCCACCGCAACACCACCACCTGCTTTGGCCGTTCTGTCTTCCCTGATCAGCGAGAAGTCTGGGAAGTTAATTTTCTTCGTTTTGCTGTTTAACTTATTCTCTGAAATCAGACAAATTTTGATGTTATCTCTGTGGACGATGTGTAATAACTCGTCCAGATTAGGTTTGAGCGCAAAAATATTAATTGCTAATATGTTGGTTATGTTTGCTGGGGAATCGTAGGTGTGTTTGAGGAGAGTAAGAACAGGTGGACATAGGATGCGATGATTGTGATCCTATCAAATGGTGTAAGGGCTGTTTGGAGTTTAGAGCTCATCTCTTTTAGCTCTGAAAGGATTTCGGGAATTCTAAGGGTTGTTAGCTCGTCAAGGACTTGCTTTGCTGTAATTACATAGTTTATAGTTCTACTTAAATGAGATTCGGGAACATGTGCTTCCATTGGGATGGTCCTAGGTTCAGCAGTGGGTGCGATAAGATTCCCTCTCGAGGTTTCCACCGTCGGGAAGAAGGAAGCGTAGGTGGGCCTGGACGTATTGGCAGTAGAACTCGGAATTGGGACTGGGACTGCAGGAGACTGGAGGGACTGGATGTTCCTTTCCAGATTCTGGATCGTGGCCGAGTGAGGTGTAGTGGGCAGTTCCAATGGCACTGTGCTGGGCCTGGCCGATTGAGCTCGTTTTTTCTGAGTTTCCATGAATTTTAGGCGCATGGAACACTCTCTATAGCTGGCTGTGTGGGCGAGTCCGCAGTTTGCACACTTCAGGGTTTTGGCACACTTGACGCATCTCAGGTTCAGGTTGCAATGTTGGCTTGCGTGGCCAAATCTCTGGCACCTGAAGCATTGGGTAGGTTGCTGGGATTTAACATATTTTTCTACCTTATAGGTATGGTAGAAAATCGTTTTGATTTCAGCGAAGCTGTACCAGGTTGTTTCCGGGCCAACCGTGATAGCGAAGATCGGTAGTGGCCTGTTTTCTTTGGTGTCTCCGTCTTTGTTTACTTTCACGAACTGGCGAACGGAAAGTACGTTGATGCCGTGTTTTGATAACTCGGCTTGAATTTCGTCTTGTGAAAAACTGCTTGGAAGCCCTTTCAGAATATATTTTTTCGGTCGCTCACTTTTAAGACCGAAAGTGAAAAAATTGATGTCTTGCCTTTTCAGGATACTTGCGATTTTGTTGTAGTCCTCGAGCGTTCGTAGATGGACGATCGTGGTACTTCCATTAAATTTCATCTTGAAATTTTTATCTGCGGCGTTGCTCTGCAGAAAATTGATTAATTTTTTTGTCTCCAGTTTTTCCTTCTCGATGATTAATGGAGGGACAGAAGTTTGTTTTGGAGTCTCTTGAGGTTCATCAGAAGTGTCGGAGGGTTTGGCGAGGCGAGCGGGAACTGAACTCGCACTAGTCGAAGGTTTCGTAACGGCTTTTTTCGTTTTTTTTTGGGTCTTCCATCGGAGGACTCATTTTGGCTTTCCTTTTTGGAGCCAAGGGAATTTTGAGGTTTTTTAAGTTTGACACTTTTGTGCCAAAACTTTTACTCGATTTAGAATTTCACTGTTCTGTAAGCGCTGTACGTTAGGAATTTATATTTCGCAGAGAGCGGTAGACATGCGTCCGCACGACACCGACTCAAAAAAAATGAGCTACCGGGCATATAGAGACTTTCCATTCTCAAATTCGATCAGTAACCAGCACCTCCCCGTCTGAAGGCATTTATTAAATTAAATTAAAGATAAATCGAAAATTTAAGAGAAAAAATGCTCTATTGCAAAAACGGTAAGAGATACGGCAAAAAGTATCCAGCAGAACTTGCTCTGTAAGTGGAAAGGCAGATTTAATTTTTGATGACTTTCTTCCATAATTCATGATTTAGGAGGTATAACAGGTTCAACCTTCGAGCGATCGCATCCCTATTGGCGTCTCACTTCCGCTCCAGTGACGCGCATGATTATCGTTCTCATGCTAACTATGCGCCCAGTCAAATGTTCATAATTATTTGCTTGATAAATGGGATAGTTTAAAATTCTTAAATCTGCAAATTTTCGTTGTGACCCTCACGGGTCACACTCATTTGCCACACTAGTGTTTTTTTTTAAACCAGTCTTGAAACATTTGATTAACGTGTCCGAAAATGTACCAATGGCAAACATAAATTACAAATCGGGGAGTTTTGTTTGTGTTCGCAACGCCACTTTTATCCCACAAGTTTACACTTTTTTTTTTATTGACTCAGGTTCTCTCTCAAAATATGTTGAACGGCAAAATCCCACCCACGTGGATCAAGGCCAGTGCCTACCCTACCCTGAAACCGCTGTCAAGCTTCATAACAGACTTCTTGAAGCGCCTCAACTTTTTTCAAGATTGGTTAACAAACGGAAAGCCCTTGAACTTCTGGATTTCCGGTTTCTCCTTCGTGCACGCCTTTCTCACTGGAGCTATGCAGAATTACGCAAGAAAATACAAAATTTCCATTGAAAAACTCGACTTTGACTTCGAGGTCAGTATCATCAATCGAGGATACGTCAATGGGGCAAAATTTTTGATTTGAGATAGATTCATGACTGAATCAATCCATTCCAGTCAATTTGTTGATTTTTAGAAGTTTAAAAAATTTTTTTTTCATTCATTGAAATATCTCGAATCTTCCGGATGTTCAATTTTCTTGAATTTTCCTTTTGATTAAGTGTTCATTTCCTTTTAAAACTGTATTCTTTTTAATTTATGATCTTTGATTAAAAATTTGCAAAATTCGTAAAATTTTGAAAGTTGATGAAATTTATTCAATTTATTGGTATTATTAAAATTATTAAAAGAATTTCAGGAAATTTTCCTACTTTCCTTTTTAAATGTTCGAGATTTCATTTGTTTAACGATTACTCAACCTTATTTTTTCAAAATTTTTGTATTTCAAAGTTTGCAAAATATATATATTTTCAATATGCCCCTTCCTTATTCTTCAGGCCCAAAATGGGGAAAGATACAAAATTTAAAATTCATCATGTTCTTAAACCCTTCAACGTTAATATTTTGGAAAATCTGCATAGTTTGATGGGCCCATGTTTTCCAAAAATTTTCATTCTGTTCCGATCACTAGAGTAACCAAAACATCGAAAAAGCCTAGAATATTTGAATTCTTTTAATTTGTTGAAACTTTTCTGAGTCAAATTTGAAGCCTCAATTCCTAGTTTATCAAAAATCTTGAAAGTGAAATATGATACTTTCGAATCATGCCAACAATAATTCCCGCAACACCAACAGATAATCCCAGCCTATCAATTAGACGAATCACCCGAGGACGGTGTCTACGTTTACGGAATGTACTTGTCCGGTGGCAGATGGGACGTTGGTAAAATGCATCTAGCAGAGAGCTTCCCAAAAGTCCTCTGGGACACACTGCCCATTGTCTGGTTCAAGCCCACAGAAGCAACTTTAATTGATGTAGGAAGCCGATACGAGTGCCCATTGTATATAACATCCGCGAGATTTGGTACCCTCAAAACCACTGGCCACTCTACTAATTACGTCTTAATGATTATGCTCGATACGAAACTGCCAGTGAGTCACTGGATCAAACGGGCGCTTGCCCTATTGTGCCAATTAAATGATTGAGCGAAATCAATTGAAGCCTTTGCTGCACTCTATGTCTTAAAAAAAATGAAATCCATGTTTATACTGTTAGGGTGGTCTAGTCTGGTAAAGAGTAAATGGACTCGTATTTTTGCCCTCAAAGAAAAGCGATGAACTCCTGCCACTACATATGACCGTTTTTCTTCTCCTCATTCGTGAAATTCCATGAAAAACAACACCGGAGATTGATTGGATCGGAACTTGTGTTCTATATAAACTCGTAATACGAGTTTTCATCTCAGAAAAATAAGAAACCAAATCGAACATGCTCAATCAATTTTATAGTGGAGTAAAATTTATGAGACGAGTTAGTCTAGAAATATTAGCTCGTTGTCAACTGCAATTGATGTATAAGAAAAGTTGAAAAAAATGGGGGGCCTTCCGGCTGACTTAATACACTATACAGGGTGTCCCGCAACTGCGCACTCTAAATTTGAGGGTGGGAAGAGGGCAAAATTTGGAGTCGAAAGTTCCTTTTCCACTCCTTCTCTCCGAGGCCCCCCCACCGAGTTACTCAATTTTTAAATGAGCGAATCAGGGCGTAGCTCCGCCCCCTTGACCAGTGGTTCTCCATTGAATAGTTATGAATTAGTTTTCACATGTTCCACGTCACATGTCCCATGTGTTTATGAGTATGTGCATGAGTATGTGTACATGTATGTGTATGTGTATGAGTATGAGTATGAGTATGGGTATGTGTATGTGTACATGTATGTGCATGTGTACATGTATGTGTATGAGTATGTGTATGCGTATGAGTTTTTTTTTTTTTTTTTTTTTTTTTTTTTTAAAGAAAAAAGAGAAAGAAGGAAGCCAACCTCCTTCCTCACGCTTCCTTCTATCTCTTTCCTCCCTTTTTTTTAAATCTTTATTGAAAACAAACCAAAAAAACAAATTAAATGTACAAATACCCCTTGGCCTACACTAGTAGAAGGACAACCTTCTATATCCCAGTATCCCCAAATCACGACGGAACATCTGCGGAACAATACTTCGTTGCGTAGGGGACGACAGCCGCGGCTTCCTCGGTAGCGAATCCTTTCCGGTCGTTCACGGTAAGAAGATCCTCCATTTAATCTGGATTTTTCCGAAGCTGCTCCTCGCGGCACAGCTCCTGCAGAACCTCCATTGCGAAGTCGCTTGTCGCGTTCCATGCTGCCTCTGATGACAGCATAACTTCCACAAGATTTCCAACATTAATGGGTTTGCCTACGCTATTTGCCCATATAGACCGTTGGACGTCGACACGCGGACATGCAAAGAGAACATGTTCCGCGTTTTCCTGAATTCCCTGATACTTTGGGCAATCCGGGGAATCTTCATGCTTGAATTTGTGAAGATATTCCCGAAAGCACCCATGTCCTGAGAGCATCTGGGTTAGGTAGAAATTGACTTGTCCATGTGGTCGGTCAAGCCAAACATCCAGCTTCGGAATAAGACGATGAGTCCATCGCCCTTTGCTCGAGGCGTCCCACTGTAACTGCCACCGCTTGATACTGTGGTTACGTTCTTCTCTCCTCAGTTCCACTGGGCTCAGCTCAGTACATCTTTTGCGTGTGTAGAGGCGCCTACGCTCCTCCGCTAACACTTCGATAGGTATCATCCCAGCGATGACACACACCGCTTCGCTGGATACTGTCCGGTATGCGCCAGCCACTCTAAGGGCACTCAGCCTGTACACTGGAATAACTTACCGTCGTGCTGCTTGACTTCGTAGTGCTTCAGTCCATATAGGGATACCATACGTTAATACCGACGTGACAACTGATGATAACAAGAGTCTTCTCCTTTGTTTTGGCCCTCCAATGTTCGGCATGAGTCTTGCAAGTGCAGTCCTCACTGCACCCGCGTTACTGCTTGCATGTTGGGCTTGCTGTCTAAAACTGAGTCGGGCATCAATCAGAATTCCTAGGTACCGTATATAGGCCTGGGAAGTTATTTCGTCATCGCCAACTTGCAGCGTGATTGTCTCCAGCTTCTTTCGGCTCGTGATGAGTAATGCCTCAGTCTTATACTCTGCAAGTTGTAGGCCAATCGACTCCATCCATTTCTGTATCTTGTTAAAAACATTCTCAAAAATGAGCTGAAGCGTGAATAGGTGTTTCCCTACGATGGTTATAGCCACGTCATCCGCAAAGCCACGAGCTTTGCCCCCGTCGGCAATGCCAGTTTCAGCAGCTCGTCGTACACGATATTCCACAGTAGCGGCCCCAACACTGAGCCTTGAGGTACACCCCCAGTCACCTCGTATGTTTTGGCGCCTACTTCTGTGTCGTACTTACGAACCCTGTCGGTGAAGTAATTACCTACTATCTGTTGAAGATATACCGGTACTGATAGCTTCGATAATGCCGCCAAGATGGAATCCCACCGAACCGAGTTGAAGGCGTTTTTGACGTCCAGAGTAACAACCAAACAATATTGTTTCGCACCTCCTTTCCATCGTCCGCCCTCAATCGCTCTCTTCGCTGCTCTCACCACGAGGTCGATAGCATCCAAGGTAGATCGTCCTCGCCTGAAACCATATTGACAGTCGGCCAACAGGGGTTCCACCGCTGCCTCAATTCTCTGGTGTACTATGCGCTCCAGAATCTTGCCCGCTGTATCCAGCATACAGAGTGGACAATGTAGTCCGGTTGCTTTTTCCCCTTGGGGAGAACCACGAGTCTCTGTTGTTTCCATCTGCTGGGGAAAATACCTTCCTGGATGCATGTATTATACATTTCGAGGTACATTCCGGGTGCTGCATTAATGGCGGCCTTGAACGCTACGTTTGGCACACCATCGAGACCCGGGGCATTGTTGTTGCCCACTCTACTACAGGCCTGCAATAGTTCATCAGCTGTAATCGGTGGAATTTCGTCATTGATACCATTCTGCACATACGTCCCAGTAATATTCGTTTGTTGAGGAAATAAGACAGCCACAATCCTCTCCAGGAGCTCAGGGCAGGTCGGCGATGGCATCGGCTGACTGTTAAGTCGCGCCATAACCACCTTGTACGGTCTACCCCAAGGAGCCTTATCCACTTCCTCCAAAAGCACGTTCCAACAGTCTCTTTTGCAAAGCTTTATGGCCTTGGTGCGTTTACGCTTCGCGGCTTTAAACTTCACTTCCAGGCTTTCAGGATTGGACTCTTGGCTTTCTCCCAAGCATTTCCATCGTCTTCTGTAGCAGAATTCGAGGTTTGCTCTTTGGCCCTGTTTCCATCTGACCGGGTCCCATTTCTCATCAGCTCCTCCATATGAATAGGCGGTGTTGCTAATGCCTCCTCTTCGGTACTCTTGTACTTTTTGCCCGCGATGTCATCGGGCGGAGTTCTCTCCTTTCTTTTCTCTCGTCTGGTCGGCGTTTCATGGGATGTTCCCGGTTTTTCCATGGCATTGTGGCCGCTTCCTCGGTTCACCTGCGACAATCTAGGACCCGGCGGGGGGGGGGGGGGGGGGGTGAGCCATGCCGCTGCTGACAACGGTGAGTCCGATCTTCCGGTTTCCGTCTTGGTCCTTATCCGCTTGGCCGATATTTGGATCTTTTTAGCTAGACTCCGGATCTCTTCGTTGATGGTTCGCCGATTTTTATCCGTGAGGAGGTTCACCAGCGTTGCCAGATCGTTTTCCTGCTGATCCCATGCTGATTTTCCACTACTTTGGAATCCACTTGTAACATTTGGGGCCAAGTGGGCCACCCGAGGACAATCTAGTGATGGTTGGCTCTTCCCACAATCCGAGGAGCCAGCGCCGGCCATCAGGGCTTTCACCTGGTAGGAACCGACGGCGGAATTTCCCTTTTGGGGGTTGTGCGCGTGGGATACTATTGTTTTATCATCGCTGTTCATGTTTGCTTCATGGGCTGTTATAGGGAGCTCACCCTTGGCACCCTTGGTTTCAGGAGTTAGGTTTCTCCCAATGAGTATGAGTGTGTGTATGTGTATGTGTATGTGTGAAAACTAATTCATAACTATTCAATGGAGAACCACTGGTCAAGGGGGCGGAGCTACGCTCTGATTCGCTCATTTAAAAATTGAGTAACTCGGTGGGGGGGGGGGGGGGGGCCTCGGAGAGAAAAGTGGAAAAGGAACTTTCGACTCCAAATTTTGCACTCTTCCCATCCTCACATTTAGAGTGCGCAGTTGCGGTACACCCTGTATATGGGTAATTCCATTCGAACTCGACCAATGATTTTTACTTCAAAAATTCTCATGATTTTTTCAGTGATTTTGCATTTTACAAAAGTATTCCCCGATTATTTTCACTCTTTTTTTTTCAACTGCCTGACCTATTGAGATACGATTTCTCAAAGTTTTTACCGGCCTTCAAGAAATGTGTATCTTCACGTAAGGAATGAATTTATTCAGATAAGTTCCCCGTTAACCTCAATATATTTTACCCCTCGGCACAGTATGAACAATTAAAATAGTTAACATCGCATATACTACACGGATGTCATTCAAAATCTATTCCTTTCAGTTCTGCTCGAAAACGTTTCGGGTGCGACCTGGATGACAGCACTAGTTTTTTTTATCTTTCCGATAGGAAGTTATTGTAATGACCCCGAAAATGAAAAGTGTCAGATCGATGAAATTTTCACTTTTCTCGACGTTTGGCATCATCCTGACACGTTTCCAATGAGATGTTCGTGTGTGTGTGTGTTTTTTTTTCTTTTTTTTCCTCCGTCCCTCTCATTTGTACGCCCCCGGTAGCGCCCGTGTAAGCATTCCTTCAGGGGGCGTACCGGATACCCACCCATGTGGCTAGGGCCGACTTTCTCCATTTTTAGGCCATCGCATTTCTAAACACAGGGTAAACCTCCAGAAACCCCTGTGCTACGATGGCCGGGGCCTATGATGGAACCCACCCCCCCCCCCTGCGTCGGGTTAGGTTCCCGCTCGGCCGGGCGGTCTCATTTTATGGGTAGCGCCGAGAGCACACACGGAAGTTCCTGCATCGGTCGGAATCCATGAGAAAATATTTTGAAAAAATATTCTCCGGCGGCCGGGCGCAAACCTAGGACCTTCGGAGTAGTAGGCAGATACTCTACCACTACGCCAAAGATTGACTTGACTTGAAAATTGTTTATTAACATTTGTCATATATACATACTATATACAGTATTAATATCTTAAGTGCTACGTTCCAGATCACCAGCCGTTGGCTTTATATGTAATTTGAAAGAAGTGTAACCTAATTTTTCATTATTATAGATATTTGTGATTATTTACATGATGACTCGATATAAGGAAAAATGACTTCTAAAAAACCTTATAAGTAATGGGTGCATGAGTGGCGGGAGAGAAAAGGATATATGGACCAATTGGATTTTATGTCAACATTGATGTTTTGGAGCTGGGGATTAGGATGGGATTGTAGCTTCAATTTGAATGTCTCATTAATTCTATCGATAAATTCGCCTATGGTTGTCATGCCGAGCGTTTCGTGTATTTCCACAATAGTCGTTCTTCTTTTAAAATTTCCTATTATTCGTAGGAATTTATTTTGAATCATTTGAAGATGATTCAAGTGCATTTTCGCTGCATTGTGCCAGGCAGGACAACCATAGGTGATAATGGGCCTAATTAACCCTTTGTAGAGAGTAAGTTTGAGGGATTGACTGAGCGCGGGTGATTTTAGCAAATTATACAATCTTACTAGGATAACTTTAGTCTTGACCTTGATTTCAGATATATGCTTTTTCCACAGGAGTTTGGAATCGATGTGTAAGCCTAAATACTTTACAGAGTCTGTTGGTGTGATCTTATCGCTACGAATAGTTAAAGTCAGCTTGGGCTTGGAGCTAGTAAATAAGATTGCTTCTGTTTTAGCAGCATTCACTTGAATTTTCCATTTCGTTAATTCACTGATTGTGAGAGAAGCAGCATTTTCTGTTCTTCTAATAGCTTTGTTGATCGATTTGCTAGCTGAGTACAAAGCAATGTCATCAGCATAGCCGGCAATGGATACATTTCTCGGAATTCTGCTAAAAACAGAAGCAATGTCCAAGTTGAATAAAACAGGCGAGAGAATAGACCCTTGTGGGACTCCCGCGACAATTTCTATTTTATCCAAAACCGAAGTTTCGACTCGAACTCGGATATATCTATTTGAGAGATATGATAGTAAAATTTTACATAGATATTTAGGGACATTTAATCCTTCGAGTTTATATATAAGGCCTGTGGGCCAAACAGAATCAAAGGCCTTCTCGCTGTCCAGGAGAACAAGAACGGTATCTTCTTTCCGGTCTTTCGCGGATTTTATATCATTCGTAATTCTAACCAGCTGGTGGCAGGTCGAGTGCTCTGATCGAAAACCAAATTGATTGATAGGCATTAGTTGTAACTCTTTTATGGGTTTTTTGAGACGAGCTAAAATTATTCGCTCAAAAAGTTTGGCCAATACGGGCAAAAGGCTAATCGGCCTGTAGCTCACCGGATACGTGGGGGGCTTGCCAGGCTTGAGAATCGGTATGACCACCGCTCCTTTCCAGAATTCCGGGAAATATTGTTTGAGGAGGCATGCATTATATATCTTTGTTAGTAGGCTTATTGCTTTGATCGGGAGGTTTTTTAGTGCTATGTTGGGAATGTTATCCACACCCGGGGCTGATTTATTTTTTAGTGTTTTGATGGAGGAAATGATTTCACGAGGATTTGTGAGGAATTTAATGGGAGTTTCGATAGGGGCTTTGAGGATAGTTTTTCTCACATGACCTGTGACTTGGTTTTCAAAAGATTTGTTTCCTCGGGAGGCCGATAATTCGTGTATTTTTGCGTAGTGTTTGCAAAGTGTATTAGCCTTATCATGGTCGTCTGTGTGGAGTGTGTTGTTTGACTTTAGTGTGGGGATTTTTCTTTTACCGGTGTTATTAAAATATTTTGCTACGCGCCAAATAGAGTGATCTTTTGAGTTTATGTTTCTGAGTTTGTTGTCCCAAGATGATTGTTTCCATTCGGTTAATTTAAGTCTGATTTCTTTTATCAGCTGATTGAGTTCGGATTTAAGGTAGCGATTTCGCGTTTTTTGGCATCTTGAGCTAATGTAATTTTTTAGTTTTATTAATGAGGCTATTTCGGGTGGGATATGAGTGTGGGTGGATTTGGTTGAGCGGATGGGAGTGGAGGAATCCAGGGCTGTTTGAATGGCTTGAGTGAAATGTGTTATGTGTTGATCTATTGCCTCATTGTTGTTACAGGTAGGGTTTCATGTAGAAATCTCATCATTTAAGATATCCTTGAACTTACTCCAGTCGGTTTTTGTGTAGTTTAAAATTTTTGATGATTCTGGGGAGGTTGATTTGCCAAATAGGGGGAAAAACAGTGGTAGATGATCGGATGGGGATTCGGAAAGTGTGGTGAAATTATTAATGATAGAGATGTTGTTTGTTAATAGGAGATCAATAGTGCTAGGAGTGTTAGAATTATGAGGGTAGTGTGTAGGAACGTCGGGAAAGAGCAGATTAATTTTTTGTTCCGTCAAAAAAATTGAGAGAATGTTACCTGATTCGTTCGGCCTTGCAGAGGTCCAAGCGGTGTCCTTCGCATTAAAGGCTCCAACAATAATTGTTGGAGTACTATCGGAGAGTAGGTGCCTCAATAGATTTGTATCTAGTGAGACATCCGGTGGATGATAAATCGAGCAGATCGTCGTTATTCTGTTGGTGTAAGAGCTGTTTGGAGTTTAGAGCGCATCTCTTTAAGCTCTGAAAGGATTTCGGGAATTCTAAGGGTTTTTAGCTCGTCAAGGACTTGCTTCGCTGTAATTATATAGTTTTTGGTGCTACTTAAATAAGATTCCAGAACAAGTGTTTCCATTGGGATGGTCCTAGGTTCAGCAGTGGGTGCGGCAACGTTCCTTCTCCAGGTGTCCACCGATGGGAAGAACGAAGCGTAGGTGCGCCTGGACGTGCTGGCAGTGGAGATAGGGGTTGGCTCAGGGACTGCAGGAGACTGGACGAAATGGATGTTCCTTTCCAGATTCTGGATGATGGCCGAGTGAGGTGTAGCGGGCAATTCCAATGGTGCTATGCTGGGCCTGGCCGACTGTGCTCGTTTTTTCTGAGTTTCCATGAATTTTAGGCGCATGGAACACTCTCTATAACTGGCCGTGTGGGCTAGTCCGCAGTTCGCGCAAACTCACACGAGTCGCAAACCAACGTTATCGGCCGAATAACACAGGCTATTTTTTGTCACGTATGCCTGACTAGGGGGCGGCGTGGGCGCGCGACGGGGGGGGGGTGTGGGGGGCGAAGCCCCCCCCCCCACCTGAAATGAACAAGACATCAAAATAAGAATAAAAATCATCATCTGGAGTCTGCACTCTGCACGAAACGCTTAATATCATTAAATTATTAAATTGCATCATCGAGCTATTCACACTGAACTAAAGTCCCGAACTATGACGAGATGTTAGATGGCTGCCGTAGCGTGCCTGAGAGATCAGTGGCGCTGTACGGTGGCCGTATTATATACTATGCCGTATAGCGTTACGTGAGTCGTTGCAGTTCTTCTATGGTTCTGTGAGGCGATGGTCCGATAAATATTGACACAAGCCGGCGGTCCTCGGGTCCCCCATTCGAGTGTGTCAAATATGTCACCGTTTTCGTTTATTTCCCCCAATTTCATTGGTGGTAAGCTTCCGAATGGTCCGATTGCAAACAAAATCAAAATGTTCCAGTATTGAAAGACCTTTTTTCAGACGAGCGGAAACAAAAACATGAATATCTCATATTACCGAAAGTAATTAACTCAATATTGTTCAACTAGTTCATAGATCTCGTTAAGGCTCATATTTTGGAAATAAAATGGGATGAATACTTATCGAGAATGAAGTAATAAAAGAACCGTAAATATGAAAAAATTGAAATCTAGAAAATGAATGATGCGATTGAATCCCCATGCAATAGGGTTCTTCGCCACAACAAAAGGGACCTCTGTTTCGAATTTCAAGTTTTTATCTCAATTTTTGCGAACGCTAGAGTGCGAACAAACGCAAAAAGGAAAACCAAAGTCAAAAGTGAAAAACAGGAGTATCTCCTATTACCCAAAATAATTGACTCAATGTTTTTCAGCCATATCATAGATATCGTTGAGACACCCATTTTGAAAAAAAAACAACAAAATCAGTTCAATAATTGTCGAGAAATAAAATGAAAACCGTGAAAATGAACAAATTAAAATCTAGAAAAATAATGACACGATCAAATGGCGATTTAACAGGGTTCTTCACCACAACAAAAGGAACCTCTGTTTCAAATTTCAAGTTTTTATCTCAATTTTTGCAAATGCTAGAGTGCACAAAGCAAAGATAACTGTAAAAAACAAAAAAATTGGAATATGTCCGAGTTCTTGTGAGCAACCTACTAGATGTTCTTTGACCATTCCCTCGATCTCGTTGAGACGCACATTTTGATAAAAAAGAAATTTAAAAATATTCGTTAGTTTCAGAGATATGAACAATCGAAGAAAAAAAGGAAAAAATCGATTTCTAAGAAATTTACCGGCAGATTTCACTGAAATTGCGCCTACACCTAGACGTACTCAGTACCAATACCTGACAATTTTTTCAGATTTTATCCTCAAAATTTAGTACTTTTTATGTTCAATTTTGTAAGTGAAGATTTTCGAAAAAAATTGATACATACAGACACTATGCTCAAACTTCGTATTTTTACGTTTCAAACCATTATATATCGTTTACAAGCATAATTAGCAAAAGTCAAAATTGACCGATTGCAATGCTTCCATTCGGAAGCAAAAAGAACTAGGCCTCACTTCTGCGCGGGTTCGGTGACCATGTGCGATAACTACGATTTATCGACCGCAAAAGAGTCCCCAGAGCACCACTTATCAGGCATCAGTGACGAAAAATAGTTTTAATAGCAGCAACGCTGCTCAAGGTTATTTCAGGGCCAACCGTGATAGCGAAGATCGGTAGTGGCCTGTTCTCTTTGGTGTCACCGTCTTTGTTTATTTTCACCAACTGGCGAACGGAAAGTACGTTGATGTCGTGTTTTGATAACTCGGCTTGAATTTCGTCTTCTGAGAAACTGCTTGGAAGCCCTTTCAAAATATATTTTTTCGGTGGCTCACTTTTAAGATCGAAAGTGAAAAAATTGATATTTTGCCTTTTCAGGATACTTGTGATTTTATTGTTGTCCTCGGTCGTTCGTAGATGGACGATTGTGGTACTTCCATTAAATTTCATCTTGAAATTTTTATCTGCGGCGTTGCTCTGCAGAAAATTGATTCATTTTTTTGTCTCCAGTTTTTCATTCTCGATGATTAATGGAGGGACGGAAGTTTGTTTTGGAGTCTCCTGAGGTCCATCAGAAGAGTCGGAAGGTTTGGCGAGGCGAGCGGGTAACTGAACTCGCACTAGTCGAAGGCTTCGTAACGGCTTTTTTCGTTTTTTTTCGGTCTTCCATCGGAGGACTCATTTTGGCTTTCCTTTCTGGAGCCAAGGGAATTTTGAGGTCTTTTAAGTTTGACACTTTTGTGCCAAAACTTTTACCCGATTTAGAATTTCACTGTACTGTAAGCGCTGTACGTTAGAAATTTATATTTCGCAGAGAGCGGTAGACATGCGTCCGCACGACACCGACTCAAAACAAATACTGAGCATACGACCAACTTTGCGCTACTTTTATTCGTCCACTATTCCATACAATTCTGCAGATGGCTTTTTATAATGATGGAACTTGTGAAAAATGTCATTTCACATGTAATATCAAGGAATAACTTTTTCGCATGTAAATCTTTCGCTACACCTAATAGTGTATGCAGTAGAACGTTCTAAACAATTGGAATTGTTAATAACAAAATATATACTACAACAATTTAATCCAAAATCTAATAAAGTGTACGTTAAGTGAATATACCTTTCGATTATGTCATTGTGGATCTCGATCGCATTATTCGTTCGCGAGAAATCGGAGATAATTTTTGACCACATAAATAGCTAGTAACACACAGACACACCCAAACACATGCAGACATTTTGTGCAACATGGTTTAGACATGTTAAAAACACCTTGAAACGTGGAGATGTAATAGAATATCGTATTTTATGTTCGGGAGTAAAACCATTATTTCCCTATAGTAATCACCCTTTGAATGGAATCGTTCTGAAGCAGCACTCAAAAATAAAGCAATTGAAGATTGGATTGCTGTTGGTTTTCTAATTTCGATACAAAACGGGAGAGTTGAAATTTTAGCCTCATCTCGAATCACGTCCACACTATTAAGATGGAATCATCCATATATTGTCCGTCTAAAATAATTAATATGATCAACCCTAGCGGACCGGTCGATTGCCATCGAAGCCTCGGTCGATTGTGGAATCGACTTGTGCAATATGTCGATTACGTTTCGAGTACCGATCGACCCAAATTTTTGGAATGATTGACCGACGATCGACTAAATGCCGAGTCGGTTGCCGGTCGACCGATCTTAATTTTTTTCTTCTGAAGAAAAACAAATCTTTTTTTTTTTAATTGAAGCTAGGTCGCTAAAAACAGCTACTGTATGAGCAACATCCTGCCTTTAAGGTGTACCGAAAACTGTCGCGCCCAGTTTTACGCATCTAAATTTGCGGACCTCTCTCACAATGTTAGACTTAATTAAGCAATAAATGGGATGTGGGTTTGACTCTCCGCGGGCCAAAATTATAACTTCCTGATGTCTACCTGTGTGTGTGTGTGTGTAGAACTATGAAAGAAAAGTGTCATATTAGACATCTTTTTTTATGTAAGGGACACCATTTATTAGATACTTGATTTCTAATCTCTCACTTTCCTGACCATAGAGTGTTCTGAATGATGTCAGTTGTTTATAACGCTCTAACGCCGAAACGATACGAAAGATACGAAAAAAATCAAAAGACATCAAATATGGATTTTTTAATATGGCATTACATTTATTGGACATAGTTTTTGCGTATCTACAATATTTCGTGAGATACAGCGTTATAAACAATTGAAATGGTTAATAATAATAGAGCTAATTATTGTTTCACTTTGACACTCCTTTCCCGCCTGGTCACCATGGAGAGGCATCGATGAAAAAAAAAATGACAAGTTCAACTTCGATTTTCCGTCTAGGATAATTAATGAATCAATTAATCAATCAATTAATTTATAATTAATTATTATTATCAACCTGTCCCACAGGGGAGGACTCCCTATGACAGGATGGGTTCCACAACATACAAATTTGAAACAATGGTTTACAAAATTTAGATAAGACTAGGTGTGCCGAGGCTTAATGAATAAATAATTAATTCTCTCTGATACAAAACAAAAAAAAAAGGAGAGGTGAAAAAATAAATAAAACAACCAAAGCAATTATCATTCAATGTATCACAAACAAGGAATAATAGGGTCTGTTCAAACATCAGCATGACTCATCGAATATATCCTGAATAAAGCTATCGTTGGAAATTGAATCAAATGATGACAAGTACTTAGTTATTAATTGATCTGGCTTGACGTGCCTACACTGTATATTCTCTAAGAAAGACTTTCTCTTGCAAAATGCATCGCACAGAAAGAGGAACAAAGCTCTGGTGGCGGATTTATCGGGAGAATCGATGAATTGCAAAAAATCACACGACGATGGTCCTTTGAGGAATGGATAAATGAATTTGCGTCTAGACATGTCATAGAAGGGACAAAATTGCAATGCATGTAGCACAGATTCTCTCACCCCGTCATTACAACATTTGCAAACCTCAAAAGGATACAATTTATAGGTTTTACCATTGATAAAAAATTTACAATTATGGGGGTTAGCCAATCTTAACTGGACCTTGGCCCTGAGCATATTCATCGAACATCTTCGCGTTATATAAGAGTTTCTACATGGGGTAAGACCTCTATCACCAGGAATCTTATGCAGCAAATTCATCCATTTAGCCAGATCCCTATCAATTAACACTTTTTTATAATTCACAAGCATTTTGTCCTTGGCTCCAATCCAATCTTTGGCATTTAAATTCCCCCACAATTCTAGGTGATCGACACGCATTAAAAATTCTTTAATTCTAGTAGCCCAATTTAATTTGCGAAACTTGAATGGGTCCTTCAAGGGATTGGGATTCAGTGCATATTCCATTAGTTGCTTATAGCAGATTTTTGGTAATCTCTCATCAGTCATTTTCAGTATTTTGCTAATGTAATTAATAGTAATCTTCATCGCAGCGTGCTCGACTCTAACCAAGCCCAGCTCAAGCCTAAGAGCACGGTTGGAGGTACATCTGGGTAAATACAAGAGCCTTTTGAAGAAGGCAGTTTGAACCGATTCAATAATGTCAAAATAATCCAAGGCCCAGACAGGGCAAGCATACAATAGAGTGGGCTTAGCAATAGACTCGAACAACTTGATCACACACTGTAACTAATCACATCTAGAGCTAGCCAGTAGTCTAAGTACCACGTTATTTGCTAGCTTCGCTTTCCTCACTGCCTGTCTAGCGGCCAGGGAGCCAAGCGAGGAGCTACTAAACAACATCCCAAGATATAAGTACGAAGAGACTATCTCCAGGGCTTTATTATCAAACTTGAACTCTAACGAGGGACTTAATCTACCGCCTTCCCGAGAGACCACTACCTTGGTTTTTTCAGAGTTAACTGTCAGACTATTACTTAAACAATAACGATGCAAGGCACCTAGAATTCGCTGTAACATATGCTCACTATCAGTCAAGATGACCAACGGGGCTTTGTGCACTATTCAAAACAAATACCTGGTCCAAACAGCTCCTCCCCGGTCTGAACCCAGCCTGACTTTCATCAAGTATTTTCTCTCTGTCCACCCATTTTTGGATCCTATCTCTAATAATCTGCGTAAATAACTTGGTAAGACAATTGCACAATGCAATACCCCTGTAATTTAGAGGGTCCAACTTGTCATTTTATGAAGCATTGACAAGGCAGCTGCACGCCAAGAGCCCGGCACTCTTTCAGCATGCAGTATTTTATTGAAAAGCGTCTCTACATACAAAAGCCAATTACTAGGCAAAAATTTGAAAAATTCATTTGTGATGCCATCAGGACCAGCAGCCTTGCCATTTTTCAGTTTACCGATGTTGGAGAGAATTTCTTTATGGTTAATATTGGAATCAAGCAAGGAATCAGTAAATGAGATAGCTGGTAACTCAAAAAATGCTTTCTGGGGAGTAATTCTCTGATAAAACGCGTACCAGTCACTAACTGAAATTGAGGCAGGTGATACCGTAAAAGGTCTAAATTTTTTGACCGTCAGCCAAAAATCTCTTGAGTGACTGATCTTAGCCAGGATGTCTGTAATTTTGACAACATATAGCTTCTTTTTCAACTTAAGTAAATTAACATAACGTTTTTTCGAGTCTACATAAAGCTCCCCGAAATCCCCAATAAAACCAGAGACCTTTAACATCTGCAAATTATTCTCAACTACTCATTCCATTGCACTCATTCCATTCTGAATCAAACCATGATTTACCTGCCAAGTACGAAGATGACGATGAGTGGTCTCCAACACTCCTCAACATATTCGCATTTTCAGCAGCCTCTAAAATCGCCTGCTCCAGATTATCTGATTGCTCTTCTATTCAGGAAGTCCCAAAATTAAACTTAATTCTGTTGGAAAAAAACATTGATTCAGTATATTTCTGTTTCTTCTCCCCGTCCCAGGCAACCCTGACAGCCACTGGTAAATTTTTCTCCCCCTCAAAGAGACCCTCCAAAAAATTCTCAAATACACAGCTAATAGGAAAATGATCCGATTTTGTAGTACTCAGCAAGACTTTAAAGTCACCAATAATCGGTAAACAACGCGAATTGACCCATATGAAGTCGATCGTACTTTTACCAGTAGCTGCCAGAAACGTAATATTCCCTGGAAAATCAGTAGAGGAGCGCAAATTCAAACAGAAAAAATTTTTATCCTCCATAAACTCCAATAATTGTTTCCCCCTATTACACACAACTAAATCATACGACTTTCTAAATTTAAACACCTTCACATTTTCCAAAAATTCGTCAGGTATAACACCCTCAGATCCCAAGTGCGCATTAAAAACGCCACCCATCACAATGTGCACATTTGGGTACGTTTCCACAAACAAGTCCAACAGACTATCCAAAACCTCAAGCGCAGGGTCAATATCAACCTTAGGGATAAAATCAATAGTGCTAAGAATAAATATTTCATCACCAATGCACACTTTGATAAAAATCCAGTTTTCACAACGATGCAGTAGTTCGGGTTCGCCGCACATCTTCTTTACCAGCATCAGGATTCCCCCACTGCCTCTACCACGTGCGTGAACTCTGATGGCCGGGGACCAGACAGGGTAGAAATCAGAGAACCCTGCTGGCAACTGCTTCCACGCATATCGAAGAAACGTCTCAGTGAGACCAATTACATCAAAGTCACCAGGCGTTGGAAGATCGTATAAATTCGTATTAATATGTTTCACATTCCAAAACACCAATCTTATACCTGCTTTCTCACATTGGGATTGACAGAAGGTACGAGAGGCGGCCCCCCTTCTACGATTTTTTCTGGCAGAAAAACCGGGAAAGAGCCATTAGCAGCACTCAATTTAGCAGGGCCATTAACCCCTAACGGACCGACTGTAGAGTTGGGTGAAAGTCGAGTAAACTCTAACATTTTTCCAAGATTTTAGAGTTCGGTGAGAGTTGAGTGAGAGTTGGTCAATTCTTTCCCAAATTCGCATTATGTAAAAGTTGAGAGTTGAAATTGGATCTTATGAACAATTCTACAGTGAGCAAAACTAAATATTTGATTTTTTTTTTTTTTTCTTTAATTAAGCACTTTTCGGTAAAGCACTTACGGCGAACTCTATCCCAACTCTACACGCGATTAAAGTTGAGAGTTGATCTTTGTTCTTATGCCTAACTTTATCCCAACTCTACACGAAATTAGAGTTGAGAGTGAAACTTTTGCATTTTTGAAAATTTTATTTAATAACATTGAGGTTTTGCCCAACTCTGTCTCAACTTTACACACGGTTAGAGTTGAAAGTTGAACTTTAGGATTTGGACCCAACTCTATCCGAACTTTATACCGGGTTAGAGTCGAAAGTTGGACTTTGGGGTTACTTTCCCCCAACTCTATCGGAACTTTATACCGGAATATAGCTGAATGTCGGACTTTAGGATTACTTTCCCCCAACTCTATCCGAACTTCATACCGGGTTAAAGTTGAAAGTTGGACTTTGGGGTTACTTTCCCCCAACTCTATCCGAACTTTATACCGGGATAGAGTTCAATGTTGGACTTTGGGGTTACTTTCCCCCAACTCTGTCCGAACTTTAGACCGGAATAGAGTTGAATGTTCGACTTTGGGGTTACTTTCCCCCAACTCTATCCGAACTTTATACCGGGATAGAGGTGAATGTTGGACTTTGCGGTGACTTTGCCCCAACTCTATCCGAACTTTATACCGGGATATAGTTGAGTGTTGGAAATTGGGGTTACTTTCCCCCAACTCTATCCGAACTTTATACCGGGATAGAGTTGAATGTTGGACTTTGCGGTTACTTTCCCCCAACTCTATCCGAACTTTATACCGGGATAGAGTTGAACGTTGGACTTGGCCCCAACTCTATCCGAACTTTGTTTCGGAATAGAGTTGAAAGTTGAACTTTAGGGTAACTTTCCCCCAACTCTATCAGAACTTTATACCGGGATATAGTTGAGTGTTGGAATTTGGGGTTACTTTCCCCCAACTCTATCCGAACTTTATACCGGGATAGAGTTGAATGTTGGACTTTGCGGTTACTTTGCCCCAACTCTATCCGAACTTTGTTTCGGAATAGAGTTGCAAGTTGAACTTTAGGGTAACTTTTCCCCAACTCTATCAGAACTTTATACCGGGATATAGTTGAGTGTTGGAAAATGGGGGTTACTTTCCCCCAACTCTATCCGAACTTTATACCGGGATAGAGTTGAATGTTGGACTTTGCGGTTACTTTGCCCCAACTCTATCCGAATTTTGTTTCGGAATAGAGTTGAAAGTTAAATTTTAGGGTAACTTTCCTCCAACTCTATCCGAACTTTATACCAGGATAGAGTTGAGTGTTGGAATTTGGGGTTACTTTCCCCCAACTCTATCCGAACTTTATACCGGGATAGAGTTGAAAGTCAAATTTTAGGGTTACTTTGCCCCAACTCTATCCGAACTTTATACCGGAATAGAGTTGAATGTTGAACTTTGGGGTTACTTGGCCTCAACTCTATCTTAACTTTATAACAGGATAGAGTTGGATGTTAAACTTCGGGGTTACTTCTCTCAAACTCTATCCTAATTTTATACTGGGTTAAAGTTGAGAGTTGAGAATTGATCTTTAGGTTTTTAAAAAGTTTATTGAATTTTTTTGAAATTCATTTAAGAACATTGAGGTTTTGGTCAACTCTATCCCAACTCAAAACACGTTTAGAGTTGCAAGTTGAACTTTGGGGTTACTTTACCCCAATTCTTTCCGAACTTTATACCGGAATAGAGTTGAAAGTTGGACTTTGCCCCAACTCTATCCGAACTTTATACCGGGATAGAGTTGAAAGCTAAACGTTGGAGTTACTTTACCCAAACTCTATCCAAACTTTATACCGGGATAGAGTTGAATGTTGAACTTCGGGTTTACTTTTCCCCAACTCTATCCGAACTTTATACCGGATTAGAGTTGAGAATTGATCTTTGGGTTATTAAAAATGTTATTAAATTTTTTTCAAATTCATTTAACAACATTGAGGTTTTAGTCAACTCTATCCCAACTCTACACACGGTTAAGGTTGAAAGTTGAACTTTGGGGTCACTTTGCCCCTACTCTATCCGAACTTTATACTGGGATAGAGTTACATGTTGGAGTTTGGGGTTACTCTACCCCAACTTTATCCGAACTTTATACCCGGATAGAGTTGAGATTGGAACCTAGCGGTTTTAAAAATTTCATTCTATTTTTAAAAATTTAATTCAAGAACATTGTGGATTCGGCCAACTCTATCCCGACTTTATCACAATTCAACAGTGTTAGAGTTGGAAGTTAAACATCAGAGTTACTTTACCTTAACTCTATCCGATCTTTATACCAGGTTAGAATTGAAAGTTGAACTTTAAAGTTACTTTGCCCCAACTCTATCCAAACTTTATACCGGCATAGAGTGGAATGTTGAACTTTGGGGTTACTTTACCCCAACTCTATCCGAACTTTATATCGGAATAGAGTTGAATGTTGGACTTTGGGGTTACTTTTCCCCAACTCTATCCGAACTTTATACCGGGTTAGAGTTGAGAAGTTGAACTTTGGGGTTACTTTGCCCCAATTCTATCCGCACTTTATACCGGGATATAGTGGAGAGTTGAACTTTGGGGTTACTTTACCCCAACTCTGTTCGAACTTTATACCGGGATAGAGTGGAAAGTCAAACTTTGTGGTTACTTTGCCCCAACTCTATCCGAACTTTATACCGGGATAGAGTTGAATGTTGAACTTTGGGGTTACTTGGCCCCAACTCTATCTGAACTTTATAACAGGATAGAGTTGAACGTTGAACCTTGGGGTTACTTTGCCCTAATTCTATCCGAACTTTGTACCGGGTTAGAGTTGAGAATTGATCTTTGGGTTTTTAAAAATTGTATTGAATTTTTAAAAAAAAATTTTTTTTAATTCATTTAAGAACATTAAGGTTTTGATCAACTCTATTCCAACTCTAAACACGGTTGGAGTTGAAAGTTAAACTTTAGGTTTTTTTTCCCCCAACTCTATCCGAACTTCATACTGGATTAGAGTTGAATGTTGAACTTTGGGGTAACTTTACCGCAACTCTATCCGAACTTTATACCGGGGTAGAGTTGAGAGTTGAACTTGGCAGTTACTTTGCCCCAATTCTATCCCAACTTGACACGCGGTTAACGTTGAGAATTGTTATTATCAACTCTCACCCAACCCTACCCGGACTTTATACTGGGTTAGAGTATCGAGTCCATTTTTGGGTTTCCCAGAATTTTATCGAATTTATTCTCAAATTTATTTAAGAACATTGAGTTTCCGGTCAACTCAAATTCCAACTCTGTCTCAACTCTACACACGGTTAGAGTTGAAAGTTGACCTTCAGGGTTACTTCATTCCAACTCCATCCGAAGTTTATACCGGGTTAGAGTTGATAGTTGAACTTTAGGGTTACGTTGCTCCAACTCTATCCGAATTTTATACCGGGATAGAGTTCAATGTTGTACTTTGGAGTTACATGTCCCCAACTCTATCAGAACTTTAGAACCGAATAATTGAATGTCGAACTTCGGGGTTACTTTGCCTCAACTCTATCCGAACTTTATACCGGGTTAGAGTAGAGAATTGATCGTTGGGTTTTTAAACATTTTATTGAATTTTTTAAAAATTCATTCAAGAACATTGAGGTTTTGGTGAACTCTATCCCAACTCTAAACACGGTTAGAGTTGAAAGTTGAACCTTGGGGTTACTTTATTCCAACTCTATCCGGGTATAGAGTTCGGATAGAGTTGGGGCGAAGTAACCCCAAAGTCCAACATTCAACTCTCTCCCGGTATAAAGTTCAGATAGAGTTGGGGTAAAGTAACCCCAAAGTTCCACTTTCAACTCTAACCCGGTATAACGTTCGGATAGAGTTTGGGCAAAGTAACCCCAACATTCAACTTTCAACTCTACCTGTGTGTAGAGTTGGGATAGAATTGATCAAATCCTCAATGTTCTTAAATGAATTTTAAACAAATTCAATAAAATTTTTAAAAACCCAACGATCAATTCTCAACTTTAACCCCGTATAAAGTTCGGATAGAGTTGGGGTAAAGTAACCCCAAAGTCCAACATTCCGTTCTATCTCGGTATAAAGTTCGGATAGAGTTGGAGCAAAGTAAACCCCCAGTTTAACTTTCAACTCTAACCGTGTGTAGAGTTAGGATAGAAATGACCAAAACCTCAAAGTTCTTAAATTAATTTTTTAAAAATTCAAGAAAATTTTGACAAACGCAAAGTTTGATTCTCAACTCCAACCCGGTATAAAGTTCGGATAGAGTTGGGGTGAAGTGACCCCAAAGTGCAACATTCAACTCGATCCTGGTATAAAGTTCGGATAGAGTTGGAGCAAAGTAACCCCAAAGTTCGACTTTCAACTCTAACCGTGTGTAGAGTTGGAATAGAGTTGACTAAAACCTCAATGTTCTTAAATGAATTTTTAAAAAATTCAATAAATTTTTTAAAAACCCAGAGATCAATTCTCAACTTTCACTCGGTATAAAGTTCGGATAGAGGTGGGGCAAAGTAACCCCAAGATTTAACATTCAACTCTATCCCGGTATAAAGTTCGGATAGAGTTGAGGGAAAGTAATCGCAAAGTCCAACATTGAACTCTATCCCGGTATAAAGTTCGGATAGAGTTGGGGGAAAGTAAGCCCAAGGTTCAACTTTCAACCCTAATCCGGTATAAAGTTCGGATAGAATTCGGGCAAAGTAACCCCAAAATTCAAGTTTCAACTCTACCTGTGTGTAGAGTTGGGATAGAGTTGACCAAAACCTCAATATCCTTAAAGGAATTTTTAAAAAATTCAGTAAAATTTTTAAAAACCCAAAGATCAATTCTCAACTTTAACCCGGTATAAAGTTCAGATAGAGTTCGGGTGAAGTAATCCCAGAGTCCAACATTCAACTCTATGCCGGTATAAAGTTTGCATAGAGTTGGGGCAAAGTAACCCTAAAGTTCCACTTTCAACTCTAACCTGGTATAGAGATCGGATAGAGTTAAGGTAAAGTAACTTCCAACTCTAACCGTGTGTTGAATTGTGATAAAGTCGGGATAGAGTTGGCCGAATCCACAATATTCTTGAATGAAATTTTTAGAAATAGAATTAAATTTTTAAAAACCCTAGATTCCAATCTCAACTCTATCCGGGTATAAAGTTCGGATAGAGTTGGGGTGAAGTAACCCCAAAGTCCAACATGTAACTCTATCCCAGTATAAAGTTCGGATAGAGTAGGGGCAAAGTGACCCCAAAGTTCAACTTTCAACTCTAACCGTGTGTAAAGTTGGGATAGAGTCGACTAAAACCTCAATGTTGTTAAATGAATTTGAAAAAAAATTAATAACATTTTTAATAACCCAAACATCAATTCTCAACTCTAATCCGGTATAAAGTTCGGATAGAGTTGGAGGAAAGTAACCCCAAAGTCGAACATTCAACTGTCTCCCGGTATAAAGTTCGGATAGAGTTGGGGCAAAGTAACCCCAAAGTCCAACATTCAACTCTATTCCGGTATAAAGTTCGGATACAGTTGGGGCAAAGTAACCCCAAAGGTCAACTCTCAACTCTATCCGGGTATAAAGATCGGATAGAGTTGGGGTAAAGTAACCCAAAGTTCAACTTTCAACTCTAACCGTGTTGATAGTTGGAATAGAGTTGACCAAAACCTCAATGTTCTTAAATAAATTTTCAAAAAACTAATAAAATTTTCAAAAACCCAAAGATCAATTCTCAACTACAACCCGGTATTAAGTTCGGAAAGAGTTCGGGCAAAGTAACCCTAAAGTTTAACTTTCAACTCTAACCCGGTATAAAGTTCGGATAGAGTTGGGGCAAAGTAAGCCTAAAATTTGACTTTCAACTCTATCCCGGTATAAAGTTCGGATAGAGTTGGGGGAAAGTACCCTCCAAGTCGAACATTCAACTCTATCCCGGTATAAAGTTCTGATAGAGTGGGGGAAAGTTACCCTAAAGTTCAACTTTCAACTCTATTCCGAAACAAAGTTCGGATAGAGTTGGGGCAAAGTCACCGCAAAGTCCAACATTCAACTCTATCCCGGTATAAAGTTCGGATAGAGTTGGGGGAAGGTAACCCCAAATTCCAACACTCAACTATATCCCGGTATAAAGTTCTGATAGAGTTGGAGGAAAGTTACCCTAAAGTTCAACTTTCAAGTCTATTCCGAAACAAAGTTCGGATAGAGTTGGGGCAAAGTAACCGCAAAGTCCAACATTCAACTCTATCCCGGTATAAAGTTCGGATAGAGTTGGGGGAAAGTAACCCCAAATTCCAACACTCAACTCTATCCTGGTATAAAGTTCGGATAGAGTTGGAGGAAAGTTACCCTAAAATTTAACTTTCAACTCTATTCCGAAACAAAGTTCGGATAGAGTTGGGGCACAGTAACCGCAAAGTTCAACATTCAACTCTATCCCGGTATAAAGTTCGGATAGAGTTGGGGGAAAGTAACCCCAAATTCCAACACTCAACTATATCCCGGTATAAAGTTCTGATAGAGTTGGGGGAAAGTTACCCTAAAGTTCAACTTTCAACTCTATTCCGAAACAAAGTTCGGATAGAGTTGGGGCTAAGTCCAACGTTCAACTCTATCCCGGTATAAAGTTCGGATAGAGTTGGGGGAAAGTAACCCCAAATTCCAACACTCAACTCTATCCTGGTATAAAGTTCGGATAGAGTTGGAGGAAAGTTACCCTAAAATTTAACTTTCAACTCTATTCCGAAACCAAGTTCGGATAGAGTTGGGGCAAAGTAACCGCAAAGTCCAACATTCAACTCTATCCCGGTATAAAGTTCGGATAGAGTTGGGGGAAAGTAACCCCAAATTCCAACACTCAACTATATCCCGGTATAAAGTTCTGATAGAGTTGGGGAAAAGTTACCCTAAAGTTCAACTTTCAACTCTATTCCGAAACAAAGTTCGGATAGAGTTGGGGCAAAGTAACCGCAAAGTCCAACGTTCAACTCTATCCCGGTATAAAGTCCGGATAGAGTTGGGGGAAAGTAACCCCAAATTCCAACACTCAACTCTATCCTGGTATAAAGTTCGGATAGAGTTGGAGGAAAGTTACCCTAAAATTTAACTTTCAACTCTATTCCGAAACAAAGTTCGGATAGAGTTGGGGCAAAGTAACCGCAAAGTCCAACATTCAACTCTATCCCGGTATAAAGTTCGGATAGAGTTGGGGGAAAGTAACCCCAAATTCCAACACTCAACTATATCCCGGTATAAAGTTCTGATAGAGTTGGGGGAACGTTACCCTAAAGTCCAACGTTCAACTCTATCCCGGTATAAAGTCCGGATAGAGTTGGGGGAAAGTAACCCCAAATTCCAACACTCAACTCTATCCTGGTATAAAGTTCGGATAGAGTTGGAGGAAAGTTACCCTAAAATTTAACTTTCAACTCTATTCCGAAACAAAGTTCGGATAGAGTTGGGGCAAAGTAACCGCAAAGTCCAACATTCAACTCTATCCCGGTATAAAGTTCGGATAGAGTTGGGGGAAAGTAACCCCAAATTCCAACACTCAACTATATCCCGGTATAAAGTTCTGATAGAGTTGGGGGAACGTTACCCTAAAGTTCAATTTTCAACTCTATTCCGAAACAAAGTTCGGATAGAGTTGGGGCAAAGTAACCGCAAAGTCCAACATTCAACTCTATCCCGGTATAAAGTTGAGATAGAGTTGGCACAATACCAAAATTCAGAAAAACATTCAACTCTTAACTTTGAAAAGCATTAAATGTTGAGAAAACGATGATGACTCAAAACCTCATTTCGTTATTCATTAAGTGTTAAGAATTGATAAAAAAGACGAACTCTCACTCAACTCTATCCCAACTCTAAAATTTTGGAAATATTGTAGAGTTGAACTTTACACTTGGCCCGCTAGGGTTGGCATTTCACCTCATTTTTTTGCAATTCTTTTTTTAATAAAAAACAATTTTTCGCGGTGTGGTTAGTTTTCCCACAAATTTGACAAGCAATGGTATTTAAGTTATTAGAATTAATATTTTTGCCACGGGAAAAACACGTATTGGCGCTATGACCACGTTTATTGTAAATTTGGCAAGTGATTCCCGAATGTTGCAAATTTCCATTGTTTTGGTTATTATTCACACGATTTTGATTATTACCACGGTTTTGATTTTGATTATTTTTATTCTGATTACCGTGTTGAATCGTTTTTTGGTTCGAATCATTTTTATTCCTATTTGAAATATTATTTACCAATTTTACTGGTTTTGAATCCGTTGATTCATTTTTTTCGTCATTCAATTTACGTTTTTCACCACGTAATTCGCTTTTAGCGGTTAATTTCCTTTCAATTAAAATCGCTGCTTCATACGCGGCGGGCATATCATTGCATATTGGCATGCGTTGATCAATCTCCGGTTTCAAACCTTGCAAAAAACAACTGTGAATATTTTTATCTACTTTAGTCCTACATGCCTCAAGGTCAGCTGGTTGGAATGTAGGATTATTAACTTTGAATAATTCCACTATTTCTTGACCTTTTTTCGTAATTTATTTGCAAAAATTACTACAGATTCTGATTTTTTTTGGAAAATTGAACCCAACTCGCCCTGTAATTGCCATTCAGTTTTTGTTGGATTATAAATGCTTTTTAAAACTTTGACTAATTCATTAATTGTTGTGAATTTTTAAATATTCAAGGAATCTTTTACGGATTGATTTAAACACTTTTTTTGAATTAATTTAGTTATATTTGCTTCCGCTGCGGCGGGGAGCATTTCTTTTGCTTCTTCGCAATTAACAATAAAATCAAATAGTTGAGATGGTTTCCCCTCGAAAGTGGGAATACAATCGATTGCATCTTTCAAGGAAATTAATTGATTTGTACTTAACGCGTCAGGCATTTTGACGTTATTAATAATTCCAAAATCGTGATTAAAATGTTCTAATTCGCGATTTATTAAATCTTCTATACTTTTATTATTTTCACCGTTTTCGGCGGATAAAAAGTTTTGTTCTTTTAATTTTTGTAATTTTTTATTCGTGTTACTAATAGATGTTTTATTTAAACCTACACTTAATTTTTCTGTAGATTCGTCGATTGATATTTCAATTTGTCTCGAATCGCCTAAACCCGAATCAATTGTTTCATTATTTTGTTTCGAATTGTCTTCTCGCGAATCCACAGTTTTATTTAGTTTTTTATATGGACGCGGTACTCTTTTAACGTCACTAATTATTCTACCACTTCTTAATTTACGTACGTTTTCCTCGTCTTGTGAGGTTGACGGTTGCGGAGGTGGTTCTCCCGACATTTAATTTTCATTTTAAATGTGAGAAAATACATAAAACAGTATAAAACAGAAATGTAAAGTACAAGAATTATGTAGGAAAACTTGTGTGGAAAAAAAAAATCCACGTCAAGTGAAGAGAAAATTTTAAAAGTATTTGTATTCTTATTCCAAAGAAAAAGGAAACAAAATTTGAAATATCGAGAAAAAATGAAAAATAAAATTCTTGTTTCAATTAATTTTCTGTTCTACTACTAAGAGTATTTAATTCCAAAAAAATAACAAAAAGAAGCCAATGACCTTTCCAAAATTGTTTTATCGCGACGGACGAGCCCCCAATTTTGTCATGTCAAATCTGGGTAAATTTGATCATAGCTGAATTGTTTAATAATACATAAACAAGGAAAATATAATGATAAACGTAACTAAATAATTACCTTTACTCCAATTTAATTTAAACCCATAAATTTTTGGCTGCGCTCTCCCTTCTGGTCTAGTTAACATTTACTAGCCTGAATGGGGATAATTTCGGAAAGGTTCTTGGTTTTTAATTTTGGAAAATAATTCATAGACACATGAATAAAGTTAAATTGATTCTTTCAAATCTATATTTAACAGGAAAACAATAAAATGAGATAGTACAAAATTCGCAACTTACATTGAGAAGTCCGTTGGTTGAATACAATTTCTGCAGGGATTTCTCGATCAATTGTTTCAATTAGTTGTAATTTAATACCACACTATTGTTTTAACTTATTTGAATAACTTGTACACTCAAAAATTGTTAAATAAACTAAACTGATTCTATTTCAATCAAATGAAGGAAGAGTGAGTCACGAAAGACTCGTAAAAATAAAATACAAATGAACTAAAATAAGTCGCGAAAGACTTAATGAAGAAAAATGAGTCGTGAAAGACTTAATAAAACAAGGTTGTGAAAAACCTTGTAGAAATCTCGTCTTGAAAAAGGCAAGATTATAATTCGAGATCGACGTAAGAACTGAGGAGCAAAACGACGCGCAGGAAGTTTTGTTTCCCTAGTTTGAGGGTGTGCCCTCACAAGCGGGTGGAGGAAAATTTGGGACCAATAGGTTTTATATTCATACGGTTGTTTTTAGTGAGAAATAATTAATAATAATTCTACAATCGAGGTGATTTTTATATCACCGAGTTTGTTCCAATTTTCTCATTCTTCCGAATGTTCATTTATGGATTTATTAAATGAAAAATATTTGTTTAAATAAAATGAAGAGAGAGATTCACTACTTCTTGGAAAACTCAAATGGTTTCGTGTTCGAAAATTTAAGTGAAAAAATAATAATAGTTGTTTTCGACGGATGTCACATTTCAAATTTTCAATTTTCCAATTTTCAATTTTCAAATTTTCAATTTTCCAATTTTCAATTTTCAATTTTCAAATTTTCAATTTTCAAATTTTCAATTTTCAAATTTTCAATTTTCAAATTTTCAATTTTCAAATTTTCAAATTTTCAATTTTCAAATTTTCAATTTTCAAATTTTCAATTTTCAAATTTTCAATTTTCAAATTTTCAATTTTCAAATTTTCAATTTTCAAATTTCAATTTTCAAATTCTCAATTTTCAAATTTTCAATTTTCAAATTTTCAATTTCCAAATTTTCAATTTTCAAATTTTCAATTTTCAAATTTTCAATTTTCAAATTTTCAATTTTCAAATTTTCAATTTTCAAATTTTCAATTTTCAAATTTTCAATTTTCAAATTTTCAATTTTCAAATTTTCAATTTTCAAATTTTCAAATTTTCAATTTTCAAATTTTCAATTTTCAAATTTTCAATTTTCAAATTTTCAATTTTCAAATTTTCAATTTTCAAATTTTCAATTTTCAAATTTTCAATTTTCAAATTTTCAATTTTCAAATTTTCAATTTTCAAATTTTCAATTTTCAAATTTTCAATTTTCAAATTTTCAATTTTCAAATTTTCAATTTTCAAATTTCGCAACGGTCAATTTTGCCATGGTCAATTTATCAATTGTCAATTTAACAATGGCCAATTCTTCAATTGTCAATTTTCCCATGGTCACTTTGTCAATTATCAATTTTGCAATGGTCAATTTTTCAATTGTCAATTTTGCCATGTCAATTTGTCAATTGTCAATTTTGCAATAGCCAATGTTTAATTGTCAGCTTTGCAATGGTCAATTTTGCCATGGTCAATTTTTCAATTGCCTATTTTGCAATTGTCAATTTTTCAATGGTCAGTTTTTCAATCGTCAATTTTCCAATGGTCAATTTTGCAATGATCAATTTTGCAATGATCAATTTTGCAATGGTCAATTTTGCAATTGTCAATTTTGCAATGGTCAATTTTGCAATTGTCAATTTGCCAATTGTCAATTGGTCAATTGTCAATTTGTCAATTGTCAATTGTCAATTTGTCAATTGTAAATTCGTCAATTGTCAATTTGTCAATTGTCAAATTATCAATTGTCAATTGTCAATTTGTCAATTATCAATGTTTCAATGGTCAATTTTGCAATTGTCAATTTTGCCATGGTCAATTTTGCAATAGTCAATTTTGCCATGCTCAATTTGTCAATGGTCAATTCTTCAATTGTCAATTTCGCAACGGTCAATTTTGCCATGGTCAATTTGTCAATTGTCAATTTAACAATGGCCAACTTTTCAATCGTCAATTTTGCAATGGTCAATTTTGCCATGGTCAATTTGTCAATTGTCAATTTTGCAATGGCCAATTTTTCAATGGTCAATTTTTTAATAGTCAATGTTTTATTTGTCAATTTTCCCATGCTAATTTTTCAATTGTCAATTTTGCAATTGTCAATTTTGCAATTGTCAATTTTGCAATGGTCAGTTTTTCAATCGTCAATTTTCCAATGGCCAATTTTGCAATGGTCAATTTTGAAATGGTTAATTTTTCAATGGTCAATTTTTTAATAGTCAATGTTTTAATTGTCAATTTTCCCATGGTCAATTTTTCAATTGTCAATTTCGCAACGGCCAATTTTTCAATAGTCAATTTTGCCATGCTCAATTTGTCAATGGTCAATTTTGCTATGGTCCATCTTGCAATGGTCAATTTCGCAATGGTCAATTTTGCCTTGGGCAATTCCTCAATTGTCAATTTAACAATGGCCAATTCTTCAATTGTCAATTTTTCCATGGTCACTTTGTCAATTATCAATTTTGCAATGGTCAATTTTTCAATTGTCAATTTGTCAATTATCAATTTTGCAATGGCCAATTTTTTAATTGTCAGCTTTGCAATGGTCAATTTTGCCATGGTCCATTTGTCAATTGTCAAGTTTGCAATGGCCAATTTTGCAATGGTCAATTTTGCCATGGTCAATTTTTCAATTGCCAATTTTGCAATTGTCAATTTTTCAATGGTCAATTTTCCAATGGTCAGTTTTTCAATCTTCAATTTTCCAATGGTCAATTTTGCAATGATCAATTTTTCAATTGTCAATTTTGCAATGGTCAATTTTGCAATTGTCAATTTTGCAATGGTCAATTTTTCAATTGTCAATTTGTCAATTTGTCAATTGTCAATTGTCACTTGGTCAATTGTCATTTGTCAATTTGTCAATTGTCAATTTGTCAATTGTCAATTTGTCAATTGTCAATTTGTCAATTGTCAATTTGTCAATTGTCAATTTGTCAATTGTCAATTTGTCAATTGTCAATTTGTCAATTGTCAATTTGTCAATTGTCAATTTGTCAATTTGTCAATTTGTCAATTTGCCAATTATCAATTTGTCAATTGTAAATTCGTCAATTGTAAATTGTCAATTTGTCAATTGTCAATGTTTCAATGGTCAATTTTGCAATTGTCAATTTTGCCATAGTCAATTTGTCAATTACCAATTTTGCAATGGCCAATTTTTCAATTGTCAATTTGTCAATTGTCAATTTTGCAATGGCCAATTTTGCAATAGCCAATTTTGCCATGCTCAATTTGTCAATGGGCAATTCTTCAATTGTCAATTTCGCAACGGCCAATTTTGCCATGGTCAATTTAACAATGGCCAACTTTTCAATTGTCAATTTTGCAATGGTCAATTTTGCAATGGTCAATTTTGCCATGGTCAATTTGTCAATTGTCAATTTTGCAATGGCCAATTTTTCAATTGTCAATTTTGCAATAGTCAATTTTGCCATGCTCAATTTGTCAATTGTCAATTTTGCAGTGGTCAATTTTTCAATTGTCAATTTGTCAATTGTCAATTTGTCAATTGTCAATTTGTCAATTGTCAATGTGTCAATTGTCAATTTGTGAATTGTCAAATGGTCAATTTGTCAATTGCCAATTTGTCAAGTGTCAGTTTATCGATTGTCAATTTGTCGATTGTCAATTTGTCAATTGTCAATTTGCCCATTGTCAATTACCAATTTGTCAATTGTCAATTTGTCAATTGTCAATTTGTCAATTGTCAATTTGTCAATTGTCAATTTGTCAATTGTCAATTTGTCAATTGTCAATTTGTCAATTGTCAATTTGTCAATTGTCAATTGTCAATTTGTCAATTGTCAATTTGTCAATTGTCAATTTGTCAATTGTCAATTGTCAATTTGTCAATTGTCAATTTGTCAATTGTCAATTTGTCAATTGTCAATTGTCAATTGTCAATTGTCAATTTGTCAATTGTCAAATTATCAATTGTCAAATTATCAATTGTCAAATTATCAATTGTCAAATTATCAATTGTCAAATTATCAATTGTCAAATTATCAATTGTCAAATTATCAATTGTCAAATTATCAATTGTCAAATTATCAATTGTCAAATTATCAATTGTCAAATTATCAATTGTCAAATTATCAATTGTCAATTTCGGATTTTCAAATTTTGCGTTTTAGAAGTTCAAGATTCGGAAATTTTGAAATATGAATTTTTCGATTTGTTCATTTTTAGATAGTCTAGTTTTCAAATTTTCCATTTCGAAGTTTTCAATTTCCAAATTTTTCACTTTGAAATTTTCTATGAGTTCGGCGGGGGACAATGAAGCGAAAAGGGAATTCATATACGCGCCTGAATCCTTATCATTTTCTGCCGTTTTCCGTGCTACCGACAGTGCAGTTTGGCATATCAGGGTTCCTGATTTGGCCGTTAATCGGGTTGCGGGGGGGGGGGGGGGCGGTAAAAGTCACACAAAAAGTTACTAAGCGTGTAGGCCGGGCCTTAAATTCAGATTCGGTCATGCCAATATTCGTGTTGTTTAGAACTAGTTACCTATAGGACACGAACATATAATGAACAGGTATTTTTTGTTCAATATGAACACCGTGGTAACAAAATTTGATATTCTACATTGTTATCGAAAAGTGGGGTAATTGAAGGAATTATCAACTGAGCGGTATTACCCGCAACGTGAAGCGAAATTGCGCAGATATGGATTGTCAATAAAGGGCATTTAGGGCCAGTGAAATTCTTACAATATTTTTTTATTTGCAATAGTCACTTCCAATTGCTCATTTCCAATAATCTTAAAATTTTATCAATCATAAATCACCCATCACACTTTAGTGGATCACCTTAAAATGGGGGCCTCGCAATATTTCAAATCGTGCCAGAGTTAAAAATCCCGAAATATAAGCCGAGCTTATATCCCATACATAATGCAAGTCTCTCCGCCGCGAGAGAAGGGCGTGGCCCTTTTCGCGACTCTATCGGCAAAAAACCACCGCATTTCCTCAACTTCCCCATACAACATTCTTCCACTATCCTATTCCTCCAGTGACTCAAGTTCACTACAGTTGCCATTTTTTCTCTCCCCCAAGTGTGCATTATCCACGGCCTAGCACATACCAAGATCGGATAGTACTTGATTGGGCGGTTGGCCCCAAACGCCGAAAAACCTCTGGCCATTCCAGCGTTCCCTCTGTGGCCTTCGATGCTAATACCGGAGGAGTACATTCTGTACAATGTACTGTGATTGCGGCTGCGCAAATATGCAACCGCAAAGACCGCTCACTTTTCATCGTAACATATGAATTATTGAGAATAAAAAAGCCCGGATGAGAAACAATGCAATTCATAAATTCTCATGCCCAAGCATGCACTTTCAAACTGAGAATATCAAGATGTGCAATTCCTCTTTGCCTCCCGGCATGGGGCTATGTAGCCTAAACGTAGGAAATAAAAGATCGTATATTAGAGTGCATGAGAAATGTCCTCTTTGACAAATGTGGAGTGTAAAGGCATACGGATTCGTCGAAAACCGAATCCGTCACCAAAGTGCTCTACACGACTTTACATTTAAATGTGTAGAAGTTCCAAGATAGAACATAGGTTTCATTTAGAATGAAATTCTCTAATGTATAATGACAGAGTAGGATATGGATTCTTGTTTTTATATTATTAAATAGTATGATAAATCAATAATAACATAAGTTTGCGTAAGTGGTAAAGAATCATCTAATGAAGCACAGAACATTCAAAACGCTGTACAAGGACTCTTTAAAATGATTTGGCCGGAATAAATTTGGAATGAACAATCGCGGAAAGATTACCCAAAATTTTAGATACTTCAGTGGAGTAGCTGAAATAATTGAACACCCACGGTCGGTAAATTCAACTTAGCACACGTGGTAACATCAATTCTGCTTCCGTTTTCCTTAACAATAAAGGCAATTTGACAAATATGCTATTATAGGCCTGCCATATTAATCACTTATCCTAATTATCGACGCGCCCAGTTCACTTCATCAATTCGTTAAGCACAATTCATTTTGAGGTCATGATAATGTCCAAACATAAAATACCTGAAACTTGGTGGGTCTTAGAGAGAAGTATTGTATGTAGTGTCCGCTAACTGTAAAAAAAATGGGAGAAATAAAGGACAGTACTTGCACTGCAATATCAGTTGAAATGAGTACCACTGGTCTCTTCCCCCACCACTCACCTCAACACATCCAACGAATTCAACACATCCCACCGTGTTTTAGTCCGCCGAAGCGAGTGGCAAGAGAGGGGAGAGCCGTCAGTGTGCGGTAGGTGTTCAAATTGGTTCGTCCCCGGTTTTCCTTGCCCGAACTTGGGCATTTTGTGAAGCGGAAAACCGAATTCAGGGATAAAACAAGTGCTCCGGGGCTTTCATTAAGCCCCATCCCTTTGTTGAATAACACATGAAGATGTAAGTTGCAAAATTTGTGAATTTAATTCAATAATACTTTGCGTGACTGGATATACAAGCAAGAAGGAAAAAAAGAGAGGTTTGGCTATGCCGGGTAACGTAGCCAAGTGATCAATGAACTTTAGAAGCCCAGTCTGTTCATGTTTTGGGGCGTGCTAGCCTAGTGTTCGCACTTGAGGAAAATCCTTGAAATGCATTTATTGTTTCTAGTCTATTACGAGCGATAAGCCATGAACTAATGACTTAATCATTAACATCCACAAGAAAATATTCAGTGAGACCTTGAGGATTTTTTTCTTCTGTTCCAATCTTGCTCCTGGTGCAGTCAAGGAGAAGTGTGGCGTAATGAGGAACCGACTTTGACAGGAGTGGTTGTGCATCGACATGTGTTGTGTATTTTATTTATTTTGGTTTATGTAGTTTCATGCGATACTTGTAACGGCTTTGTTCCATGACAAGGGGACATATTCTTTTGTTGCCTTTGTGTCATCGGTTACATCAGAGTGCGTGATTATCCCAGACGAGCGCTCTACTTTTTACCAGAAAATCCTGTGGTATTGGAAGAGGCATCATTTTTTAGCGCCATGGGCGATGTGCAATTTTTTTAACCTCCCGATTTTTCGGAAAGTTATTTTTGTTTTGTTATGCACCTTTGATAATGTATTTTATCTGTCTTTATGGATGTCGGAATTTTTTGTGCGTAGGATGACAACCTAGCGACTAAGGGGATCGATGAACTTTAGTGGGGAAGAAGGGGATTGAAAGGATAGGAGGTGAGCAGGTGCCATCAATCATTTCAATTGGATGGTACTATGAATGATATCGACAATTTAGGAATGATCAGCTCCAAAATGCCGCACAGTCACTCTACACCCGCTGGTGTAGATGGTGGCAGTCGTACGCCACCCACTACACCGAGGAAAGCTGGGAAAATGCTTGCTGTGAGGGTGCAAATGCTAGATGACACTATCACCATGTTCCAAGTTCAGGTAAATTTTTTTAGTACTATTTTGTGATGTTTCAAGTACGTTAATTTCTATGGTAAGAGCATTGGAAATAAGTGGGCCGACGGAGTGTGATTATATTAATCAGGGCTACACCAATAATGTCTCGATTTAGAATTTTTCTCCAACATTATTGTCTTCATTGAAATTTTGCCAAAAACTTGAATGCCTCGTGAACGAATGATTTTGCGAGAAATGGTACTGAAATTTTTTTTTGTACGGAATTCTTCACGAAAGGAAAGACCTCTACCGTTTTGCCACAAGCTGGCTTATTCTTGAGATAAATTGAAAGATCTGGTTCCATTGCCGAAGTTGTTTTCCTTGAACTGGAAAAAAATACCAGAGGGAGTTCAACTAAAAAATAAGTTACCCTGGAATTCGTGAATGCATACACATTGTGACAAATTGTCCGAAACGTTGGAAACCCTTTAGAATGTTGAAATTTAACCTGTGTGGACTCTGAAGGTTCTGGGAAACTCGCCTTCCGTTTCCGTTAAGCTAAACATAGAACTTTGCTTTATCTTATATTTTCCGCAACTTTTCCATACTCTTTTGGACTTGCTATATTTTTCTCTGATAACTAGGACTTTTTTTTCGAATAAAATGATATAATATTGAAAATCACAATGGTCTTATCGAGCATTTCGTCATCGAATTTGGCGCTTTTACGATTCGACTTGAAGGCAAACGAAATACTCGTTTCCTTTCAAAACGATCGAACACAAAAATCACTGAATCATCGTTACTATCTAGATGGTCTAATTGTACTGTTGAACACTAGCTTATAGATATATTCTTAAAAAACATCTCTAA
Source organism: Asobara japonica (assembly GCA_026005395.1). Taxonomy (NCBI): domain Eukaryota; kingdom Metazoa; phylum Arthropoda; class Insecta; order Hymenoptera; family Braconidae; genus Asobara; species Asobara japonica. Next base: position 136,178 of record BQMI01000405.1, on the reverse strand, counting down.
ATCCGCGAGAGATAGCGAGATGCCGATATATGTACACAATGTTACAAAACTTGATTAATTGATTTTCATTCATTATCAACCTATAGTGACATGGTCTCAGTACATGACTTGATTCCAGTTTAAAACGTCTTATATTTTCGATATATTTGATGATACGTTAAGATATCAGGTGAGATAAGGATGCATACAGAACAGAATTGAAGGTGATAGTAATAGCAAAGTCGACATAATTCAAAAGGATTTTAAGGCCCCAAAAATATTTTTTATCATGAACAAAAATTCATTTCGTTACACGGCCGTAAAAACTTTTCTGCCGGTCTTGTGACGAAAAAATCTATTGCCGAACTGAATGCCATCGATCAAAAAAAGTGGAGAAAACTTTGATACCTGTATTAAATCGTGTATTGTATTGAATCGTGTAAGAATAAGTAATTTTTTTTCGAAAGGTTCGACTTGATTCATTCGAAAACATAAACATGTAAAATTTTTTGAAAGCCATCACAATTTTCGACTAATCGCTGAAAACACGGCAGGGTCATTTAATCTACCAAATCCAGGTACTTTACCCTTTCATTATGCGGGTCAAGGGGTTTAGCTGACAAGTCCTCTTCTGTTCCTCAATGAGTCATCCACTCGATAATTGATTGACTCTTTTCATTGTTTAGTAATCCAGGTTTCGGGGGGAATTTCAAATTTTACTATGATCGTAATATTATCGATCGATAATCATATTTTCCGAGTTTTTAACTTCCCGATCTAGGGAAGTTATTGTAATGACCCCGAAAATGAAAAGTGCCAGATCGATGGAATTTTCACGTTTCTCGACGTTTTGCATCACCCTGAAGTGATTTCAGAGGAGTGTCTGTATGTGTGTGTGTTCGTCCGTATGTGGCAAAAGTTTTCGTTTACGTTTTCTCGCAAACGGATCGTGCGATTCGATTAATTTTTTTTTCAATCGTTGCGTCTCCGTGTAACTTAGAGCTGATTAGATGTTTGATCGAATCCATCGAGTAGTTCCCCTGATTTTGAAAAATTCATATTGAGCAAAAATCGAAAATAGTGATAATGAACGTTCATTCACACAAAAATGTTGTAATCCAGATACTCAAAGGCACAGTTGAAAGATATAAGCATATTTTATAACTGAGTAAAATTTGAGTAAAAGTGGTCCAGTACTGATATTGTTATTAACAATGTCAATTGTTTATAATGTTCTACTGCATTTCTACTACAACTTAAAAAAAAATGTTCTACTGCATAAACTATTAGAGTTAGCGCAAAATGCATAGAAGAAAAGTTGTTTGCCATATAAAAACACGTATTTTATGTAGAATGCCTTTTTTCGATAATTTGCATGATGAAGGAGGTATAGCACTCGCCACAATTATGTACGTAATAGTTGAACGAATGGACCCAGCGATGTCATAACGGTCCGAATGGGAGCGTTTTCATGCAAAATCGAGCGGATCACATTTTGGATGGTATTTGTGCAGTATATGCAATGTTATCAGCAATTGCAATTGTTTATACTGTTCCACTGGGTAAAATATTAAATTTTCGTTCTGCAGCCGCATCCTTATTGGCGTCTCACTCTCACTCAAGTAACACGCATAAGTCTCATCCTCATGCTCACCATGCGTCTACTTAAGTATTCATAATTATCTGCTTCATGAATGAGTCAGTTTGAAATTCTCAAATAGGCATGTTTTCGTTATGATAATAACCGGGGTCACACTGATTAGTCGTAGTATATTGGAGAAGAATAAATTTAGTAGGTTGTGCTGAAAAACCAAATCGGGAAGTTTGGTTGTGCCCCGAGTGGGGCACACCCATGCACACACCACTAGTTATAATTGAAATTCCATACCTTCAATGTCCAAAGATTATTACTTCTTGCGAATGAGGAATAGTCTTTGGTCCAGGAAAGGATTCAAAAATAAATAAATTCGTTAATACGAGATAATGATAACCGAAGTTAATGAGTGAACTTTTATTTTCATCTCCAGCTTTCGAGTCGAATGTTAAAGAGCAATCAATTTCATTGGGATTTCGAATCATCCCCAGAAACTTACCCAGACATTGGGATATCTTATCTGACTTCATTCCACAGCTTCTGAATTTTTCGCTCTAAAAAAAACACGTTCGCTTATTCCATTGGTGAACACCAAGAATCGGTGATCTGTCCGACGATTGAAGCCGTAAAAGCAGTTATCAAAATTCGCTGATCACCTCCGTCGGCCTTGACGTGGGATTAGCTCAATTAGTAATAAAATACCCAATTCCGGACCAGTTAACTCATGTTTGCGAGAAATTCTCACAGCGTTTCATCATGAAAAAGGAAACCTCCTAGCTGTACGATATTATTTCCACTGGAATAGGTTATTAGGGCACATTATGCACTCACAGTGACGGAGTTTAACGCTAAGGTGTGTCAGTTTCCAACAGGCGAGAGAAAGAACCTGCGAGACTGACTTATTGATTTTTTTTCACTACTTTTTTTCCCTTCCTCCTCGTTTTTCTGCTCTCATAGCGCACATGTTTGCGTATTCACGGAAGATAATACATCGGGCAGTTAGGTCGGTTTGTTTATTTTTGGGACGAAGCTTTATATTTTCGCTATGTTTTGCTTCTCCATAAAAATGTCAAGCTGATTTTTTTCGGACCCTTTCATTGTGCGTTGTAGAGAATAACGGGACGTAATTAAATGTTATGAAAGTCCTGGGAAAGCAGAAATCTGCAGTTAATATTTTATTGTAATGGCTGAGCTTGCTCTATTATTTTGATGGGCATTGAAAAGGAAAATTATGTTTTTAGTTGCTATTAGTTTGTTTCTCGGACATAATGGGCAGAGCGTCATTGGATGATCTACCATTGGATGAATGATTATCAGAAACCAGTTCGATCTTCTATCATAATCACCCATTATTGAAATAATTATATGAAATATTATTTGACGAGATACGATGACTTATTACGGTTCACTTTAACACACAGTGTCCATTCAATTTACTCACTATTATAATATACAGGGTGTCCCATTTGAAAAGTTGCACCTCAATATCTTTCAACAGAGCCATGTAACAAAAAAATATTTCTAACAAAAATTGCAGGGTTCTGAGGGGGACATCCGATTTGCTCATTATTTCGAGTTTTCAAGTTCGCACTTGCAAGCTGCAAGCACAAACAGCTTTTTTTTAAATGGCAACCCCATTTTTCACCCCGATGAAAATTGTTCATTTCGATGAGTTGTTCTCAGAACCCTACGCAGATTCAATTTCATGTCATTTTTTTATGCAAAAAAATATCATGAAAAGCGTTCTATGGCCAAAATCGAAGTTTCAGACTTTTTAGCGTAACCCAGGATGCACCACACGGAGGTGTGGTCTGCGTCGCATCCCATGCGCAAAAAAAGGAAAAAAAAAATGCGCGAAAATGTGAGGAAGTTCCTGAGCGTTTACAAAAGGTGTTCAATATTCCCACCGTTCACTTCCAAGCATAACTCAACCGAACCGTTAGAACCGAACGGTTCTCATAGGGAACCGTTGAGATAATTTCTCACAACTCGTGTGAAGTGAGGTGGAGCACCATATCCTGCTAGAACCACATTCTCTGCCTAGTTTGCAACTAATTAATTGGCACCAATTCAAATTAAATAATCGTCAATGAGTAGGTACATTTGTTTACATTACGCAACTGGACGTAATTCTTCCATTGATCTGTTTACGCGCTGGAATTATCAAATGTAAACAATAATCGAAACATTTGCCCACAAATGGTGGGAATATTGAATACCCTTTGTAAACGCTCAGGGACTTCCTCACATTTTCGCGCATTTTTCTCCTTTTTTTGCGCGTGAGATGCAACGCAGACTTTACCTCCACGTGGTGCATCCTGGGTTACGCTAAAAAAATCTGAAACTTCGATTTTGGTCATAAAACGCTTTTCATGATATTTTTTGCATAAAAAAATGACATGAAATTGAATATGCGTAGGGTTCTGAGAACAACTCATCGAAACGAACAATTTTCATCGGAGTGAAAAATGGGGTTGCCATTTAAAACAAAGCTCTTTGTGCTTGCAGCTTGCAAGCTTGAAATAATGAGCAAATCGGATGCCCCCCTCAGAACCCTACAATTTTTGTTAGAAACATTTTTTAGTTACATGGCCCTGTTGAAAGATATTGAGGTGCAACTTTTCAAATGGGACACGCTGTATATAGGATATGGTTAAACGTAAATGAACCAAACAGTTGATAACTTCTAAATTCTTTATATAGATAAGGTGTACTAAGAGGAAGATCTTCACTCGGCTAATACTCATACAAAACTGAACTAAACGTATTTTCTAGAGGTATCTATAAGGGACAGTCTTAGCCTATGGCCTGCTATGCCATAACGGAAAAAGTGCGAAGGGATGCCCTTCTATTTACCTGAAAGTGATTAAAGTTTCCTCCACCCGAACACATTCTATTACCATACGTTTTCCGATGTCTAGAGAAATATATTTTTGGAGATATTCCGACACTCACTTTCGTCACTTCCCTTTGATTTTTTGTTGGAAATCGAATCCTGCATACAAAGTATATTATATAATTTTGGTGTCAAGTCACTTGTTAACGAGATAATCAGTTTTTTTCAGGAAATCTTAGAAGTAAAAATTGTCAATTTCTATGGAGAAGTAATTGGTGCGACTGATTAAGTGTCACATTCTTATACTGGTTGTTCGTATGAAGTGTATTCGGATTTCATAGCGAATTTTATTGCAATTACAGGCAAAAGCACTGGGCCGAGTGTTATTCGACCAAGTTTGTAAACAATTACATCTGTTGGAAGCAGACTACTTTGGTTTAGAATATCAGGAGACTAATGGACCAAAGGTAAATAGATTAGGTTAATTTATCCTATTTCTCCATCGGTTTAAGGAGTGATGCATCAATTTTTTATAAACCTGTCCATGGGTGAATGAGATAAATGACGAATATACGGAGATACGTATTAAATTGGATGAATAACAGTTGAAGCGAAACTAAAATTGCATTTAAAAAAAAACCTCTATAAATAAGAATTTTCTTACGAAAATTACGGGAATTATAGGAAGAATATCATTTCCCTCAATTCAACTGTGTGGAATAAATTATTAGTATCTCCTCCTAAATGAAGGGGAAAAATTACTTGAGGCATTGAAAAAGTTTGCGGAAATCTAGAATACATTTTGGTATATTTCGTGCTGTAATATATTTCAAACGTTATGGAAAATCTTATTGATCTGCGAATTTCGTAAATTTGAGGTGCACTAAATATGATCTTCCACTACTCTAGACTTGTGAAGGGGACAAGTGATTACTGTTAACTTTGGATTTTTTCGAGCTGTAAACTACTGATGGATCATAAATCGTAGTGATAAGAATGAGAAGAGAATTTTTTCCGCTATATGGAAGGATCGGTTTAGTTCCCTGGCGATTAAACTTCCACGCTACTATTTACTGTAGGATAAACGGATCCTTGTAATGGATGATGAATGAGTGACTAATGGCTATAGTTATATATATACTCAAATAGTTCATTTTCAAATGCTTAGTAAGTACTAAAAGGTTGTTTTTTACCTATTTTTAACAGAAAATAGACATCCACGCAATATCGTGGATCCCAAATCGTCAGGGTCTTTATTCGTGGACTTGATTAGAATTTAGCGCAATTCTCATAATAAAATCCTGAATATTCCTGATTCCTAGTTAATTAAAACCTACTATAAGGGTAGTCGATCATATTAATTTAAAAAATTGAATTTTTTTTCACTATGACATATCTCGACGGATTAGAAATATATGTCGAAGATCTTGGGTAATTGGTATTGTTTTCCTGCACAACCTGCTTAGACATTATATTAAAATCCATTTAGCATGGATTATCTAGCTAGAGATTAAATAATTGGTTGAACGAATTCCACGTACTCGTCCATTCAATATTACAAAATAATTAATTCTATTGATTTTAACATGAATAACGTTTCGCATAAATTCGTCAGCGATAATCCGATGAAGTATTCATTAAATTTTTGTTCGGTTATAATCGTAGAATGCTGCATCAGAAATACGTGCGTTTAATCATAGTCGCATGTTTCATACGTTTATTTGCTCTGCAAGTTATTTTATTCTGGAAATTCTGGTTAGGAGAATGTATTTTCCATTTATTGGAGCATACCAAGATGGATAATAGGAGTAATGAATTCCTACAATTATCTTCTAATTTATTTTCATCGACTGGTTACTTCAAAATGATCTGTTTTTACCTTTTCTCACAACGAATAAACAAAAACCTTACCTATCAGTGGCTGCAGAAAAATTGACATCTTGTTGAATTTCATTTTTGAGCAGTCTTCCTTTATAGTTGTATTATATAATTATATCGATAGATATATAATTATACAATATTATACATTGCAATTGAACAACGGGCTTAAGAAGTGAACTTTTATGATATTTAATTATGAACTGTATTGATCATTTATTAACTTCCCGATTGGGAAGTTATTGTAATCACTCCAAAATCGAACTTTTTCATTTCGGCCTGTAACTGGTGACTTAAGGGTACCAAAATGATCCCCGAAAAATTCTGAGTCAATGTGTGTGTGTCTGTGTTTGTATGTATGTGCCTGAAATTTTGGTCTACGATTTCTCACGAATGGATATTTCTCACTAATCGAAGCTATTGAGGTCTCAATCGACGCGTCTTCATGTAACTCAGCTCTGATTAGTTTTTGATGGATATTGTTTCAGAATATATATTGTTATCGACAATTTCAATTGTTCATAACGCTATAGCTCGTAAACGGTTGGAGTTAGGAACAAAATTTATTGACATAAGTTGTTCCTCGTACAAAGATCCACATTTGATGTTTATTGACTTTTTTCCATAATATGCATAATTAAGGTGGTACAGCCGTTAGAAAAAATAATTCATGTAATGAGTGCTGAATGGAGACTAGATGGCGTCGGCGATCGCAAAAATCAGTCTACAGTATACATAGCCCGACTCAGAATATAATACTCGTATATTATTTTTGTGTATCAATGCTGCCAGGAACGTGAAGTCGAGTGAAGAAGGAGATACGGACTTATTGAACTTCTTCAACATAGTTGTTGTATATCCGTGGGTTTAAAATACTTCATTGAGACTCAAATGCTTCAATGAGAAGTGAATGGCCTTCACGTGAAAGAAGGAGTTATCTCTTGGTCATGAAAAAAATCACAAAAGGCAGCGACATGAAGAAAAATGAGAAAAAAATTCAGTAAATACTCAAGTGAGAAGTCTCGTAAATTGTTAAAACAGACATGATCTCGAAAACTCGAGTTACCAAATCGGGAAGTTTGCCTTGTGTTCTCACTGAGGGCACAAATACATCACACGCACTAGTTTTTCATTATTTTACGATTTGTAGATTGTACGATTTTTTTTTAACATCATTGGTAAATCTCGCCCATTAACCGAAGTTCATAAAATTACTGAGTATCAAAATTGGCCTCTGAAAAATTCCAAACAAAATGGAAATGTAGAATGCCCTGAAGGAAACGAAATGAAACACAATTGATAACAAGAATTCTATTGTTAAAAAATTCAGAAATTCTGACAATGACCCAAGTTAAAGAATCTTCTACCACATAATGCAACAATGCATACATTTTGTATGTCATAAAGGAATCATGAAAAAATACATGAAGCATTGACTGGAAAACATATTTTGAGGAGAGACATTGATTAGCAAAATGCTGGAAATTCAACTCTGCTACCTTAAACGTTTCTATTTTTTAATTGAACGTTGATGAACAAATATTTGTATAATCCGTTTATAAAATGTAATGTCATACTTGTCAGGCATCAGAAAAGCATAATTTGCAAAAAATTCAATTTCTTTTTATGCTTAACTCAAGGTACCCGTTTATTTTAAACGACCTCGCTAGTTACTAGACAAGAACTATGAATATACATGACGGAAAATTTTGGATCGATTATAAACATGGGTTCATTTTATTGTTTCAATTGAAATTTAATAACTTACTTCATCATGTTGTCAATAAGAATTGTAATATTCCATAAATTTGAATGCCAAAGTTTAGGATGGTTTAATTGATGTAAGAAGAGTAGTAATTTTGTTAAAAAATGTGTTTTAACGTGATCAGCAGGCGATTGAATCATCGGATGAAGGGATCCGTCGCACTACAATTTGTTACACGAATCTACCATTGTTTGCGAAATTATACGCGGTATTGATTTCCATAATCCAAAGAGTACATCATGCCAATCTGAGTGAACATTATTGGAAAAATATCTCTCTTTCGTGTAGGAACAAAATAAACATCAAGCAGTCATGTTCTATATGGTACCTCTTCAGAAATTCATTCGAAAGTTATGATTCCACTTTTAGGCGTAATGATAATCTATTACTTCAGTACGGATTGAATTTATTAAAATTTACGGATACAGCGAGAAAAATAAATAAATGTTCAATGATGGTAATAATTTCAGTACTGGCTGGACCTGGAGAAACCAGTATGTAGACAAGTTGGGCTTTCCTTGGTAGAGACTCTCTTAAGATTCTGCGTAAAATTCTATACACCCGATCCTGGCCAACTCGAGGAGGAGTTCACCAGATACTTGTTTTGCTTGCAAATCAAGCGAGACTTGGCACAGGGATATCTACAGTGCAATGACAATACTGCTGCACTCATGGCAAGTTACATCGTACAAGGTAAGATTTCAGTGTGTCGATGAGGCACTAATACTAACTAACTGATCATCAAACTGATGAGCATGTAGTGTTGTTACGAATCCTCCGATGGAGCTGCATATTGTACTGTTCATTCCTATTCTCTATTGTCACCAGCTGAATGTGGCGATTACGTCATCGAAGATTATCCAGACCACACGTATTTGTCGACGTATAAATTTGTACCGCATCAAGAGGAGGAGCTCGAGCGACGAATTATGGAGAACCATAAAAAACATGCGTAAGGAAACATTTGAACAAAAAAAAACACTAATGTTAGCCGGACTACTGAAAAATTGAATAATGAGCCGAATGTGATTCACGGGGGACATAAAAAAAAACTTCCTGAATTGCCATTTTTATCTAACATATTCTTTGCTACATTTACCTGTGCTCAATTCAGTGCAATGCGCAAGCGTCATCTTTAAACACTGACGAGGTGACGAAAGTAATTGAATATTCAATTAAAAAATTATGTACACGTAGTTCCATATTGAATAGAAAGGTATTTGTTATTGCAGAGAAGATTCTGACATTATCGGATAGGAAATGATAAGAGTATGAATAATTGGTGTAACCTTGGGTTACTATACAACAACTGAAGAGGAATTTTAATTGGAAAATCTTGTAATGATCGCCACATAACTACATTAGGATCTTGTGGAGCCCATAAAAAGCACTGACCTTATGGACAGTTTTCAAAGTTCTGTAGACTGCCATCCCATTAAAGGAGTAACTTAAATGAGTGTGCCCCATTAGGGTAGCGTAACTTTTCATCTTATAAATTTGACCATTATTAATTTCTGATCCTATATTCTCTTGAAGTACTTGTTATTTCGTGAATGACTGGTTTAACGGAAATCCTGAATCTCATTCCCGATCAACAAATCGGAATACAATCATCTACCTGCACACTCACATCCACACACTGTAGAAACCTAACTCCATAAACCAAGGGTGGGCTCCCTGGTCCTCAGGTGTACCCACGTGCTCAGAGTATCTGTAAAGGTGTCAGGGACAAAGACATCGTGAACATCCCCCTCTGGGTACCGAGTTACCCCCGGAGTGTATACAAGTGGCTTTACCTCAGTATTCCCAGGGCTCTGCTACGGCGGACCATTTATTTCTTTGTAATTCGTGGGACCGAACATGGATTATTATTTTAAAAACCAACGCCTAAAGCGGAGTGGAGAAAATGAGGAGCAAGCTTTGCTGATACCGGATCATAGGTCACCAGGTCAACTGGCAAGAGCATTAGCGTCAATAACGGCGATGATTCCGTCATACTGATGCCCAGACGTAGAAAAAGGGAATCTTCAGACAGTAGTGGAACGGACCCCAAAAAGAGTCGCACTTCAGGGAGTGATTCAGCTAGGGACAGGCTTGGTCACATTGGCCGGAGGTGAAGTAGAGGAAAAAGCGCAGGCAGCCGAAACAGCAGACGGTGATAGAAGGAAGCAATCACAGAGTGATCCAAACCAGGCGAAACACGGTAAGGTCAAATGCACTCATCATCCGTCTATCGGATAAGCGTAAGTACTCAGAGATCTTTGGTCGCCTTAAAAGCGAAGAAGCAACATCTGCTGCTAGTGCGTGGGTCGATAAGATACGCCGAACAGCTACTGGAGACGTTCTTCGAATTCTGACGAAAGGTAAAGATGCGGAAGGCCTTGAATTTAAGAACGCACTAACTAAAATTCTTGGAAAAGAGGCAAAGGTGCTGAACAGAGCACCCCAGGAAGAAATAGATATTAAAGACCTTGATGACTCCACCACAAAGGAGAATATCCTCTGGACTTTTAGGAGGGCAGATGGAGAGGATAGCAAGCTTACCCTAGACAACACCAAATTCTTGCGTGAAGCTTATGGAGGAACACATACATAGTGCGTGTACTACAGGTGAACCTGTCTCATTGCGCTGCCACACACGGTCTACTCACACAGACTGTGCGAGGGCTGAACGTAAAACTGACGATAATTTCGGAGTCGTTTGAAAAATTTGATATTCAATCGCGGGAATGGATGCAAGCAACAAGATTGTCATATAGTCTTGCGGTAAAATTCCATTCCAAGAGTGTCACTGCCAGGGGGGCCGGGTTTGTAGCGGCTAAATTGGAAGGTAGTTATTTCTATAGCTACTATGCACCACCCAGCCTGTCTTTTGAAGAGTTCGAGAAATTGGTGGACAGGCTTGTGCAAGATGCGAAGCACCATTTACTCGTTGCTATCGTTGGGGACTTCAATTCCTGGGCAGTTGACTGGGGTACTAGGAACACAAATCAGCGGGGGAGAGCGTTGCTGGAAGCCGTATCCACACTGGATGTTACCTTACTCAATAGCGGTAATGAGCCTACGTTCGCTAGAGGAGCGGCAACTTCAATCGTTCATCTCACCTTCGTAAGCAGTAGTCTCGTAAAAGTCAACGGATCTTAGGAAGTGCTAGAGAAATACACGGCCAGTTACCATCGTGCAATACTCTGGGAGGTATGTACTGAAAGGAGGGCTCTGTGGCACCGAGAAGAAGCAATGAAATTGGCTGGAATGTAGGGAAGTTCCAGCTTGGTACATACCTAAAGGCCTTAGAAACGCATCCGATAAACCGAAACAATGCCACAGAACAGGGAAATGAAATCATGGTAGTTACCAGGGCCTGTGATGCTGTGATGCCACACAAGTCTATCGGCACCCGTTGGTGTACTGGTGGAATAACACAGTTGCGGATCTCCGTAAACAATGCTTCGCAGCAAGAAGATCTGCACAACGTGCGGCAAAAAGCCCAACTTTACACTTGAAGCAGAATATCAAGCTGTACGTTGGAAGTTGAGTAAGATCATTAAGCTTAGCGAGCAGAACTGCTGGAAGGAACTGCAGAACTTCTAGAGGAGGTACAAAGTGGCCCATGGGGCAGCCCCTGGAGATCGTCGTGATCTATCTTAAGAGCCAGTGTACGCCCTCACCGACCTGTCCGAGGTCATTGCAGAGTATCGTTTCCGACTTGTTCCCGCAACGATCAGAGCTACTGAATGATTAGCTGGAAAAATCAATGGGGAAGAATGTTCGCCATTAGAATAGCTGAGAATAGCACAAGCCCACATATCCGTAATTAATTGAAGGCGTTAAAGATTTTAAAAAAAGCAGTCAACAGGGATGAAATCCCACTGATCACAGAAATACAACTTATGGAGGCTATCGGCAGAGTGAACAACAACAAGATACCTGGTTTCGACGGAGTTCCAAATATTGCGCTGAGGGCAGCGATTATCGCAGCACCGGGAATGGTTCTCGGAGTGTACAATGCCTGCCTCTAGGAAGATCTCTTCCCTACCAAATGGAAGTAGTAGACACTAGTACTTCTCCTTGAAGGGAAAAAGCCACCGGATAGACCTTCATCTTATCGCCCTCTGTGCATGCTGGATACACCAAAGAACAGAGGCAATTGTTGAGCCCCTGCTGGCCGACAACCAATATGGTTTTAGACGAAGTCGCTCGACGTTGGACGTCATCGATTTAGTGGTGAAAACCGCTAAAAAGGTTATCGAGGGAACGAGATGGAAGGCAGGCACGAAAAAGTATTGCCTCATTACAGTAGTTATTTTACTGATCGACTCTTCAAGTATGACACAGAAGTAGGTCTCTAGACATACAGACTCACTGGAGGTATACTCCAAGAATCAGTACAGGGGCCTTCATTACGGAATACCATGTACGATTTACTGCTCAAACTGATAATACCAGGTCAGGTAAGACTGGTAAGACGATGTCCAATACGCAAGCCATAAATCAGCTATGGTGAAAAATGCCCTGTCGCGATTTATGCCCAACATCGGAGGGCCGAAACAGAAGAGAAGGATTTTACTATCGTGAGTTGTTGATGCCCTACAAAGCCAAGCAGCACGACGGAGAATATAGTCAGTCTACCGACTGAGTGCTCTTAGAGCGGCTAGTGCATATCGAACGGTGTTAAACGACACTGTGAGCGTCATTGCTAGCGTGGTTCCTATCAGGATCCTAGCGAAAGAGCGTAGGTGCCTCTACGCCGGTAGAAGAGCAAGAGATGCGACTTGTAAGAACGTTGAGACAGAGAAACGGAACCACAGTATTGAGCGATAGCAGGTACAGTAGGGCGCATCGAGCAAAGGCTGCGGTGACCCCATCGACTAATATACCAAAGCTGGATGTTCGCTGGACCGTACACATGGACAAGTCAACTGCTACCTGAGCCAGATGCTTTCAGGACACGGATGTTTCCGACAGTATCTGCACAAATTCAAGCATGAGGATTCCCCGGACTGTTTGACCTGCACAGGAATTAGTGGAAACGCCGAACATGGGTTCTTTGCATGTCCGCGATATGATGTGCACTGAGATGCATGGGAAATCAACTCAGGGCTAACCATTAACGGCATAATTTAGTAGAAGTCATGCTATCATCAACAGCGGCATGGGATGCGACAAGTACCTTTTCAACGGAGGCACTGGGGGAGCTGCGCTGAGAGGAGCAACTGAGAAAGAAGCCAGTCATACGGGAGGAAGTTCCTGAAGGAGATGGCCCGAAGAAAGAGCGGCAGCTATAGTCGCCCATGCCACGAAATAATGCCTTGCAGGAGTACCGTAGTGACCGGGGAAAGTCAAAGAAACGGGGACATTGTCCCTGTACATGTTCTTTTTTTTGTTTGTTATATATCTTCATGTTGTTCGTTATTGTATAAACTTGTTCATAATGAAGATACACAAAAGAAGGAGGAAGAAAAAGAAGGAAGCATATATATATTTTGTTCTCTTAAATTTTCGATCTATCTTTAATTTAATTTAATAAATGCCTTGAGACGGGGAGGTGGTGGTTACTGATCGAATTTGAGAATGGAAAGTCTCTATATGCCCGGTAGCTTAGTTGGAAAAGTGCCCGGCGCATAACTGGGAGTCTCGGGTTCGCATCCCGACTGGGACTATCGGGATTTTTTTCTCTTAAATTTTCGATCTATCTTTAAGTTAATTTTTATATATATATATATATATATGTGTGTGTAGAAATTCGATGCCCTAAAAGTCGGAAGTTAATCCCAGCCGCATGGGACGGAGACAAAAAATCACCTTGTCGAAAATAGTGTAATATAAATGTCTCGTATTACCGAGTATTACTAGCTTGATACCAAATTCGACACCTACTTACTCCTTCAAAAACGCTGATTTCATAGGACTCAATTGGTTTTTCCTGAGAACGAACTGGATCGATTTATATAAGATAAGCGAAATTGATGGTAAAGTCTCATGGTTTTAGGACAAAATTTACGAAGGTTTACAGCAATTTGTTCCGGTTTGCTCAATTGGCAAAAAAACTTATCCATGTTGGTTTTCAAAGGAGTTGATACACAAAAGCTCAAGAGAACCGCACATTAGAGATATAAAAAAAAAGACTGAGTGAATTGTGCTATAAAAAGTATGTTTCCCAAGTGAAGGACGCTTTGAGTTCTAATACGGCTGAGTTTTGCAATTTTATGAAGAACAAGAGACGCAATGACCAAGATATTCCATCTACTATGGCCTGGGATAGCAGAGTTGCTCAAAATGGTAATGGAATCAGTGAATTATTTGCCTGCTTCTTCCAGAGTATCTATACCTCTAGTCCTCGAATTGGTCATGACATGCATGCAAACAATACTCAGAGTAGCCATAGTGCTAACCTGTCGTACTTTAGCACGAGTTTTGATGAAGTCTATGAACAGTTATTGAAACTTCACACAAAGAAGGGAGCAGGACCGGATGGTATTCCTAGTTTATTACTTAGGAGCTGCGCTGTTGGGCTTTGTGAGCCGATTACACACATCTTCAGTAAGTCTTTTCAATGTGGCTATTTTCTGTCTGCATAGAAGCTCTCTTATATAAGACCTATACATAAATCTGGGCCTAGATCTGATATAACGAATTACAGACCTATTTGCCTACAATCAGCTATCTCTAAGCTTATGCAAAAACTCGTTTTTCCCTAAGTATCTTCAGCCTATAAAAACATTCTGGCGACAAAGCAACATGGTTTTCTGCATGGTAGATCTACCTCGTCGAATCTTTTTCTCTATATCAATTATATCATTGAGTATACGAATAAGGGTCATGACGTTCACGCTATTTACACTGATTTTAGCAAGGCTTTTGATATAGTCAACCATGACATTCTAATGAGAAAAATCGAGCACTATGGTATCCGAGGTATTGCCTTGGACTGGATCCAGTCGTATCTGAGTGGAAGACACCTCCAAGTCAAAGTGAACGGCTACGTTTCAAAGGAGCTTGTAGTAACATCAAGAGTTCCGCAAGGATCGCATTTGGGACCAATACTCTTTAACATTTTTATTAATGATATAGGCGACAATTTGAACTCAGAATTCTTACTCTATGCTGATGACTTGAAGATATTCCGAAGGGTGCAATCTACGAATGATATGAACATACTACGGCATGACATAGACGCGTTACATAATTGGCACACGCACAACAAACTAAACTTAAATATTAAGAAATGTGGTTCGATGTGCGAACGTTCTCACGTTTCCTAAATCCAGCTCCTGCAGAATACCTTCCGGGTGATCAACCACTGTAGACAGTCTCAACGATGATGGATCTCGGTGTCATTGACAATAAGCTGACAATAAGCTTGACAATAAGCTGACATTTGCAAGCAACGTGGAGCACATTGTACGAAAAGCGTATCGTCTGCTTGGCCTCATATTTAGGTGTGGAAAGGATTTTGAGAATGTGAATACATTGGTAAACTTATACAAGACCCTAGTGAGACCGATTCCTGAATATTGCACTGTTGTCTGGTGGTCCTATACTAATAAACTCATCAACAGGATTGAGAGCATTCAATATAAATTCTATAGATTCTTATCGGCCAGGGCGCGTGTTCGTGGATTTGAGGTTCCTGTCAGACAAGTCCTTGCGGACCTGGAGCTTGACAGCCTTGCCTGTCGGCGACAACATAAGGACCTAGCATTCTTCTACAAAGTCATTAATGGTATTGTGACTTCACCGGAAGTTCTAGAAAGCACCAACTTTAGCTGCATTAGAGTGGGACTGAGAACGTGTCGTCTACTACATACGGTGAAGACGACAAGAAATTATGTGTATAACGGACCGTGCAATAGAATAGCGAGAGTGATTCATAGTCATTGTGAAACTTTGAACTATTTTGGTGGCTCGTATTCATCGTTCATGGCTAAAGTGAAGACTTCAATTAAAGACTCTGAAATACGTTGATCTTATGTGGTACATCCACTTACTTTGTTGTTACTCCATCATTTGGACATATCCTTATTTTTCTCATTATTTTTTGGAGTTTACTCCGTTAGAATTGGTTCATTGCCCGCGGTACGAAAAAAAGATGAGCAGTGAAATCGAGTGTTAATTAAAAGTGAAGTCGTTACATTGTCTTCTGCGCACCGTATTTCCGCAACTCAGACTGTGATGCGCACATACCTTCTCACAGGGAGGGTTAGACTGATTTCAATATATGTGTTGTATATCAACAGGCAGTTCATGAAATTTCAGATATTTGGTGTTTTATTCTCATGTAGAGAACTATTCTGATATCTATCTTCTATCTTCTATCTATCTATCTATCTATCTATTATCTATTATTATATATATATATTATTATTATATCTATATATTATTATTATATCTATATATTATTATTATTATATATATAAAAATGAATTGCTATGACTTTGTAACGCTAAAACTTGAAAATGAGTCGACCGGTTTAAACGATTTTTTAAAAATTTTATTCCTTTGATCATATATGTGGTCAGAAAGTAAAAAAATTCTAGTAAATATGGAAGCAATGGTAAATGAATCCGATTTTGTATATTCGAGAATTCTATGAAATTCTGGTGAGTACTGCCTATCATTTGTTTTGAACAATATTTCGGGGTTGTGATGGTATCTGTTTATGTCATTTCTCTAACCGCATATTAGAGTATTAGTGTATTAGTGTACAGGAATACAAAAAATACAGCAATATCTGCGTAGTGAAGCCGCGTTTTTGAGATAAGTACAATTTGTTTTTTGTAAGAGTGAAATAATTCCGTAAAAACAACCCTATATCTTTTTAGTATTTATCATTAGTGAAATAATCCTCTAAGATTAATCCTGTACCGTTTTAGTGTTTATTACCAATGCCAAGAAAACGACGAGCGGACATAGGCCATCGCAGTCATGCAACACAACGGCAATCAACTTTTCGTTTAAATCAAACTGATAAACAGCGAGAGGACTTCAATAAAAATGGTCGTGATCCTAGATTAAGAGTGACTGATAATGAACCTCAGATGAACAGGTTGAGAATACAGCCTCGTACAGTCCAAGCACATCGGCACCAAGAACGACACAAGGACCATGAAGGATTGCGTCGTCGTAATGTTTCTGTAAACCTGGAACGAGCGGCATTTCATTACGATCCGGAAATTGATTACAGTGCGGACAAATCAGTGATGATTGGACAAATGTCCACACTGTAAGGCGTTCAAATTTAGCAAAGAAGCTCCTGGATTATGTTGTGCAGGTGGAAAAGTAAAATTGCCGCAATTAGTACCGCCACCAGAGCCATTACATGGATTGGTATCAGGAACAAGCCCGAACTCTACACACTTTTTGACGAACATTAGAAAATACAACAATTGCTTCCAAATAACATCATTCGGCGCTTCTCATATTATACAGGAAAATTTTATGCCTACTTTCAAGGTACTCATTACAACTAAAGCTTTTTTCACGTCATGGATAATTGCACAAAAAATTAGAATAAATAGAACCAATCAATTGCATATTCTAATTGCAGATTCAAGGACAAACATACCACTTATTAGGGGCGTTGTTGCCATCGCCAGATGTGGATCATCACTTTTTACAAATTTATTTCATGGGTAATTCGGGAAGTGAAGTCAATCAACGTCGTGCTCATAACCCACACACGAAACGAGAAATTGTCGAAGATCTACGGACCTTTCTTCATCAGAATAACGAATTGATTAAGTTGTTCAAAATTGCGTTGGATCGGATGCCAACGGACAATCATAATATCGTTTTCAGGGCCGATAAAATTCCAGCGGGCCAGCACGCAGGAAGATTCAATTCACCAACGATCGACGAAGTGGCCGTCGTTATTGTCGGGGAAAGTTTGCAGTCTAGAGACATTGTTCTTCATCGTCGCAGCAATGCATTGAAACGCGTATCTGAATACACTACAATATCCTCTGATCTTTTGGCAAGGCGAAGACGGTTATCATTTTAACATCAAAATGATTAATTCGTTAACAGGTACATTTCACATTTTAACTCAACAATAACATGAATTGCATTCCATTTCCCTGTAGCTTGAATTATTGAAATTAAAAATTGAAATTGAAAATTGAAATTGAAAATTGAAATTGAAAATTGAAATTGAAAATTGAAATTGAAAATTGAAATTGAAAATTGAAATTGAAAATTGAAATTGAAAATTGAAATTGAAAATTGAAATTGAAAATTGAAATTGAAAATTGAAATTGAAAATTGAAATTGAAAATTGAAATTGAAAATTGAAAATTGAAATTGAAAATTGAAATTGAAATTGAAATTGAAATTGAAAATTGAAATTGAAAATTGAAATTGAAAATTGAAATTGAAAATTGAAATTGAAAATTGAAATTGAAAATTGAAATTGAAAATTGAAATTGAAAATTGAAATTGAAAATTGAAATTGAAAATTGAAATTGAAAATTGAAATTGAAAATTGAAATTGAAAATTGAAATTGAAAATTGAAATTGAAAATTGAAATTGAAAATTGAAAATTGAAATTGAAAATTGAAATTGAAAATTGAAATTGAAAATTGAAATTGAAAATTGAAATTGAAAATTGAAATTGAAAATTGAAATTGAAAATTGAAATTGAAAATTGAAATTGAAAATTGAAATTGAAAATTGAAATTGAAAATTGAAATTGAAAATTGAAATTGAAAATTGAAATTGAAAATTGAAATTGAAAATTGAAATTGAAAATTGAAATTGAAAATTGAAATTGAAAATTGAAATTGAAAATTGAAATTGAAAATTGAAATTGAAATTGAAATTGAAATTGAAAATTGAAATTGAAAATTGAAATTGAAAATTGAAATTGAAAATTGAAATTGAAAATTGAAATTGAAAATTGAAATTGAAAATTGAAATTGAAAATTGAAATTGAAAATTGAAATTGAAAATTGAAATTGAAAATTGAAATTGAAAATTGAAATTGAAAATTGAAATTGAAAATTGAAATTGAAAATTGAAATTGAAAATTGAAATTGAAAATTGAAATTGAAAATTGAAATTGAAAATTGAAATTGAAAATTGAAATTGAAAATTGAAATTGAAAATTGAAATTGAAAATTGAAATTGAAAATTGAAATTGAAAATTGAAATTGAAAATTGAAATTGAAAATTGAAATTGAAAATTGAAATTGAAAATTGAAATTGAAAATTGAAATTGAAAATTGAAATTGAAAATTGAAATTGAAAATTGAAATTGAAAATTGAAATTGAAAATTGAAATTGAAAATTGAAATTGAAAATTGAAATTGAAAATTGAAATTGAAAATTGAAATTGAAAATTGAAATTGAAAATTGAAATTGAAAATTGAAATTGAAAATTGAAATTGAAAATTGAAATTGAAAATTGAAATTGAAAATTGAAATTGAAAATTGAAATTGAAAATTGAAATTGAAAATTGAAATTGAAAATTGAAATTGAAAATTGAAATTGAAAATTGAAATTGAAAATTGAAATTGAAAATTGAAATTGAAAATTGAAATTGAAAATTGAAATTGAAAATTGAAATTGAAAATTGAAATTGAAAATTGAAATTGAAAATTGAAATTGAAAATTGAAATTGAAAATTGAAATTGAAAATTGAAATTGAAAATTGAAATTGAAAATTGAAATTGAAAATTGAAATTGAAAATTGAAATTGAAAATTGAAATTGAAAATTGAAATTGAAAATTGAAATTGAAAATTGAAATTGAAAATTGAAATTGAAAATTGAAATTGAAAATTGAAATTGAAAATTGAAATTGAAAATTGAAATTGAAATTGAAAATTGAAATTGAAAATTGAAATTGAAAATTGAAATTGAAATTGAAAATTGAAATTGAAATTGAAAATTGAAATTGAAATTGAAATTGAAAATTGAAATTGAAAATTGAAATTGACAATTGACAATTGAAATTGAAAATTGAAATTGTAATTCGAATACAAAGTTTTAAATTTAAATTTAAAATTTACAAACGAAATTGATATTGTCATTAGCGTTGATATGGAAGATGAAGAGTGAAATTGAAATGAACATTTGAAAATTTAGTAGCGAAGTAGTCAACTGAGCCAACTCGATTTGGACAGTGAAAACTGAACGTTACCTACGAATCGAGTTGGCTCAGTTGGCCACTTCGCTACTGAATTGAAAATTGAAATCGAAAATGTTAAATATTTGAGGAATTGTGAAAGTATAGACATTATGAGAAATTATTCTATTGCATTTTCCTATTCTCTACACTTATTGGAATCAAAATACGATGGGATGAAAAATCGTTGGGCAAAATAATTTTTATATTGGCCCAAAATTAGCATACTTTCATTCTTTACAGAAGCCGAAACCAACAAAAAAGTCAGTGCTATGAATTTTTATTCATACAGACTTATGATCCGCGAAGGCGAAGAGAATCACATTTTGTTCTGCAACCTCTTCCATCGGTTCGCCGTTGACATGTATGTCAAAATCGAGACTGAACGATTAACATATATTCGTTTGAACCAAAAACAGCTACGATCTGAACAGTACATTCATCTCCGCGATGCAATCCACGCCGACGGTGATCTCAATAATTTGGGAAGGATGACAATTTTGCCAGCGACTTACGTCGGAAGTCCTCGCCATATGCATGAGTACGCGCAAGATGCGATGTCGTATGTAAGATATTATGGCCGGCCGGACCTATTTATAACATTTACATGTAACCCTCTGTGGGTAGAAATTACGAGAGAATTACCAACTGGCCAAAAATCAGTTGACAGGCATGACATTATTGCCAGAGTTTTTAAACGAAAATTGAAGTCACTAATGGATTTCATCGTCAAACATCGTGTGTATGGCCAGGTTCGTTGTTGGATGTACTCCGTTGAATGGCAAAAACGTGGATTGCCACATGCCCATATCTTGATTTGGTTGGTCGACAAAATCAGACCGGATGAAATCGATTCAATTATCTCAGCCGAAATACCCGATCCAGCGGTTGACCATAAATTACATGCAGTGGTTACTAAGAATATGATACATGGGCCTTGCGGAACTTTCAACGATGAATCACCATGTATGGTCAATGGCAAGTGTTCCAAGCTATACCCCAGAGATCTGATTTCAGAAACTGTAACAGGCAATGATGGATACCCATTGTATCGTCGGCAATCAATTGCAGAGAACGGACGATCTACGGTTGTGAAAGTCAAAGGACGAGATGTTCATGTGGATAATCGGTGGATTGTGCCATATTCGCCTATTTTATCCAAGCCATTTGAAGCTCACATCAATGTGGAATACTGTAAGTCAGTTAAGTCGATCAAGTACATATGTAAATAACGGGAGTGACATGGCCATTTTTGGGGTTTGACAAAATGAGAAAGACGAAGTATCTCAGTATCAGATGGGTCGCTATGTGAGCAGTAATGAGTCGATTTGGCGTATATTTTCGTTTCCTATCCACGAAAGATACCCTGCAGTTCAACATTTGGCAGTACATCTCGAAAATGGGCAACGAGTGTATTTTAATCCACAAAATGCAGAGAACATAGCAGCTCAGGCGCCGTCGACAACGTTGCCAAGTTTTTTCTCTGTTTGCCAAACAGATCATTTTGCTAGCACTTTAATGTATGCTGAAATGCCACGCTATTATACATGGAATGCAGCATCGAAATCATTCCAACGTCGGAAACAAGGGATACCAGTTGGAGGACATCCAGGTGTATTTTCTTGAGACGCTCTTGGCCGCATCTACACTGTGCACCCAAGTAACGCTGAATGTTACTATCTTCGATTACTGTTGGTAAACGTTCATGGTCCGACGTCGTTTCAATGTCTGAGAACCGTTAATGGGCATCTGTGTGAAACTTATCGTGAGGCATGTCAGCTTTTACAGTTGCTTGAGAACGATTCACATTGGGATAATACACTCAGAGATTCAGTTATATCGTCATCACCAAATCAAATTCGCACGTTATTTGCGATCATTCTGTGTACATGTTTTCCTTCGGCTCCACAAAATTTGTGGGCCACATATAAGGACCATATGTCTGAAGATATTTTACATCGTGTGCGTCAGCAGAAATCAAATCCAACATTGGAAATGAACACAGAAATGCACAACGAAGCACTGATCAAGATCGAAGATATGTGTTTATTGATGGGGAATAAAGTGTTGTTGCATTTGGACATGATATCACCTAATCTCCCAATGCACGATGCATTCAACCATAAATTGGAAAGAGAACAACAATACGATACTGAATCACTAGCTGAAGAAGTACGTAGAAAATTTTCACAGTTGAATCCACAACAATTGATAGCGTACGATTCTTTGATGACAGCTGTCAACAATGGAACCGGTAGTGTTTACTTTCTAGATGCTCCTGGAGGGACGGGAAAGACTTTTTTGATTTCATTGATTTTGGCGAAGATTAGATCACAGCATGCAGTTGGCCTAGCATTGGCTTCATCTGGAATAGCAGCCACTTTATTAGAAGGTGGACGAACTGCACATTCTGCGTTAAACTTACCACTAAACATGCAAATCAATGAGGCACCAACATGTAATATTTCCAAAAATAGCGCAATGGCGAAGGTTCTACAAACATGTAAATTGATCATTTGGGACGAATGCACAATGGCTCACAAAAGGTCACTAGAGGCACTGGATAGGACACTCAAAGATCTTCGTGATAACCGAAAATTTTTTGATGGTGCAATGATTCTATTATCCGGTGATTTTCGGCAGACTCTTCCGGTTATTCCCCGATCCACTGCCGCTGATGAGCTGAATGCGTGTTTGACATCATCCAATTTGTGGCGACATGTCAAAATACTACGATTAACAACGAACATGTGAGTTTTCTTGCAACAGGATCGTACTGCAGATGAATTTTCAAATTGCTGAATGTTGGGAATGGAAAAGTTGCGGTTGATGCTTCAACAGGACTTATCACATTGTCCAGCGATTTTTGTGAGTTGACAGACTCAAAAGAAGATCTCATACACAGTGTCTTTCCGGATATATCCCATAATTTCAAAAATCATGATTGGCTGAGTGAACGAGCTATATTGGCGGCAAAAAACAGAGATGTTGATGATCTCAACACAACCATTCAGAATTTCATTCCGGGACAGTTGGTTTCCTTCAAATCAATTGACACGGTGATCAACCAAGATGAAGTAGTTAACTATCCCACAGAGTTTTTCAACTCACTGGAATTGTCTGGATTACCACCTCACAATTTGCAATTGAAAGTTGGTTCCGTGATCATCATGTTACGTAACATTAATCAACCACGGCTATGCAATGGAACAAGACTGGCTGTGAATAAGTTAATGAATAATGTCATCGAGGCGACCATTATCAAGGGCAAGTACAGGGGAGAGAATGTTTTGATTCCACGCATTCCGATGATTCCAACTGATTTACACTTCGAATTCAAGCGGCTGCAATTTCCAGTGCGCCTAGCGTTCGCGATGACAATCAACAAATCACAAGGCCAGTCATTGGAAATTTGCGGGATCAATTTGGAATTCCCCTGTTTTGGGGACGGACAACTGTACGTCGCATGGTCACGTGTTGGAAAGCCATCATCATTATTTGTTTACGCGCCAAAAAACAAAACCAAAAATGTAGTTCATGAAAAAGTTCTTAGATAGTTGTTCAGGTAATTCAGATTACGTGGAAATATGTTGCGAAAAAGCATTCCCAGTTAATTATTCAAGTGATTTAGTTTATGTGTAAATAAAACAGATTAAATCGATTATAATAATTAACGCCTTTTATTCAATCACCAGCAGGAACTTCATTTCTCCGCTGTGATGCCAATATAGATAACTACTTAAGGTAGGACGAAGTCCACCGGGTCAGCTTGTTTATTTATATTTATACTGAGCAAGTAAATAAAGTTAGTCAAAAAAAGTTAATGAAATAGTGTGACATATGGAAGAAAATAATTCAAGTGATGATGAAAAAAATCAGAAAAACAAGTGGATGCCGTTACCAGGTAGGTTATGTACTAATTTCTGCGTCACTAATTTCTGGCTGTTTGAAAAAAAAAAGTTTATGATTAAAATGTACTGTGTAAGTTTCACTTCTGTCGATAAAAATATTCGGAAATAAAATAAAGTAAAATAAAAGTATTCAATAACGATGATAATATTTAGGAAATGTTAATGTTAATAGTGAAGGAAATAAATGTAAATAGACATGGGTTAAAGTATATACTTTCATGGATTTCAGTTCATTTACCCTCCCAACCCCCTATTGTATATATTCCAAGATAATTATTCTGAAGGCGTAAACTCCAGTCACGCGTCGAAGCTGATACACATGGTTTTTTTATTAGTTTATTTTAGAAGCTTTGGAATCGCTCGATTTTTATTGTCCATTTTTCGGTGTTTAGGGCCCCAGAAGCATTGGAATCAATTCAATTGAATTTTTCGCTCTTTTCCAGACGTAGCACTACGATTCCTTCAAAACAATGGCAATTTGAACCTCGAAAGTCACGTTGGCTAGTTAGAACCCACAGTTTTTAGGCCTTGTCCGTATTTATATATGTATGTATGTCTGTGTGTATGTGACTAGGCATTTTGGTTATTTCCTGAATAACCGCCACATCAAATTTCATGATTTTTTCAGGGTATGAAGAGTTTCATGAGCGCTATCATTTGGTGACAATCAAACTTTGATCGGTCGTCTCATTTGAAAGATATTGCGGTTTTTTGAAATCCTGTTTTTCGACGATTACTCAAAAACTAATTGTCCGAATTCATTGAATAGGCACTTAAAAGATTCGTCTCAATACCATCTTGACCGAGTTCGGTAATGGTGACGATTGCATCATTCGTTCTCGAGTTATAGCCCTTCAAACATCAACTTTAAGCAGAACATGCAGTTTTTGTTAACTTTTGGTAATGTTCTCCTCAACTCTCCCATCAAGCCGGTCGTATGGTCAGTATTTGTTTTGAGTCGGTGTCGTGCGGACGCATGTCTACCGCTCTCTACAAAATATAAATTCCAAACGTACCGCGCTTACAGTACAGTGAATTTATAAATCTTGTCAAAGTTCTGGCACTAAAGTGTCAAACTTCAAAAATCTCAAACTTTCTCTGGTTCTCAAAAGGAAAGCCAAAATGACTCCTCCTGTGGAAGACCCAAAAAAAAACTAAAAAAACCGTTATGAAACCGTCAACTAGTGCGAGCTGTGAACCCGCTCGCCTTAACAAACCTTCGAACACTCCTGTCGGGCCACAACAGGCTCAAAAACAAACATCAGTACCTCCAATAGTTATTGAAAATGACAAATTGGAGACAAAAAAAATAATCAACTTCCTGCAAGTCAACGCCTCGGACAAAAACTTCAGGATGAAATTCAATGGTAGTACCACCATCGTCCATCTACAATCGACGGAGGATTATAATAAAACCGCAAGTATCCTGAAAAGGCAAAATGTACATTTTTACACCTTCGGTCTAAAAAGTGAGCGTCCGGAGGAATTTATCATAAAAGGTCTTCCCGCCAGTTTTACTGAGCACGAGATTGAAGCGGAAATATCCAAACACGGCATAAAGGTATTATCAGTCCGGCAGTTTGTGAAAACAAACAAGGACGGAGACAGCAAAGAGAGTAGGCCACTACCGGTGTTTGCAATTACGGTTGGGCCTGATGTAACCTTGAGCAGCCTCGCTGCTATTAAAACCATTTTCTATCATACATTTAAGATAGAAAAATACATAAAACCCTAACAACCAACACAGTGCTACCGGTGCCAAAAATTTGGACACGCCAGTCAGCACTGTAATTTAAATCCCAGATGTGTGAAATGCGCAGGCAATCACGACATCAAAACCTGCACCAGTAACTCCCTGAAGTGCGCAAATTGTGGTCTAGCTCACACAGCGAGGTATCGTGAGTGCGCCTCACGAACCAAATTTGTGGAGACTCATGAAAAAAGAGTCCGACCACCAGCACCAAAAAGAGCAGAGCGGGAATTGCCCCCTACCCCACACTCGGCTACGATGCAAAACCTGGAAAGCAACATCAGTTTTCTCCAGTCTCCTCCAGTCCTCGAGCCTACGCCAATCTCTACTGCCACGAAGATGTCCAGGCCATCCTACGCTTCTTGTTTTCCAACGATGGGAACTTTAAGAACGAATGTTGACGCACCCACCGCTGAACCTAGGACCATTCCGATCGAGACTGATGATCCGGAATTACATTTAAGTACAACTAAAAACTTTATTAATACAGTGAAACAAGTCCTTGATGACCTAAAATCCCTTAGAATTCTCGAAAACCTCTCAGAGATTAAGAACATGATCTCTAAAACCCAAAGAGCTGACACCCCCCTTGATAGAATCGCAATCATGGCATCCTATGCATACCTGTTCGAATACACCGCTGAACCACCCACGATCCTCCTACAAACATAATAAATATCTTAGCCATTAACATTTTTGCGCTCAAACTCAGTCTGATACCGGTACCCGCAAAACACTTTGAGCGAATAATTCTAATACGTCTCATAAAATCTATCGATGAGTTACACTTAATACCTACAAACCAATTCGGTTTCCGTTCAGAACACTCGACCCACCACGAATTGGTCAGAATCAAAAATGACATAAAATCCGCGAAAGACCGGACAGAAGATACCGTTCTTCTCCTGGACAGCAAGAAGGCCTTCAACTCTGTATGGCCCACAGGCCTTATATATAAACTCGACAGCTCAAATGTACCTAAATATTTATGTAAAATTCTACTATCATATCTTTCAAATAGATATACTCAACTTAGAGTCAAATCACTACTTTCCGTTAAAACTCAAATTGTCGCGGGAGTCCCGCAAGGGAATATGCTCTCCCCTGTACTATTCAACCTATGCATCGCTTCTGTTTTTAACAGAACACCTAGAAATGTATTCATTGCTGATCACATTGCTCTGTACTTACCTAGCAAATCGATCAATAAAGCTGTTAGAAGAATAGAAAATTCTACTTCTCTTACAATCAGCGATTTAAATAACCGGAAATTTCAAGTGAATGCTGCTAAATCAGTAGCAACCTTATTTACTAGCTCCAAGGCCAAACCGACTTTAACTTTGCGTAGCAATAAGATTACCCCAACCGTTTTTGTGAAATATTTAGGTTTACACCTTGATTCCAACCTCCCGTGGAAAAAACTTATATCTGATATCAAGGTCAAGACTAAAATTATTCTAGTACGATTGTATAATTTGCCGAAATCTCCAACGCTCAGTCAATGTCTGAAACTTACTTTATACAAAGGGTTCATCAGACCTATCTCTTATGGTTGTCCTGCCTGGCACGATGCAGCACAAACCCACTTAAATCATCCTCAATTTGTCCAAAATAAATTTTTATGAATAATAAAATGGTCGGCATGCACAATACGCTGGGCATGGCAACCATAGGTAAATTTATCGATAGAATAAATTCGACATTTAAATTTAAACTACAACCCGATCCTAATCCCCAGCTCCAAAACATCAATATTAACAAGAAAGCAAATTGGTCTCGCTGACCACCTGTTTTGGCCCACCTTTCCATATATCCCTTTCTCCCCCGCCCCTCATGCACTCATTACTTATAAGGTTTTTTAGACGTCATTTTTCCTTATATCGAGTCATCATGTTAATAATCACAAATATCTGTAATAATGAAAAATTAGGTTACACTTCTTTCAAATTAGATATAAAGCCAACGGCTGGTGATGTAGAGCGTAGCACTTAAGATATTAATACTGGATATAGTATGTATATGACAAATGTTAATAAACAATTTTCAAGTCAAGTCAAGACGTATGGTGAAGTCGGTAAGGTGCCCGCCTAAGGATCTAGAGTTCCTGGGTTCAAGCCCAGGTACCGGTGGATTTTTTCTGGATTATTTGATTTAGTCAAATAATGGGCACCACAAAAGTAAAAAACAGTTCACCCCCAAAAGTTGTAAAACGAGTACCAAAACTGTTTACAACTGAATGTTCCTACTCTCATTGTGAACGAATAACATCCGTGTTACAAAGGAAAAAGTCGTGAGCGTCTAACGACTATAATAAGTCCAGAGCCGGCGCTAAGAACCATTGTAGTTGATGCGTCGATAACAACAAACCGATCAACCGATCTCCCATCAAATTTTGTAATTTTTACAGGGAATATTGAGTTCAGGAAGCCATATCATTTGGCGTTAATTACATTTCGATCGGTGGTATACTTTTGAAGATGTTGATTTTTAAAAAATCCCGATTTGTTTGACAATTACTCAAAAGCTACTGATTGGAACTGTCTTCATTAGGGTTAAAAAGAGTCGGATCAATGCCATCTTCACCGAGTTCGCTAATAGTGACGATTGCATTATTCGTCCGCGAATTATAGCCCTGAAAAGCAACGGATTCAGTCGGAACCTGGAAGATGAAAGCCATTCGGAAGTATTTTGCTAATGGGTTAGCAAGAACGTCATCCCACTTGTTTTTTTTATTATCCCAATTTTATATATATTTGTATTTTACTATTGTGCATTTTTCTTTTTTTATTATTGTTTTTACCCGCACACCAATGAATGTCTCTTTTATATGAATTCATCTGTTTCTGAATTTTCTTCTATCTTTAAATTTGTGGATAGAGCCGTTTGGCGTTCATAAATAAATAAATAAATAAATTAGTCGGATCCGATACAAAATTAATTTTCCGAATGTGGAGGAAAATCAATAACCTTCCGGAAAGTAAAAAATGAGTGTATAACATTTTCGTTTGCTTTTGTTCTCATTTACTCTATTTATATTCCAGAGGTCAGTCTCCTGCAGAGGCAGATTTGAATCTTCTGGAGACAGCGCGACGGTGTGAATTATATGGAATGAAAATGCATCCGGCTAAGGTGAATACAGCGATTCAGAACTCTTTTCACTTCGCCTTTTGTTCTTCCTCGGTGCTTCTTGACAATTTCTCTATTTATGTTAAGGATCACGAGGGGGTTCCATTGAATTTAGCAGTTGCACATATGGGCATTATCGTCTTTCAACAGTACACGAAGATCAACACATTTAGCTGGGCGAAAATACGCAAAATAAGTTTTAAACGGAAACGATTCTTAATAAAATTACACCCCGAGGGATACGTAAGTATATTTAGACTCTGAAATATTTTTCAGTCAATATCTACTGGGGTACTACATTAATTATCATTCTAGGGGTATTATAAAGATACAGTTGAGTTTTTTTTCGAGGGAAGGAACGAGTGCAAAAACTTTTGGAAAAAGTGTGTGGAAAATCATGGTTTCTTCAGGTGTTCCATGGTTAAACGTGTCATTAGGCAGAAAACACGGGTTCTCAGTAGGGGATCATCCTTCAGGTATTATTCGCAATTTTATTCAAACACCCAAAGAACCAAAATGAGTTCTCAAAAAACCTCTCCATATCCTCGATCAACAATTAAGGAAGTTCTTGTGAGATAAAGGACATTATGGTAAGCACTATTACACCCACAAAAAAAATGCTTAATTCTCGAGGAAATATACTTTTGAATAAGAAAAATGAATTTTTTCTTTTGATAATAAGAGGATATAGAGATGTGGTTTTCTACACTTATATGTTTCAACAGTGATTCGATAAAGAATAACATTAAAAGCACTTTATATCTAATCGCGAAAGACTTTATTTCGCGCAAGCCGTGCAATTCTCGAAGTTAACGTCCTATCGACGGTTGATTCACTTCAGTATCTTAGAGACTGCCCTTAAAATTAGGGCATGAACGATTTCTGACTCCATCAATTCATGAAAAATGTTCCCGTATCGAAGTGGTCAATGAAATTGACCCGGTTTTTGTTTCAGGTCATTTTTCAGCAAATATCGCAGAATTGAAATAATACAGCATTTTTATATAAACAGTGAAATGAGACCTACAATTTCGTATCGCATTAAAGTTCTGTATCTGTCTCAGTTTCGTGATATTTAGCAAAAACTGATGTCACATTGATACCCGCTTAACTCGATTGACAGTTATCGATCGCTTCATTGAAATTACGTTATAAAATATTAAAGAGAAATTCCATTGTAACAGACTAATTGAAATTTGTGACTTACGTGACATACTTAATAATGATTGTCGAAAGACTAAAATACGATTCTCACACGTAGGGCTAGATAAACAATTCGTGTTGAAAAAAACTTGGAGCTGTCGTGGGACGGCCGAAAGAAGCGAAGCTTTTACGTATTGGCCCGTGTCACGTGGCGGCCTATTTTAAATTCATTTTAATTTTCCATAGTGCACTGCGATTCGATTAATCTCTCTGTTCCTCTCTCGCTCTCTACTAGTTTTTGACAATGCCAAGTCAAAAACTCTGATTATGGAAATTTGCCCAACCCTGGTTCAGTCAAAATTGGTACAATCATGGCTCGGCAAAAAAAAATTGGTACAATCACGGCTCGGAAAAAAAAAATTGGTACCATCATGGTACGATGATTCTCATCATGGTACATGGTACGGAGGACTCAATTATGGTACCAGTACCATGATAATGGTACGGTTGGCAACGCTGTATGCAGCGTCGCTTGGGTCTAATGGAGGGGGAGTTAACGGTACGGTGACGGTACCGATTTCACTTTTTCTCGGTTCACTCCCCATCTTTTACGTGACCCACCGATAGTCCGTAAAAAAGATTCGCTTCAAAAATCATGAATTTCGCGATGACCCACTCGAAAATTCTTGAATTATTCAAAAATTATCAAAAAATATATTAACAATGCAATTATGAGCTACTGTCTCAAATTACTCAATTTCAGTAATGAAGTTATAGTATCATTCTACATATTCGTTGAAGAGTTTCATGATAACAATCGCAATTTGGAAATTGGATGAAGGAAAACCATGTCTGATCTAACAAAATGTAGAGTGTGGTAAATGCATCCTAAACAATGGTTTACATGATTTTTTCGTTCTACCATATATACAATTTATTTTCAACATTTGATAAATGTCATTTAGATGTCCTGCGCTTTTTAGAAATCGCCCTAGTCTCCCCTTAAGGTAAAATATAAAAATTGTCCCCTCTTATCTAGTCAGTTCATTACTCTCAACTCTATTTGTAAACTAATAATGCGGCTTACTATTTAGAATTTAGTTATTGTTGTCTTAAAAGCCCAAATTGACAGTTGACACTTTATGCTTTTTGCCCATTAGGTACAGTGGCAAAACGCAAAAGCAGATTGTGGAATTCGTTCGTGACAACTACGTAAAACGCCAGACATTTCAAAGGTGAGTTATCATCGACAAATAAAAAGAAAGTAAAATATTGAGATAAAGATACATGAGAAAGTATAAATATGACAAGGTCAGGAATGCTGGAATTGCTGGCCGATTAATTAAGAAAAAACAATATACGATGAGATATATAAACTCAGAGTAATGATGTAGATAGTGCATGAGTAAGTTGCGTCTTTTCCCCTGCGAGGTCCCAAGATTGATTTTTTGATAACGTTCTTGACTTTTTCCCTTCAATGTACCAAGCACAGAGTGATGAAATTACTTTTGATTGGACCACCCAATCACCTTGATGTTTTTATTGATTAAACTTTGAAGGTGGCACGGTCCCGCTTACCAGCGGGACAACACAGAGTATCACTATTCGTTCATGTTATGTCGGTTTAATTGCAGTTCTTGCACTCTTAAAAATGTTAATGGGCTGAATTTACTGTGGGTAGGAACATTTCAACAATCTGTAGCATGGAGCTTATTAGCGCAGAGGCTAGGGGCTTGGTCTCATAACCTGAGAGTTTCGAGTTCGAGACCCGGAAGGTGAAAAAAAATTGAAACCAAAGTATTGAGTACAGGATGCAGCCTCAAATGCTCTCTGTTTATTAAGCTTTGGAAAATTAACATAATCACAGCTACACTAATTATTCATCAATTCATTATGAATGAGAGATAGCAGTGATTTACATTTTTATATTTTTTTTGTTCGAAGGAATGAATTGAAGACTTGAGTCAATAAATAATTTACAATGATTTTATCGCCATCTAATGAATTGCAACCTGCTGTATCCGTTGATCTGATCGTCTCAATTACTTTCAGTATGGTTTGTGTGCCAAAAATATGTTTCACTTATCATTTAATTTATTACACTGTACACACGAGAATCCATAGCTAAGGTTACTCATTTTTGAGAAACCTGAGAAAAGAACAATCTATATATTAGTGTGTTGCCTGCTCGAACAAGGAGTGGCGGGGAGTCAGGCTCACCATCAGGCACGATAAAACCCGAATGATCGATGTACCCTCTTTCATTAATTGTCATCAATTATTATAAAATATATCAATATTGAAGTACAAGCGCATTTATTATCCATTCTTCCATGTCGTGTTATAAAATTCTGTTACTTCCCACTGATTTTACACATCACAATTCGTCAATGTTGTGTAATAATAGCCGAAGATTGAGATGATCGATAGTAATATTGGAAACAAATGGTAGAAATTTTTTGATGAGGAAAACACTTAATAATTATATTTCTACACACTCTAATTCCCGTCACCTAATTTAATTACTTACGAGGTTCCTGTAAATATGAATTAGTGATAATAATGGCATTAATAAATTGGCACCGCGTCCTACTTGATCGAATGGCATAGTCTCTACTTATTTGTAAATTATCAATTGTTATGCGCACACTATTGGAGAACGTTTCCACACTCTTCTCTCTCCATATGAGCATGCAAAAGTTGTTCGAACTGTCTTCCTGAGTAACAATCGTTACCGATAACTAAAAGAATACCGTCCAGAGTTTCGTTCTTAATTCATCATTTAGTTACCAGGCGAAACACCTTAAAAAAAAGGAACTGCACTCGAATACAACAGTTGGGTATAAAAAGAAGAATATCTTTTTTTTCCAATTGTCCTATTACATACAACGAAAATTCCTGGAGTATCTCTTCAGCTTTATGTCATTATTTAACGTTTGTTTCCATTGAGTCTCAGTTTCATGATTTCAACAGAATAAGAAAGCTACGACCTCCTCGAGGTCTCTAGTGTCACTAGAACAAGGAAATGAGGAGGGGGGGGGGGTATAAAGAAAATAGACACGTTGAATCTGTAAGATTTATGAAGAGTGGAATGACATACAGGGAGCTTAATTATAAGACGAGGAAAGAATCAAATAATAGAAAAAGAATGGTATGCATTTAAAAAAAACGAAACAGAGCCTGTCATTCTGACGGTGGGACAGGTCTGATGCTGAACTTGACTCTCTCTTGCTCGCAGGTCCAATTCGTTCCGGCAGACTAGCGGTGGTAGGGCATTGCAAGGCTCGGAGGGGGGAGGTTATCGTGGCGCCACCCCAAGCAGCTCGCTTATGGGCAGCTCCAGCATCTCTGCCCACCCCCTCCTGCCTCTTGGCGACCCTGGTATGTACCACGACCGAACACCACCACACAAAAAGAAAAAAAAATAACAAGCAAGAAAACGGAATTTGTTTTAAATTTACCCGAGAAGTAAACGCCTTTTTCTATGATATCAATATCTACAATACTATACCAAATTTTTATTTGTGTCTTTTTGTGTTATATTTTCATTTACGTTTGCGAGTAATCGTAAATAAACTGTCCTATCGTAGACGTAGCGCTTAAGTGATGACTAGACAGTAGGATTGCTTTTCATATACAACAACAAATTAAGCCGCCTTTCCATTTCTAAACACAATCAGATGGAATTACCAATTCAATTACTGACAATCAAAAGTCGGCGGAATGCACACCGACAGTTATGAATTCTCGGAAAGTGTTGTAATTAACATTACATGTTTGCAACCCGTAGTTACGGATATTGTATTTGCCAAATGAAAAGAGGAAAAAACTACATTATGAGATAATGCAATATTTTTACCGCTTTCGACTGCCACTGAACTACCCCTAGATAATATGAGCTTATTTTCACGGTAATGTATTTCAATTAAATAATGTCTTTCTTACCATTTTAAATAGCTCTGGGAACTCCGGCACTATCTCTGTCATGCGGTTCGATGACACTGGATTCTCCGACGACTGTGACGAGTGTCTCGATGGGCGGGACGAGTCACCGTCAAGACGACACTGCTATGTCTTATCGGACGCTCACCTCTATAGACGTCCATTCACCAGCTACCCCCAATCAGGCACAATCACATCGTCATACTATGGGTGCACATCAGCAGCCACCACGGATCACATCGTCAACAGGTCGTATCAGCCCCTCTAACAGCAGTCCCCCTGAATTTCCACCACCGAGACCCCAGCCCCTATATCCCTGGCAGCGTTCCTCGAGTTGTCGTGAGTTATATGCATCGAGTTTTGAAGATTCTGGACGGGCGCGTAAAACTGATGAAAAAATTGAGGCTGGTCTTAATACAATACAATTACCCTCTCAGGGTGAACTTGACAATCCGGTAACACGGTATGACGAAACTAATCGTTCTTATAGCGCGGCAAGTTCAAAATTACCATCGTTAGATCATGAATCAGTACCCGAGCGGGTGTACAGTAGTTCATATCCAGGTACATCGTCGTTATCCACCGAATCGGGTCACGAGGAATCGGGTCCTGGTGCTGATCTATCCCATGACGATTTGTCCCATGATTCTTACGAATTGCTCGAACGTGAGCACGAATTTGAATATCCTGAGTCTTACTCGAGTCCGCAGGAGGAACCAACCTCTGACAATAGTGATGAGGGAATTGAACAGGAGATGTTTCAAATGGACTCGGAGACAGATTCGTTTGTCAAGCACAGATCTATTAAATCCACCGACAAACAACTATTCAAATCCGTGCTCGCTGATATAAAAAATGCCAAGAGCAAAGCTGTTGATCGGTACTCAGCAGCGTCAAAAACAGAGGCTAGTTGTGTAGTCGTTACCGAGACAAGGATACAGCGCACCAGTACTCAAATAGAGCGTAAATACGAGCCGCGACAAATGAATTGGATTGATCAATCGTCTAAGCCCCCATTGCCCCACCAGGATTCGGTGAGAAAGGATCCGGTTGTTCTGCAAGTTCAAAAGCAAAAATTAACGCTTATGAATGAACTCAAAAGTCTAAAGCCAAAGTACAAGATCACCCACGTCGACTCTGAAGTCTTGAGGGATGAGGGAATAATGCGTCCCAAATCGCGAATCGATGATGACCTAAGTCCGGTGGAAACTAACCGTACGATTCTTGATCAGGCTCGTGAGAGAACAACACGTGCGCGTAGTATAGTTAGCCTTGACGATCATTCTAGTCATAGGTCATATATTGAAACTGGCAGTCTCGGTCGCAATCATCGGGATAAAAAAACCGATAGAATTGCGATGAAAGAACGTAAGAGTTTCGAGCGGGAAGAGCGTAAGCGAATTGAGCGTGAGAATTCTCGAGAGATTCGTAGATTAGAGAAAAGTGATTCGAGAGAGAGAAGATCAATGGGTCGAATAGATTCGCGTGAGCGACGAAGTATGGAGCGCTTAGATATGCACGACGGTCATATTCGAACGGAGAGAAATGATAGTAGAGAACTTAGGCGGAGTATTGAACGGTTAGATTCACGCGAAAAAAGTTACGAGAGACTAGATAAGGATAAAAATGGACGAAAGGATAGCCGTGAGTCGAGATTTAAAAGCGTTGAACGTTTAGACTCCCGTGAGATGCGGCAGAGCTTAGAGAATCTGGACAGAAGTCCCAAGGACAGAGGTCCATCCCGTTATCCTGACTTTCGGGAGGGACGAGACCGTAGTATTGAGAGATTAGACTCTCGAGAATGTAAGAAAAGCCTAAAGTATCATGAATATGATAGGCATACTTTAGAGCGTTTCGACTCGGGACACAGAAGTCCATTCGATCGTTACAGCCCGAGGGAACCTCGAGGTAAGAGTTACGAACGTTTGGACTCGCGAGATAGGCCTACCTTCGACTTTGATCCGCGAACAATTGAAAGATTAGGATTATTAGACCAAAATTTAATGGAGAGGTACGATTCCGTAGAAAAATCTTATGATAGAAGAACTGAAAAACGCGGGAATGACAGAAGGAGCTATGCTAAACAGGATTCAAAGGATAGGAAGAGTTTGGATCGCACTCACTCGCAAGAACGAAGGAGTTCAGATGGACTGAGCCGATGCTATGGGGAAATCAAGAGCAGTGAGAGTTTTGATCAGCCTCGAAAAAATAGAACGAAAGTTGACGATGATTTTCCCAAGGATAGAGACGATTGGAGAAGTCTAGATCGTGCGAGAAAGGAGGAAGAGAAACGAGAGCGTGAAAGACAAGCCAAGGTATTCATGGAATCTCAAACAGAGACTATAATTGGGGTCCCTAACGAGTGGGAGAGCGTCAAGCCAAGGTCAGGATTCTCTGAATACGATCCCAAAGTAGTTGGTGGAATCATTCTAGGATTTGACGATAGTGCACTAGTAGGGCACATACCAGTTGAACGCACAAAGAGTGATCCAAATCCCGGAAGGCAACGGATTGGATCCAACAGTAAACGCCACATTCTCATGCATCAAAAATCAATCGATCTTACTCCAGCGGATTCCGGCGATGAGGAGGCATTCGTAGAGGGTTGTTCGAAGAAGCCTAACGTGGATATTCCCTATACTTTGCACAAACGGCACGTGATGAATGGAACAGCGTCGGATGAAAGATCAGAATCGGATAGTGGGAAAAATTTGAAGATAGTCAAAGGTCCCGAGCTTCCAAAATTATCTATCAAACAAGTCACTGACGTCTCCATCCTAGATTTAACAAAACTACCGCCAACTTCTGCGGCTATCGCCATAAGCAAATTGTCGCCTGATAGACCTAAAAGTATTCTAGTCAGTTCTGATAAATCCAAATCGCCCAAAATGATGAGTCCAAAGCTCTCTCCCACTGAGCCCAAGATAATCCACATACCCTCGGAGAAGAGCCCACCTCCTGGTATCCTAAAATCACCTTCAAAAACACCAACAAAGTCTCCATCTTTAGACAAAATCAGAGGAGAATTGAAAACCAGTGTCGATAAAAAGTACAATAAATTATCGCCTACCGAACCTAATGTCACAATCATTTCAGTAATAGAGAAAAGATCACCGAAGAAATCGCCAATTGATGCTAATGTAACAATAATGTCCGTAATCGAACAAAGAAGATCTGCTGAAGTAAGCCCAAGTCACTCTGGCTCTGAGAGATCCCCCTCTAAGATCTCTTTCAATTTCGCAGATGTAGTAATTGAGGAAATGAAACAGGAACAACAGAGACGGCAGAGTGCTGAAAAACAACAGCTGAAGGTTCCGGACAATACACTGGATAAGCAAGATAGCATCGAGAAAATTCCTTTGCCAGAAATACCGATGAAGGATGCGATGAAGCCACCCCTCCCTACAAAGCCACTAGTTCCATCAAAGGATCACTTGATGCCCAAATCAGAAGGTAATAAATCGGAAGTTGAGGGACAATCTGAAAGAAACCCCGAGCCCAAGTCATCTTTCCCTAAACCAGGTGCCTCTCCTCAAAATAAATCTGATAAATCCAAAGCTCTGGAGAAACCGAGCATTCCTGAAAAAACGAAACGGATATTGGATCGAATAGAATCCAGATTCTATGAAATCAATAAAATTTCGGCCACGAAAGTCCCGAGACCAAAGATAATTGATACCGGGTATGATGATTTTGTCGACCCAGTGGCTGATTTGCCCCTGGATGATGTCCCCGTCAAGCCGGCATTTGAATTGGACAGCTTGAAAGTACCTGACTTTAATCCCTTCATGCTAAGACCTCATGCAGAACCTCTGCGATCAAAATCACTGTCGCTCGCTGAGGAGAAAGCACCGATTGATACCCTTTTATCTCCAGAAGTAGAGAATAAACATTTCATTCAAGATATATCGCCAAAGAAGATTAAGAAAGTCAAGTCTGAACTCAAAAAGGACTTTAAGAAACAATCAAAGTCTCTTGAGGGTGACAAACCACCGTTAAAAAAGACCTTATTAAAGGAAGCAAGGTTGTCTCTAGCGAGTTCAAAGATTGACAAATCAAAATTAAAATTGGGCGAGATGCCTCAGGAAATAATAATTATCGATTCCACAGATGTAGAGCCAGAAATTAGCATAGTACAGAAAGGGAGATCTAAATCAGTGACTCGATTATCTGACCGCTCATTTTCTTCGTCCAAAGATGAAGATCTAAAGAAACCACGTGCTAAATCAGCCTCTGTCGATGATGAACTGATCAGGAGCCTTGGAGGCTTAAAACTGGATAAACAGCGACCAAAATCATTAGGAATATCCAAAAGTCTCGGTAGTGCAGAGAGGGATTCAGTCGAAAAAGTCTCACCAAAGAAAATGACTAAAGGAAAATCGATGGATGGAAAAATCTCACCCCATAGAAGATCTCCATCTCGATCCCCAGCGTCTCGATCGCCGGTAGAGCCCAAAGAGCCAACATTTATTGAAGAATCCGTTGAAGAAGTACTGGCCAAAGAGGTAAGGGAAGAAGCGATTCAAAGTTCGCTCCTAAAACTTGAAAATGCAAAAACGAATGTGCAATCAATAGAGCCAAAATCTGAGAGGGTTCAAGAAAAGCACGAATCAAAAGCAGAATCAAAGGAAAAAGCGGAATCAAAGCCAGGAGAGAAATTCGATAAATTACAAAAGGCAATGATGTCTCCAACGGCATCGAGAAAGCCCGGGGACTCTCCAATGCTCTTCGGTCGTTTGGGTCTCTCCGAGGGCAGTGCTATTGGTGTTCTTCAACGCCAAGGGGCCGCACAATCTCCAACTTCCCAGCGTCGCGCAAAATCTTTAGACGCTCCTGTGGTGGCACTCCACAAATTACCATGTGCGAATGCATTTTCTAGTAAAGACGATACGGTGGAGGAAGTGGAAGAGAAAATTCTTCCAGAAGTTATTAAAAAAAAAGAGGACATAAAATCAACGAACGGGGAAGTGTCTCCTAAGCATCGATCTGACAGTACAGATCCAGTGCCCACAGACTCATTATCTATGACCAAGCCTTCTACCCAATACCTGGAATCTCCTTCAGAGGAAATTCAAAGCATAACCAGATGCCCCGATTTAATCCCTTACGAACAAGAGGGCCATCTAACGATTAGAAAAACGTCTAAGGAGACTCCTGAAGTTTCCAAATCCCAGGATATAACCAAATTTATCGACCAGAGTCCTGTAGAGTCATCTA
Source organism: Asobara japonica (assembly GCA_026005395.1). Classification (NCBI taxonomy): domain Eukaryota; kingdom Metazoa; phylum Arthropoda; class Insecta; order Hymenoptera; family Braconidae; genus Asobara; species Asobara japonica. Next base: position 96,912 of record BQMI01000405.1, on the reverse strand, counting down.
CAGACCTTGATCTTATCTTCGAAACGGGAATAAAAAGCCCTTTGGCCCCTGAAGTACAAAACTTGGAAGCCAAGAAAGGTGAAAGCTCGAGTGGTACTGATGGCTCGCAAGGTGGGAAGAAAAATCCCGCAAGAAGAATGAAAACAATAGGCTCATCATTATCTATAACAGCGGATGAAACCAAGCGCAGAGGTTCAATCGAACGGGACGAAGTTCCAAATGTGACTGTGAGTATCGTTGAAGGAAAGACAGCAATATCAGTGGATTACTTCGACGGTGACGATCCTTCAGACATGGTAAAATCTCCCATTCAAATTTCCATAGAAGAATGTTCTGATGTCGATGAACCACTTAGTGACGAGCAAAATGAAGTGTTGAACCAAGCAATTTTCCAAGCAACACAAACAGAGAAGCCTCGCTTGGACTCGGGCGACACTAGTGAGGACACTTTAGACGCTCTCGATGCTCAAATGCAAATGCAGGGTCCAGACAGTGACGTCTCCTCACTGGATTATGCAGATAAGATGGATGAGAAGACCCTTGTCGAGGTGGAATTAACTCCCGAGTACTTAGAAATGAGAAAGGAGGATATGGACGGAGCGGAGGAGCTTCCTGAGGATGACCCACCTAAGGGAAAAGATTGTGAAGATTCTAATAGACTCTCGCTCGAAAAGAAATGCCGCTTAAGCACTGAACGTTCTCGTAGCGAAGAGACGAATACTTATACTCCAGATCGTGAAGATCCGGATTCTAGCTCGTGTTCGATAGCCCGACCTCTGGGAATAGGTCAGATTCAACCGATTTTCGATCGCAGAGAAATTGCAGCGATAAGAGAGGGCAGGAAAGATGGTTCGGTAGAAGATGAGAGTAGCAGTTGCTCTCATCCCCCGATTAAAATGGAGTTGAGCTCGACATGGAAACCATTCCCCTTGGAAAGCTCGGGTAGTTCCAGTTTGGAAGACGCTGGGTGGATTCCACCGGATGATAATAATTACCACCAGTCACACTCGGAAGATAGTAATGGTCCTAACGACGATAGTTACCGAGAAGACCTCGCAGATTGTGCAGGAGCTCTTCCTTACCCGATTAATCCTGAAGTAATGGCTACTTATGGCGCATTTGCTCTCTCCAGGACCCTCTCAAGGATCTCAGAAAGATCAACAACGTCTGAGCAGGATAAGAGTGACCTTGAGGATTCGTTCAAACCGTCTTCACGATCTCCGAGTTTGGATGATGAGTCTTTGATTTCCAGTGACCACCAGCCATCCCTATCATCTGATCCGCCTTCAGGTGCGGCTTTGCCTTCAGTCTCCGACGATAGAAGGACATCTTCAGAACTACCAGATATTCCGATCGACGTGCCAGGCCACGAGGACAAATCCCCAAGAGCGAGGTTGCATCCGCAGGCCTCTGAAGATTGGCCATCACCGCCCAGTTCCCCCTTGTTCGATCCCACGGTTTGTAGTCATGTTGAGACCTTCTACATGGAAATCAAACCTGAAGAGGCTGTTAAAGTTACTGTAACGGACAGTACTGATACACCCAGGGCAGTTGATAGTGATTCAAGTGACGAGAACCGAACACTGCACGATGACCTACACTCTACACTTCTCGAAGATTGTCAAAGTTCAGCGTCAGCAACAACTGTCGATGGGACAGTCAAAATTGCAGTTAAACCTAAGAGTAACTCTTACATAACTGGATCCTCTCACAGCGAGGACACCTCAATGGGACTCTCCATGTCCGAGTGGTCAAGTTCCAATAACACTGTTCGTCAATTCTGTCAATACTCCGGAACAAAGTCGGATGACAACTCATTGGCGGAACTTGGAGCGTCTATATCAGATTGGTCAGGCAGTACCACTGTAATTCCTCAGCCGTATTACTCAACAATGGCTACCGAGAAAAGTCAGAGTGATACTACAACTTCCGATAAGAGTGTCACGAGTATGAGGCCAAATTCAAGGTGCCAACACATTAATCCCAACTCCTCGTTTCATGATCTTCGGGATGGGGATGGTGCTTGTGGGTACGATATTGATCTTCCCACAGAGTATCCTCCAGAGATAACCAATGCTGCTGACGAGTTTGATGAAGCTAGGAAGTTTGTAGAGACTCAGTTTGATGAGCATCGAAGACGATTTGATGATGATGAGGCCAATATGGGAGCTTACACTGATATCTCACCACCGCAGATCAAATTCCAGCCTGATTATGATGAAGAAATCGACGAGGATCTTGAGTTTGGGGCTCTACCGAGCATTCCGGGCTCGATTCCCGAAGAAGATGAGGAGGAACGTTTATACGACAATGTTCCAGCGATGAAGTACTCAAGTGGTGACCATGTAAGAATGAAGGTAAGTCCTGGGGATAGCTCTGAGGACATGCACGAACGATTTGCAGATTTGGCTTCGAGGTCTAGATCAGGAGATGATGAATGGAGTTTTGAGGAACCCAGAACGTCTTTAGACGACAGGCAGGTAAAAGCGGCGCATAAGTTTAATCGAGGATATTCTGAGCCTGGGGATCACAGAGCTGGAACTCGATCTACCCAACGGCCTGTTGTTGTTCCAATTAGAGCGAAATCTACTCCTTATTACTCTACGACGAGTTTAAGCGGAGAATCAACAACATCGAGTCCCCCTATGCCAATTCGCGCCCAAATAAGAACGAAGACAATTCCATATACTTGCAGAAGTCCTCAAAGCGAGGGTGACACGTCTTCCAGTATGGACAGTCCAGCACACACTCCGGATAGGGGTCAGAGGGCTTTCAGAAGAAAAAGACAGCAGAATGTCAAAAGGAGACATCGAGTTTCTGTTGATCTTGAAGTTAAAGATGGACATATTGTCTCCAGTACTGATTCGAGCTTCGATGTGGCAACCATTCCGCCACCATTACTTCCCGAAATGAGCATAGATATCGAGGATGAGGCTGATATGCCACCTCATTTACCACCTCGTCGACGCATTAACGAGGAAGACGAACGTTAATGGGTAACACCGCTGTGAAGATAACAACAAAGCATTTTCTTTGCTGTTCCATTACTTTCGGTTTCTGAAGAAAAGGAAAAGAAGTAGATAATAGTAGGAAGTTACTAAGTTTTGAAGTCGTCAATAATCAATTTTCCAATAGCTTCGTTGAATGGGAATACATGTTATATTTTGTAGTGTAACAGTCGCTAATTTGATGTAAGAGGGAATTTTGTTTGAGGTTTGATACCTGCATTTCTGTGGAGGGCAGCTTGAGAAAAATACCGTACTAATTTCAACGCAAGGGGGGTGATCAGCAAATTATTTTTTCACTGGAATTTCGGTAAATCAGCCTCCAGGGAATATCGTATGGATACATTTATACCTTCCCTCCATCTATGACTTTACATATTCGATGTGAAATATGGCAATAATTGAAGAAAATTATCTGCAATCCATTTTTTTTAGATATTTCTCATATACTAATGTTGTAGAATGACAGAAGTTTGGTTCTGATTAACCAAAATTTGAGTGGAGACAATGCACAGCTGTAAATTTTATGAAAAGTTGCAAAGAAAGATGTGAATTAGGGTGACTGCGGCGTGCAGCTTATGTGAATTTCGATAGTCGACGGAAAAAAAGTCAGTCAACGCAGACGAATTTAAGAAATTCCGAATTATTGATTTTCGTGCGATTGGCAAGTATTTGAACCATTGTTTTAAAGGTCGATGAAAAACAAGTCAGTTATTTTTTAATGAATAATTTGTGAGTCCACTTATGCAAAATCCTCGTATTTATTTTCGTAAATATTGGAAAATATGGTTAAAATAGATATGCATGCAAACAATAAAGATTGTCCGAATTACGCTGGGTGCTGATAATGAGAAGTATTCTTTAAAAAAATTGTTTAAAGTTTTACGATTTCTTTTTAATATCATTTTTTTCCTTGGATTATACACGGTCCAATCAATTTTTCATGCCGAAAAACATCGTTTTTACTCTTATTTCACACGGGTGTTAATCGTTGAACTATTGTGATGATGTACGAATGATCGAGTCAATATTTATGGGGGCGAATTGAGACTGCAAACAGATGAGAGATTGGACGTCAATCGCAGAAGAGAATCCTATCGATTGATCTTGGAAATTGAATGAGGAATTGAGATTGAAATACCGTAATGCATGCTCAAGCGTTGGGCAAATCTTTGATAATACTGATTATGATCAAAAGAAGTCAAAAGTTTGGATAGAGAATAGTAGAAATTGAAGACTTATTATAGGTTTAGTATTAATTGAGTGTTTAATACAGGAAAAGACTTTCCGTGTGATAATTTGTTTTAATGTTTTAAGTATTCAACAATGAAAAAAAACCGATGTTGAGCAATGCTTTTACGGTATATCGTAGGGATTAGTGATTAAATGTAGATTACAGATGAACGATAAACCTAGCGATAGGCTTTTTTGTAGGTAGGAAACCCCGAGGAAGTATTCAATAAATTTAAGTCAAGTTCAGTAATATTTAGACTGGAATGCGAAAGGATGTTGCAAATTTATTCCGAAAAAATGAAGTAATAATTATTAGTATTATTTAAAAAAATACTATTTGATAATATGTTCTTATTAATAATATTTTCGTTAATACTAGTATTGAATATGACAAAAAAGAAGCAAGGAATTCCATCGAGTTTACGAGGATTGACAATCATCGCAAACGCCGGATAATATTTAATCAATCAATGAAATAATTGTTGATCGTTAATAACGATTTAACTGACCAACCATATGACTATTCACGAACGGGTAAAAATTCAGTAATTGTCTTAGTTACAAGAGCGATTACGTTCGACTATCAGCGAACAAAGTAAATGAATGATAAATTTGCTCAATGTAGGATATTAAAATCTTCATTTTTACCCGAGTTATCATGAACGAAAAATGAATAAGTATGAGTACCAAGTACTTCTCTCAGTGTCTAATCCAAGTACCAAAAAAAGAGATTCGTAAAGTAACAAAATACAATTGAGGTAGAATCATTGTTCATTTCACCTTTTTTAAAAAAACGTGTGCCTAGATTTTTCATCATCGAAGCTTGTGTTCCTCTCTTCAATTCCTTCCTGCCTCGACTATATTAAATTGGTGAGAATTGAGCCTCTTGTGACACTAGCTGAGTACCATCTCAGCTCATTCAAGGAATTTCATCATAAAATTACATTCCAAAGCGATTTGAATTCCATTCCATGAATTAATGGAAACTTGACATGTACCATTGGACTAATGATCTCATCTCAGACGAGAGAATTTTCTTTTTAGGGTACTGTATACTTTTTTCGCTTAAAAGAAAGAAAAAGTAAGGGATATTATGGTGTCTTAAAATATTAAGATTTTTTATTTCTCACTGTTTAGTTAAGGCATGTGATTTTCTAGTACATAAGGGAGAAAAGAAAATTGATGAGAGATATAAGCAGAGTCATTTTGTCCTCAGTGATTCATGTTGCTCCCCCCCCCCCCCTCCACTTAGGTAGCCATCATCATCCTCCACCCCATAACCCCCTTTCTATCAATTTGACATGTAAATTAATAACAAAAACATAATTCCATCTATTGCATCATCTTACACCCATCATCATTGCACCAATCATTGCACATGCAATTAATATTTAATTTCTTTTAATTTAATAATCATCATTCGTGAAAGCAATATCATTTGAAATCATCTCAACTCAAGAGAATTTCTCGTAGCTTTCGCGTAAGTTCAGTGCATCCAAATTTTCAAAAATTGTCTTCCCTCAAAAGGTGATTATACTCAATTATTTGAACCTCAACTACTGAAACTCAACTGAAACCCCAAAGACCACAACTTCGCGAAAGTGTCGATTCAGAGAAAAGTAAAAACAAACACTTTCAATATAAAATTCAACATGAAACAAAAAAATCATTGGGTTGCTCCTGTAATTAGAAAATGACTGAAATACTGTATTCAATACAATTAAACGGTAATGAATAAGAAAACTTACCCTTAAATCACGTATATATAATATAAAACGAAAAAAAACCGGAAAACAAATATTTATTATATTATATATATAATATAACAAATGCTATATATATATATATATATATATATATATACAGACACGTACATACATAGGATATTGAATGAATTCGTAATCACAATTAGGGAACAAGGTATCATTGAATAATTAATTAATGATTTAGTAATTTTCATTGCAAAACTCCATTGCAGTCATTAACAAGTATCGATTTAATTCCCTGTGATAAATAAGAAGTGAATTATTTTAACCCCTAAGTTACTCATGCCATTTGCCCGATATCGTTATTCGCGTTGCGGTGCCGCGTCATAATGTTCCATAGTTAAGTGCGCCCCAATTTTACAAGTTGTCTTACTTTGATAAAAAATTGACACAAATAATAGTAGAGATCGATAATTTTTCTTACACTTTCAATTCCGACAACTTTTGTACCGATGCTACACTATGAAAATTGGTTCTGAATTTTCATTCAGCTTTGGTTACGGCTAATAAAAAAAACGAAGAAAAAACGAAACTTTCATGGTTTTCTCCATAACTTCGATTCTATTCAACAGATTTCAATAAATGAAAGTAATTTTCTTCATCAGCTTTTAAAAAATATCCCATAATTGGTATTTTCGTTACAAGGCCAGAAATTTTTTTACGACCATGTGACGATCAAAATTTTTCTCCAGTCTTTGCGTAGACGGCGGTTTGAAATACCGTCGGACAGTATGAAGAACATATTTGATCTAGTATAAGGTTTCGTGTGATTCTATTCGATTTTCTTGTTGAACTTTATATTACTAAAGTAACAACTATATCTGACCGGGTTAGCAGTAAAAAATGTGAAGAACATTGAACCCATTTGCACTGTATCGAATCAGTACAAAAACCGTAGTGGTTTTATGAATGAGGCAGGGTCAGTCATTTCTCGAGTTAGCATTCAATACTTCAGGCCATTTGATACATAGTATACGTTTTAAAATATTTTCCAATAAGTCCCCTCCGAAGTGTCCAACGTAAAAAGAGGGCGTCCCGTGTACACGAGTAACTGAGGGTTAAATCGTGGTCATTCTCATGAATATTGACTTTTGACAGGTGGTGAATACAACCGATACTACCAAAATGGATACGTGAATTCGCCGGCTTGGCACATGCCTTATCGAGTCAACCCGGCGCGTAACGTAATGGTTCATGCAACTCCACGCACACTGACTAATCGATTTTTACCAGTCTGGATAGAATGAGCTGACCGAGTTTGGGGTGCCACTTAAAAGAGGCGATGAACAAAAAAATGAAAAAAATTTTGAAGAATAATAAATAACTGAGTTACTCGAATAGAGCTAGCTAAGAAACGAATGTTGGAAACTGATAATGATACAATGAGGTAGTGAAATGTAGCTGAGTACCACGTACCACGACACGGAGGAAGAAATAATCATCTTCTATACTCGCGTTCATTGAAGGCGCAGTATGATCGCCTCCACCATTAGTTTACTTAGATGTAATTTTTACCTAGTTTGCATTGATCACTTTTAAACATTATCACACTCACAATTTATAACTAGGTTTAGTCAGGCTTTATAAGCTATTGACAAGCTATCAGATATTCATGTTTCTTCAATACCTGTTTGTTTTTATGTATAAAACCCGTTAGATTACTTTTTATTTAACCAATTAGAGAGACCTTTCGAAACGTTGTAGACGTTCATTGAGAATTTGAATTGTCCCCTCCTTCAATGTGTTACAAGAATTCTTTGCTACTATAACTGATATTCCTTATGGTTCCGGGGGATTTGTAGATATTGTACAAGAGGGAATATGTTGAATTTGAGAATTTTTATTTCTCACGAATTTTAATATTGTGCAAATTAAGGCAAAAAAAGTTGGATAGAAACGATACCAATTAATTTGGTATTTTCGGCCATTAAAACGGTATTTTATTTAATGCCTGTTTAGTCAGTAGCATAGTGTCAACATCAAGATCAATTTATGCGTGTTATATGATAAATATTGAATGTTTTCTTGCATCATCGAACCATCTAGTTGAATAGATTGCATAACTAACTCCCATTGACCACACATTTAAGTGTTCTTTCTTTCAATTGAACAAAAAATACAACAATACTTTTGACACACTTTTTAACATTTTTCTCTTCTGTGTTGTGTGGTACTAAGCTTCCCCGCATCTAAAAATCGATTGAATTATTGATTGTTATTCACCTATGAACCATTACGTAGCGAACCCTTAAACCATAATTACCACTGCCATTTCTTTTACCGGAATATTTCAACGTTATCTCGTAGGAGATTATGTCCATGATTTTTTTCTGCCGTGAAATTGATACTAAATAATGGTTTCGAATCACGACTTGTGCTCTTCACAAAGAATAATTTTTTCATTTACGAGCAAAGTTGACCCTTAGCGTAATTATAGAACCAAGTTTATTCGTCATGATGCTTCGTTGCATGAGGGAATGGTTCTAACGGCAACCGAAGGGGCTGTATAAATAGAAATTGATGACGGACCGAGGGTTGAATTCAGGATTTTATGGAGTGACGATTAATCTGCAAATTTATGAGAAAAATTGAATATTTATTTGAAGACGCATTATTAAAATAACGTTTCAATAATAAAATGATTGTGAAAAAGTATAGAAATCAATACATACATAATTACTTACATAGACACTTGAGAAAAATACCAAATACTGCTATGTTAGTTAATTACTGAATTACGGGAAACCTTCTCTGATTCCGACTGCCCGAATAATCTAACAGTACAATTATCTAGAGACTACAATAGTATTTCCCTTAAAAACCACTCGCTAACACTTAAGGGGTGACCCCGGTGAAACTTCGAAATCCTCACCCGGCCTTCGGACCCACCAATCGAGTTTCGATATATAAAGGCATATCCAAAAAAGTAAGGAAAATTCCGGACCCAACCCATTTTGCCCGATCCTATCCTATAGTATAAAGTAGATGGACAGCTATAATCGAAAATGGCGGATGTCATGGAGATAAGAGAATCGATTCCATTAATCGAATGCAGAATGAACGGGACACGATGTCATGAGTTACAGTCTAATGTGATAGATGGCGCAAGGAGGGATTCGCGGTGAAACTTTGAAATGCACATTTCATTTTCATGCATGATTGTAGTGAAACTATTTCATCCATCCATGTTTTTTCGTGTTTCATATAGTCATGACATATATTAGAGAGACAATGAAATTATGATAAAATATAAAAAACAGGATGAAGCGGTAAAATTAACATCATTCGACTGGGGATTGATTTCCCAATAAATAATAACCATTTCCTATTCTATGAAAGCCCTGGGGGTCATGTAACGCTCAGCTGTCATTCTCACATTTTGATTGGCAATTTGGCTGTTGACTCTCAGTGGCCGATTACAACGCGCGCTAATCATTCAAATTCGAAGCTCATGGAGATCTCTAGATCTCTAAATAATGAAAGAATTAACACTTTCTAATTGTTCATATTTGCTGGCAGTCGAACGACATTTTCGCTTATATGTTTGCAATCAAAGAATAATAAAATTTATTGAAAACTTAGAAGACGAATTACAAAATGAAAATAATAAAATTACGATTTTTCACTTCGCGATTTAGGGAAGTTTTTGTAATGATTCCGATTATGTAGTGTCTCAGAAACGAAAATTTTCACTTTTCTCAACGTTTCACATCATCCTGACGAATTTAAGATGAGGGTGCTGTGTGTGTATGTGTGTCGGAATGTGAGTGGTTCTTTACTCATCGGTTCCCGATAAACGGCTCGATCGATTTGTTTCTCCTTTGACATAAAATTATTTCTGACTGGTGTCCAGGGCAGAAACGAGTGTTAATGTTGAAAAACAATTCCTCCGATTGTCATTAACAATCTTAATTATTTAACATGCTTTATCGCGGGAACGGTTAGAGATAGAAGCAAACGTGTAGAATTAATGTTATTCCTTATACTAAAATACACACGTAATTATTTATGACTTTGTTCATAACGTTCATAGCTCAGGAGATATGACAGATTAACAATTTTAATTATTTATATCTTTCTATTACATGAACAGTAAGGGTTAGTTGGAAAAGTTCTGAATAAAAGTTGTTCCCCATGTGGAAGCAAACTTTTTTATGTATGCATTTTTTTGTAACACTCATAATTAAGGCAATATCGCTTAATTTATCCCCAATTTTCAATGCACAGATACATACACTAACACATCGGGAAGTTCACAATGCGACCCGTCGACGATCACACGTACATCCCGGTTATTAAGTTTTTGTGCTCTTTTTGAAGAACCGTTGAACTTTATCAAACTTTATTTTAGTGAGAAAATTCAACCCAGCAAAAATAATAACAAACGTATAAAATTTTTCAATTTTCGCTGTTGGTTCAATAATACGAATAGAAATTTGTAATTGGAAAAATTGATGGAATAGAAATTATGAAATACAAAATCGTTTTAAATAAAAGTAAATGAATAATTAAAATTTGTTTTTATGAAATTTCTTGCCTTTTCAAGTTATTTCTGGATTGTCGAAGTAGGAAAAAATGAAAAAATAAAAGCTTCGAAATTGTTCATATTGTTTGCGATCACACAGTTGAAAGAAAAGACTTAAATAAGATAAAAATAATGAAATCAGTTTTGGAATTTTTCGTTTTTTTTTTATGTTAAAAATCTATCAAATTTGTTGAAAAGTTTTGAATATTTTATTACGAGAAAAGCATTCAAAAACGAAAACGATAGAAGTGGGGTTTTTAATTTTTCATCTTCATTTGTAAAAAAATGGTTGAACTTTAAAAGTTCAGTTTAGTCAAAAAATTAATTTAAAAAACGTATAAATTGTTCAATTTTTGCTATTGTTCCAATGGAACAAATATAAGTTCGCAGGTTTGCAATCGAATAATAAATAAAAGTCGTATTTTCATTGTTAGTCTCCTTTTTAAAAGACCGGTCAACTTTGAAACTTCATTTTAGTGACAGAAGTGAACAAAAAAAAATTATCAAAAAACGTATAAAATTTTTCAATTTTTTTTCGTTTCAGTGGAACGAATAGACATTTGTAATTAAAAACATCATTGAATAAATTATCAAATACAGAATTGTTTTAAAGATAAATTAATAATTAAAATTTGTTTTTTCAGTTTTTAATTCGTCCATCAATTTCTAAATTCCTGAAGAAAAAAATTGAAAAATAAAAACTTCGAAATTGTTCATGTTGTTTGCGATCAAACAATGGCAAATTCAGACAAAGAAAATTCTTGAAAAAGAAATAATAGCTGTGCGTACGTGTATGTGTGTGCGCGTGTGTTGAAAATTTGGAATAATTTAAACGCTATCGCCTTACTTATGAGTGTTACGAAAAAATTCATGCAACAAAAAATGTTTGTTTCTACACGTGGAACCACTTGTATTTGAAACTCTTCCATCTAACTCTTACTGTTCGTGGAATAAAGCGATTTAAACGATTAAGAAAAAAGTCATGAGAGATATCGTCTGTATTTTTCTATAAGGAATAACATTCATTATACACTTTTTCTTCTCTTTTTAACCGTTCTCGTGATAGAGCGTTTTAAATAATCAAGATGGTTAATAACAATAGAAGGAATTGTTTTTCAACGTTAACACTCCTTTCTGCCCTGGACACCAGTCAGAAATAATTTTATGTCAAAGGAGAAACAAATCGATCGAGCCGACACATACTCACATACGAGCACAGACACATACACACACAGAATAGACGGGGCTTTGGTGTAGTGGGTAGAGTGTCTGCCTACTATTCTAAAGGTCCCGCGTTCGATTCCCGCTCACTGCAAATATTTTTTCTGAAAAATATTTTCTCACGGACTCCGACCGATGGCAGGAACATTCCGTGTGTGCTATCGGCGGTATCCATGAAGTGAGACCGTGAGCCGGGACCGAACGCGACCCGTCGCGCGGGGGGGGGGGAGGAGGGTTCCATCGTAAACGCCCGCCATCGCATCACAGGGGTTTCTGGAGGTTTACCCTGTGATTAGAAATACGATGAGCTGAAATGGCGAAGTCGGCCCCAGCCGCAATGGGTGGGTACTCTGATCCGTAGTATTGCCCATGAAGTAATGCCTAACAGCGGTTACGTGGGTGAATACGAATAGAGAAAGAGTAGAAAAAAAAAAAACACATACAGAACCCTCATCTAAAATTTGTCAGAATGATGTGAAACGTGGAAAAAACAGAAAATTTTCGATTTCTGGGACACTTCATTATAGGGGTCATTACAATGGCCTCCCTAAATCGGGAAGTTACAAATTTCATTAAAAAAAGCATTCAAAAAACAAAAACGATAAAATGAGGATTTTCAATTTTTTGTCGTCATTTTTAAAAAATCATTCAACTTTGAAACATTATTTTAGTAAAAAAGTGAAAAAAAATGATAACGAAAAAGCATAAAATTTTTTAATTATGGCTATTGTTTCAATGGAATGAATGGAAATTTATAGTCAGAAACATCAATTAAGTGACTTATAAAATACAGATTATTTTACAAAAGCAAATAAATAAGTAAATGGAATTCTATTTTTTTTTCAATTTCCAACTCTGTAATTAAATTTCGATTAAAAAAAAAACTTCGAAATAGCTTATGGTGTAACAATAACAATGAAATAAAGACCAGTCAAATTTCGGTTTTCATTTTCAATTATGAATTTCAATTTGTAATTTTAGCCTTCAATTTTCATTTTCACTTTCAATATCGATTTTAATTTTTAGTTTCAACTCTTAATGTTTAAATTCAGTTCTTTCATATTGATGGATGCGTGCGGGGAGAAATTCAAAAAGCACTGTTTCGTAAGTTGGACTGTAATGCAAATCAACGGTAACTGACATGTTATGGTAAACAACGGTCCGGCCGCCTGCGGCCGGGGCCGCGCTAGTATACCTATAAGAAACATTATTTTTTGTGTTTTAAGCTTCAAAGTGCTCCTCGGTCCGCAATTTTCGTGCGATTTTAATTTTTTTTTTTTTTTGAAAATGTTTGGCATACTGCAAACAACAAAGTTAAGTATCCGTTTTATTCTATTCGCTTTACATCATGAGAAAATGGTTTTTTAGTTTGCGCATTTTTTTTATTTTTTCGAAAAATCTAAAAAAGTCGTCGTTTTCAGTAATTGATTATTGTAATCATACGTAATATGTCTTTTATGATGATGAAAATGATGTCAGAAGTCACATTCAGTACAAAAAAATTGTAGTACTTTCATCTGTCTTCCAGAGAAATGTGAGAAAATGCAGACATATGCAGGAAGCTGCTCAGGTAAAAATATAGAAATAAATCATAAAATTCGTTGAAATTTTGAACAAATCATTTTTCTTGTCATAAAAGACATATTACGTGTGATTACAATAATCAATTAATGAAAACGACGAATTTTAAAAGTTTCCGAAAAAAAGAAAACAAACGCGCAAACTAAAAAATCATTTTCCTATTATGTAAAGCGAATAGAACAAAACGGATACTTAAGTTTGTTCTTTGGAGTATGACGAACATTTTGGAAAAAAAAAATATGTAAATCGGACGAAAATTGCGGACCGAGGGGCACTTTGAAGCTCAAAACACGAAAAACAATGTTTCTTATGGGTATACGGGGCAAAATGGGTTGGGTCTGGAATTTTCCTTACTTTTTTGGATATGCCTTTATATATCAAAACCCGATTGGTGGGTCCGAAAGCCGGGTGGGGATTTCGAAGTTCCACCGGGGTCACCCCTTAAGTAATTATACTTATGAAATTCTTTCAACTCTAAATGAGCGTTCTGCAGTGCTCCGTAACTCAAAATCTCTTCATGAATAATAAAATCAATGAAGTCAAAATATATTTTATTATGATGCAATGAGATAACAACTCCGTAATATTCTTAATTTCCCGGTTTTAATTGACCCATTAATTAACCAATTTTTTTACTCTTATCTTGAGTAATCATCACCTGTCGATTGTTGCAACCGCAAGTACTCTAGGAATAGCTGGAAGTAATCTCTTGGACTTCAGTGAGATCTGAGTCTTTCGAAAACCACCAGCCCCCCCCCCCCCCCCCACCACCTCAGTTACTACACTGAAAAATTAATTACAAGTATTGTTACACCCCTGCATGTTTTCCTTAGTTAATCGACAAATGGTTTTGAATATTTGAAAAATCCATTTTATATTAAACTTAACTCTTCCAATTTTCTTGTATCGTCATACAGTGCGAATTTGTTTTCAAGAGTTTATGGAAGAATAGAAGGGTAATTCATGCTGTTTGTTGGAACAATAGATAATTCGATTTCTCCAAATTATTCATGTTGCACCGTTGACTTTAATAATCACCATCGTCATTATTGTTATTACCATCATTAATAAAAAAAATGGAAGAACTAATACCGAGTTCTCTCAATCAAAATAAATTATTAAATGATATAAAAAAAAAGAACTGGAGAGGATGCGTGGAAATATATCGAATTTTTGTTTGTTGTGGGATTAGGGAAGATGAGGAGCATCGGATAACTATTATGGAATAAATAATTCATAAGCCGCTGACTTAATGAAATTTTTCATGATGGGAAAATTTTAAAAAATTGGTTTAATAAAAAAACGTTTTTAGATTTATAAATAATTTAGGAATTGTATGAGGGTTAATTTGGTATTTATAAAATTATGAAATTATGCACACTCGAACGGACCGCTCTCTTTCTAATGACGCCCATCTATGACGTAATTGACCGTTCGTAATAATACTAAGCGCGTCGTTTGTTTTCCGTATCAATCAAATAACGATGTTTGTTAAAGACTCTGCCCGTTATCTCGATATCCATCATATATATCCGAGATCGAAGAGCACTTCCAGAACTCTGGTTTGAAAACGAAAAAAGAGAAGGAATGATTAAAAAAAAATAGCGACGAACATGAGGGGAAAAACCAAACTGGAATGAAACCGTAGGAAATCTATTGTACATTGATTAATTATGACATTAATAAATTATATACAAAGTCATTCACATGCGTTAATAATTTCCAAAAATATTTGTATCCAATTTTTACGTGGTTTCCTCTTTCCTCAATTCTACAAGTTTTCTCTGTCGAGAACAAAATGGACAATTTTATTTTGGTTCCTTCTGTTGGTTACATTGATTTGAGGCCGTTATCCTGGGCGGAGAAATATATATCCCAAAGATATACCGCGAATAGCATTTTTGCTCGAAAAAATATTTTCTGCCTCCCGACCCGAAAGTACGCTCTCCACCGTGGTCTGAAACACCAGAAACAACGGCTTTTCTGGAGTTTCTCGACGGAGAATCGTTGTGATTGGCCACAAAACTTTTGTGGCTCGCGTTTGCAGGCGAGAGTGCTAACGAAAGAGTAAACTTCGGATCTCCACCCGAAGCTATATCACGCATGCGCATGATATATTTCAGTGCCCAAATCGCGACCGAACGTGTCAAATTCCGAAGCCACTTTTTCTCTGAATAATATATACGCATAAAAGGTTCATGTCGCCAGTGCTCCTGTGGAACAAAATTTCTTTAAATTATGCATTAATTTCTTTAGTGGATAAAATAATATTGGATAAAACGAGTTGATTTTGAAAAAGTAGAGTAAATTAAAACTGTTCCCCGCCGGCGAATGAAGAGACTGACCTAACCTGAAAAATGAGCGATTCTTCATCGCGATGTTTAGAAATTTCGACAGAGAGGTCAAAGTTGGAAGGAAAATATGCTTATAAAAAGTGATTTCGGCATTCTAATTTTCTTTTCGACGTTTTTATGTTTTTTCATGCATTTGTACTTTTTGCCCGCCCCGACCAGCAAAAACCTCGGCTTCGCCTCGGTTTTGCAAAAGTCGGGCGGGCATGTAGTTCGCAAGGTGACCGACGAGAGGCGTGCGCGGGCAGGCCACAAAAGTATTCATCGTTGGATTGATCGTCAACATTTCAAAATTGATACATTTATTGTTGAACGTACTTTCGGGTGGAGAGAAAGAAAAATAGCATACGACACACGGCCAGAAAGTTTGATTTCTTGCCGTACGTGATATGAGGCCTCGGCTTCGCCTCGGCTTTCATATCACGCACGCCAGGAAATCAAACTTTGTGGCCTTGGGTCGTAATATACTATTCATATATATCTTACATATATTGAAGATACATAGTCTATATGACCGCATGGATATATACACGCAGATATATCCTAGATGTATCTCACATACAGTATTTTTGGCCGAAAATATATCCAGATATATCCGTATATTATACATATATATCTCCGTTAATATATTGTTTCCGTGAGGGATGCCTTCGAGGGTTATACTTAAACCCCACCATTTTTTTTTTGAATCGCACTCCCGGAATTGTTTGCAGGACAATACCAAGTGTGAGTAATTCCCAGTTGATGACAATTACCTCCTGATTGATTTCAGCCTCTCTATGTTTATTTGTTAATCAATGTATCACAATTATTTGACAATTGAATCACTATTTTATTTACCGCGGACCCATTTTTCGGATGAGGAGGAGAAGCTTTTGGACACAGTAATTTGAGTATTCAAAAAAAAAAGTCTTGTAATTTCCTCTCAGTTACTATACTATACCTCATGTTTAAGATGTCTGTGTTTTATGTGTCACTTCCAGACGTATTACATTGAATTACTTCATTTTATTACACCATATAAAGTCTAAAAGTGTCCGATTAGCCGATCTCGTCCGGTATCTGAGTTTTTGCTGGTACAGCCGAAAGTTTCGTTTGCACGCGATTTACATTTAATTTACACCACATTATTGCGTTAACAAAGCAGCATGGAGCTTAATTTACGTTAACTGAAAAAACCACTCACGAACTGTGCAATATTTTTTATTTAGACATTTAAAATTAATGCAGTGTGGCATGCCTATCCCTAGTTAATCCCACAATTTCCATATTTTCTTTATCATGAATAAAAATGACCTCCTTAATCTTTATAAGTTTTAATAGATTTTTTTATTGCAGATGGTGATGAAGTCGATAAGGAGCATGAGCATACATCGAAAGTCGAGAACAACAATTCGTTTTATGGCAACGGCAAAACGGAAAGTAGAATTGGAGAGATAAATGTCGATGTCAGTGTAATAAATACCCCGGATTTGAGTCCAGAAAAACATCTGAAAAATGTGGAGAACTTGGAGCTGAGAAAGACCAAAGTAATGATTACTTTATTTACTATCCTCTTTTTTTTCTTTCACTTTTATTACGACGCGAAGATCTTTATCACGAGCATTTTCTTGATTCCTCTTTCCCCGTTATTCATAGCGCTGGCCCACGGATAAAGCTTATTATATTGCCAAAGAACTTCTGATGACAGAGAGAACGTACAAGAAGGACTTGGATGTTATCAATGTTGTAAGTAGAATTTCATGTAAAAACACACTTAAATATTTTTTTTCAGATTATTTATTGTTCGAAGCTTCTTTCAAATGTCCGCTATATTCGAATCCTTGATAAGATTGAATTCTCTTTTGGAATTCGTTGGAGGACAAAGGTTTAATTTTAAAAATTAAGGACATTAGAATATTTATGTTTTATAACTCTCTCAACCATATGACAAAGTAGTGGTGTGCAAATGTGTGTGCCCCATACGGGGTACAAACAAAACTTCCCGATTTCGTATTTCAGCACAGCATAAGCATGCAACCATGGTGATGAGCAAACTCAACAGTGATATCAATAATTGAACTTGTGACTAATAATTACTGCACACGATCGATTTAGTTTGATTTAAGCCGTATAAAAATATTCAACTGGAATTCGTCCGTCTAGTTACCCTCTCTACCTCTGTACGTTACTAATTATCCCGCTCTTTGACATCCTTCCCGCAATTGTCGACGTATTCATTCGCCAAGTATATTCTAGTTCAACTCGCGATATGTTTTAACCTATATTGAAAAAAGTCATACTGAATGTGCATTTTTGTATAAGGAACGACCCTGGTGATATGCAGTGTTCCCGTATTTCAAATCGCTCGGACGACCATACCTCCTTGATTATGCAAGTTATGGAAAAAACTCATTTCACGTAAAAGATGGGTTTTCATATAAGAAATCGTTTTCTTGAGATAGCGTTTCCCGCTAACTTCAATATTTTACCCAGTGGAACCGTATAAACAATTGCAATTGTTAATAACATTGCATATATACTCCACGAATGTCGTCCAAACTGCAATCCGCTCGATTCTGAACGGAAATGCTTCGATTGAGACCTTCATGACAGCGCTGTGTTCATTCGTTCACTCACTACAGACATAATTATTCAAATTTGCGAAAAAAGTCATTGTACATAAAATACGCACTTTTATATCGGGAACCACTTTTCTTATATGAATTTTGCGCTAACTCTAATAGTTTATGCAATAGAACGTGATAAACAATTAAAATTGTTAGTAACAATATACATACTACACCAATTTCACCCAAAATCTAATCCCCTCTAAGTTACATGAAAATGCTTCGATTCCAATATTGACGGTCTCGACAGCTTCATTCGTTCGTGAGAAACCCAGGATCAAAATTTCGGAAACACACATACACACACACACACACACACACACACACACACACACACACACATCGATTCAAAATTTGTTGGGCATCATTTTGGTATACTTAAAACCCCAGTCACAGGATGAAAGGAAGAATATCGATTTCGGGGTCATTAGAATAACTTCCCGAATAATCGGTAAGTTAATAACCAGATAGTGCATCATTTTGAAACACAGTTGTTCAATTGACCAGAGGGAACAAAGTAAAAAATTGATATTCAATGATTTTTGGGTTTGGTACAGCCACCCCCATGGAAAAAAATATATGTCTAAAATATATGAGACGTATATGTCATGTATCACAATATAATTCGCATATACAAGTCCGACAAAAAAGTTGTATATATATTCCTCTATATGTATAAGATATATGCTGGAATATATCTCTTATATATGATGCATACATTTGTCGTATATGATGATATATTTATTCATGTATGACATATATGGCAAAATATATTTTCTAGATATATGGAAATGTATGAAAGTAAATATATACTTCGTATACGATGGTATATAGGTGTGATATATTTTCCCGTATATGTTTTCATGTATGACTAAATACACCCCATAATATACAATCAATATACGTAAGCATATATGAGGTATATATAACAATATATGTCATCATGCATGACAAGTTATATGTTAAGAATATATGAGAGCATGTATGAAAACATACATGAGCACATATATAAATAGGGGTGCAGACACTCAGGAGTTAAATCCGTCGTACCTTCTGAATTATGATGATCATAAAAATTCCCAATTGAAAATTGGCAACTTACAACTGCCAATTGAAAATTGCCAACTGAGAATGGCCAATTGAAAATTGCTAATAAAAAATTTCTAATCCAAAATGGCCAATTAAAAATCTCTAATTAGAAATTTCAAAGTAAAAACTGCCAATTGGAAATTGTGAATTAAAAATTCCTAACTGAAAATTGCCAATAAAAAACTGCCAATTAAAAATTGCTAATTAAAAATGGTCAATTAAAAGTTGCCAATTAAAAATTTCAAAGTAAAAATTGTCAACTGAAAATTGCCAACTGAGAATGGCCAATTGAAAATTGCTAATAAAAAATTTCTAATCCAAAATGGCCAATTAAAAATCTCTAATTAGAAATTTCAAAGTAAAAAGTGCCAATTGGAAATTGTGAATTAAAAATTCCCAACTGAAAATTGCCAATAAAAAACTGCCAATTAAAAATTGCTAATTAAAAATGGTCAATTAAAAGTTGCCAATTAAAAATTTCAAAGTAAAAATTGTCAACTGAAAATTGCCAATTAGAAATTACCAATCAAAAAGGCCAATTAAAAATTGTCAATTGAAAATTCCCAATTAACATTTCCCAATTGAAAATTGCCAATTGAAAATCGCTCACTGAAAGTTGCCAATCGAAAATTGCCAATTGATAATTCCCAACTGAAAATTGCCAATAAAAAACTGCCAATTAAAAATTGCTAATTAAAAATTTCCAATTAAAAATTGCCAATTAAAAGTTGTCAATTGAAAATTGCCAATAAAAAATTGGCAATGAAAAATTGCCAATTAAAAATTTCTAATTAAAAATCTCTAATTAAAAATTGCCAATTGCAAATTGTCAATTGGAAATTCCCAATTGAAAATTCCCAATTAAAAATTCCAATTAACATTTCCCGATTGAAAATCGCTCACGGAAAGTTGCCAATTGAAAATTCCCAACTGAAAATTGCCAATAAACAACTGCCAATTAAAAATTGCTAATTAAAAATGGTCAATTAATAATTTCAAAGTAAAAATTGCCAACTGAAAATTGCCAATTAAAAATTGCCCATCAAAAATTGCCAATTAGAAATTGCCAATTGAAAATCGCTCACTGAAAGTTGCCAATTGAAAATTCCCAACTTAAAATTCCCAATAAAAAACTGCCAATTAAAAATTGCTAATTAAAAATGGTGAATTAAAAATTTCAAAGTAAAAATTGCCAACTGAAAATTGCCAATCAAAAATTGTCAGTTAAAAATTGCCAATTGAAAAATTGCCAATGAAAAATTGCCGCTGAAAAATTGCCAATTAAAAATCTCTAATTAAAAATTGCCAATTGCAAATTGTCAATTGAAATTTCCCAATTAAAAATTCCCAATTAACATTTCCCAATTAAAAATTGCCAATTGAAAATCGCTCACTGAAAGTTGCCAATTCAAAATTGCCAATTGATAATTCCCAACTGAAAATTGCCAATTAGAAATTGCCAATTGAAAATTGCCCATTAAAAGTTGCCAATTGAAAATTGCCCATAAAAAATTGCCAATGAAAAATTGCCAATTAAAAATTCCAATTAACAACTGAAAGTTGCCAATTGAAAATTCCCAACTGAAAATTGCCAATAAAGAACTGCCAATTAAAAATTTCTAATTAAAAATTGTCAATTAAAAATTGCCAATTAAAAATTTCAAAGTAAAAATTGCCAACTGAAAATTGGCAATTTAAAATTGCCAATTAAAAATTGCTAATTAAAAGTTGCCAATTAAAAATTGCCAATTGCAAATTGTCAATTGAAAATTCCCAATTAAAAATTCCAATTAACATTTCCCAATTGAAAATCGCTCACTGAAAGTTGCCAATTGAAAATTCCCAACGGAAAATTGCCAATAAACAACTGCCAATTAAAAATGGTCAATTAAAAATTGCCAATTAGAAATTGCCAATTGAAAATCGCTCACTGAAAGTTGCCAATTGAAAATTCCCAAGTTAAAATTGCCGACAAAAAGCTGCCAATTGAAAATTGCTAATTAAAAATGGTCAATTAAAAATTTCAAAGTAAAAATTGCCACCTAAAAATTTCCAATTAGAAATTGCCAATTGAAAATTGCCAATTAAAAATTGCTAATTAAAAATGGTCAATTAAAAATTTCAAAGTAAAAATTGCCAACTGAAAATTGCCAATTCAAAATTGCCAATAAAAAATTGCCAATTAAAAATTGGCAATTGCAAATTGTCAATTGAAAATTACCAATTAACATTTCCCGATTT
The DNA here is from genome assembly GCA_026005395.1 of Asobara japonica. NCBI lineage: Eukaryota > Metazoa > Arthropoda > Insecta > Hymenoptera > Braconidae > Asobara > Asobara japonica. The sequence goes on along the minus strand of BQMI01000405.1, from coordinate 75,291 downwards.
AAAATCGCTCACTGAAAGTTGTCAATTGAAAATTCCTAACTGAAAATTGCCAATAAAAAACTGCCAATTAAAAATTGCTAATTAAAAATGGTCAATTAAAAATTTCAAAGTAAAAATTGCCAACTGAAAATTGCCAATTAGAAATTGCCAATCAAAAATTGCCAATTGAAAATCGCCCACTGAAAGTTGCCAATTGAAAATTCCCAACTGAAAATTGCCAATAAACAACTGCCAATTAAAAATTGCTAATTAAAAATGGTCAATTAAAAATTGCCAATTAAAAATTTCAAAGTAAAAATTGCCAACTGAAAATTGCCAATTACAAATTGCCAATTAAAAGTTGCCAATGAAAAATTGCCAATTAAAAATCTCTCATTGAAAATTGCCAATTGCAAATTGTCAATTGAAAATTCCCAATTAAAAATTCCAATTAACATTTCCCAATTGAAAATCGCTCACTGAAAGTTGCCAATTGAAAATTCCCAACGGAAAATTTCCAATAAACAACTGCTAATTAAAAATGGTCAATTAAAAATTTCAAAGTAAAAATTGCCAATTGAAAATTCCCAACTTAAAATTGCCGATAAAAAGCTGCCAATTGAAAATTGCTAATTAAAAATGGTCAATTAAAAATTTCAAAGTAAAAATTGCCAACTGAAAATTTCCAATTAGAAATTGCCAATCAAAAATTGCCAATGAACAATTGCCAATTGCAAATTGTCAATTGAAAATTCCCAATTAACAATTCCAATTAACATTTCCCAATTGAAAATCGCTCACTGAAGGTTGCCAATTGAAACTTGCCAATAAACAACTGCCAATTAAAAATTGCTAATTAAAAATTGCCAATTAAAAATTTCAAAGTAAAAATTGCCAACTGAAAATTGCCAATTAGAAATTGTCAATTGAAAATTGCCAATTGAGAATTGCCAATAAAAAATTGCCAATGAAAAATTGCCAATCAAAAATCTATAATTAAAAATTGGCAATTGCAAAATGTCAATTGAAAATTACCAATTAACATTTCCCAATTGAAAAGCGCTCACTGAAAGTTGTCAATTGAAAATTCCTAACTGAAAATTGCCAATAAAAAACTGCCAATTAAAAATTGCTAATTAAAAATGGCCAATTAAAAATTTCAAAGTAAAAATTGCCAACTGAAAATTGCCAATTAAAAATTGCCAACTGAAAATTTCCAATTAGAAATTGCCAATCAAAAATTGCCAATTAGAAATTGCCAATTGAAAATCGCTCACTGAAAGTTGCCAATTGAAAATTCCCAATTAAAAATTGCCAATTGAAAATTGGGAATTAAAAATTGCCAATCAAAAATTGCCAATTAGAAATCTCTAATTAAAATTTGCCAATTGCAAATTGTCAATTGAAAATTCCCATAAAAATTCCCAATTGAAAGCCAATTGAAAATCGCTTACTGAAAGTTGTCAATTGAAAATTCCCAATTGAAAATTGCCGACTGAAAATTGAGGACTGCCAATTGAAAATTGCGCATTCAAAATTGAGGATTGAAGATTAAGGATTGAAAATTACCGATTAAAAGTTGACAAGTGGAGGTTAGGGATTGAAAATTGCCAATTTAAAAATGCGCATTGAAAATTAAAGATTGCAAGTTAAGGGTTGAAAATTACCAATTGGAACTTGACAAGCGAAAATTGCGAACGAAACATTGAGGATCGAAAATTGACAAATGGAAATTGCGGATTGCAAATTGCCAGTTGAAAAATGTGAAGTGAGATTTGCGGATTGAAAATTGACCATTGACCAGTTCGTCAAATTTTTACTTGTCACGAGAGCGGTAACGCGCATTTCCTTTTTCCGCCACACTGACTGGTGTGGCGTTAGTTTCGGTCTTACGGGTTTCGAGACATTTCGTCTTACGCGATATCGAGATATTTCGAGATTTTTCTTCGCTTCCGCTTTTTAGCATAGGATTGTCTAGTGTCAAATTTTAATCCATAACTTCCAAGTCGCTATTTTCAATTGTCAATTTTCAATCGTCAATTTTCAATTGTCAATTTTCAATTTTCAACTGTCAATTTTCAATTGTCAATTTTCAATTGTCAATTTCCAATTTTCAATTGTCAATTGTCAATTGTCAATTTTCAATTGTCAATTTTCAATTGTCAGTTTTCAATTGTCAATTTTCAATTGTCAATTTTCAATTGTCAATTTTCAATTGTCAATTGTCAATTTTCAATTGTCAATTTTCAATTAGCAATTCATCAATTGTCAATTTTTAATTGCCAAATTTCAATGCGCTACTTTTATTTGTTAATTGCCAAATTTCAATGCGCTACTTTTATTTGTTAATTGTTAATTTTCAATTGTCAATTTTTAATTGGCAATTTCCAATGGGGAAATATGGAAATTTCATCCAAAAAGTTAAAAAAAATGCACGTCCCACGTGACTGGCACGGAGCGAAGTACCCAGAGCCTCGCTCCGGGAGGTGGCGTATACTTTCTGTATCTGAAATTTCTTCTTGTAATTGATAAAGTAGTGGATTTTTTCCTTCAACAATGTCGCTTCGCGGCCTTTTGGAAAATTGTGGCATATATATTATGTCAATTTCTGATCAAAACTTAAACTCAAACCCCGAGTGTCGGAACTCGGTCACTTTTCTATTTTGCATCCACCTTGTTCCCTTCGTGGTTTTCCAGCCTTGATCAATATTCTCATTCCATCGTCACTTCTCACCTTCAATTTAGTGATGTGCAAGTATATAGCTATATATATATTCTGCATATATGTTATAATATACTTCACATATATAACCGTACATATCATATATTCATCATTTAGAATAAAATATAAATTATATATAGAATATCATATATGTACCTCTATATTCTAATGTATAAGTATCATATATGAAATCATATAGTCATATATGATGCATATACAAGCACTTTGGTATGTGTAAAAATGTATGTCGTATATGTTATTATATATGTCATATACTTCCACATATATTGTGCATATATGTGCATATATCAATTATGTATGACACTATGTACTGCCCACATATATTTTCTTCCATGGGGGCAGAAAAAAAAATCAGAAGTGGTGCCTAACAAAGACCAAAACAATTGTTAATTTGTAACTTTTATCTAAGATTATTTCTTTTCAACATAATGGCCAACACGTTTTATCTAGAGAATTTAATTTCTTGTAAAAATTTATTCATGCGATTCCTCTTATATAAATTTCAAAAAACGAGATATACGGAGCGAAAAATACATGACAATCTCTTGCTAGTTTCAATCAACTTTAGTGTACTATCCAATATCCTCGGGACTGAACAGCGGTTGCCAAAAAAGTTGGAAGTGGCGATGAAACATTCGAATGTGGCACTTTGATTTTTGAAAGAACTACATTATTTTTTCATGGGATTTCCTTCAAAATGAGGGGGCGATATGCCAATTTTTCGAATATCCCCGTTGTTTGATGGCTTAGTGAATGGTACACGAATTTGTGAACGACTTTTTTCGGTAAATACATAGTTACAGGCACACAAATCTCCTCACCTAGTCGGGGTTCTGGCGTAATGCGTAGAGTATCTGCCTTACTGTCTCCCGTGTAACGCGGACTGCACCGGAGCGACTAGGGGTGTTCCGGGCCGCTTCAAGTATGATTAATGCAATAAATATGAGAGATACGAAGAAAAGTAAAAAATACAAATCGAAGCATTTTGAAATAAGGAACATTTTTTTGTACCAAACATTTTCCCGTAGCTTTTACCGTTTCGACAGGATCGCGTTATAAACAATTAAATTGTTATAGACAAATGAAAGTTACCACATTTGGGGTTAATGGTTATCGGATTCGTGTTCAGCGCCTCCAACAACATAAATTCCAATAATAAAACCCACTGCGAATTCAAAAATCATTTTTGGTCACAGAAAAGGGCACAGCGTATGGACTATAGGTTCGTACCCGACCGCCGGAGAGTATATTCTCTCATGGATTTCGACCGAAGCAGAAATGTTCCATGTGTGCTATCCGCGGTACCCATAAAATGACACCGCACCGGGAACCTAACCCGACGCATGGGAGGGAGGGGGGGGCATCATAGGCACCCGCCATCGTAGCATAAGGGTTTCTGGAGGTTTACACTGTCTTTACAAATACGATGGCCTCAAAAAGGCGAAAGTTGGCCCTAGCTTCATGGGTGGGTATCCGGTACTCCCCCTGAAGGAATGCCCAAAAAGCAACTACCATGGGGAGTACAGACTAGAGGAATGGAGAAAACACACGCATACATACCTGGTCTACAATGGTTGAAAATTGCCTAGAAATGTTTTAAATACTCTGAAACATGGAGATCCATTAATAGTTTTCAGCTGAAAAACCGAAGGTGGCCAAACCAGGATTAAGACTTCGAATGGTGCTGTCTTAAGGTATTTCAGGTGCGGACGGACTGTAGGCGGTGGGACGGGGGGGGCTGGGGAGGGGGAAAAATGGTTTCTTTGAGAAATCCAACCCCTGAACAATGATTCTCATCTTTTATAAAATGCCTAATTGGATGCTATGTCCACACTTTGCAATTCTAAAAAATATATTGAAAATCAACGAATTTATTGAGATACAATATATGTATCAAATAATTAATGAAATAGAAATTTTTTGAAGAAAACATGGCAACCGCGTCGTGTGAGAGTTGGTAACCCTCAACCACGAATTTTTGAACGTTCGGTGTGACACAATACCGACAGTGTGACATAACCTGAGAAAAAGCTTAAGTGCAATCGTTCGTAACAAATTATCTCAAGTTAAAGTTAACATGAAATATTTGCAAGTTGTGGTGGCTTACATAGAAAGTCTCCGTAATTAAACTATTTTTAAATCCAATGAGTTTTTGATTCTTTCAAATTCACATTTACTGCTCGTAGTTGGCGGTCAATTTTTATGGCGCCAATTTTCGAATGTGGAGGAGCCACATTCACTACCTTTACTCAAAAAAAAAAAAAAATAATAGTTTACATAACAAATAAATAATTATAGATTTTCCGGCAAGAACATAAATTAGTAGAGGACTGAGATATTCATTTATATCAACCGAAAGCTAAATAATTCCATGCCGCCTACTACACGTATATAAAGAGTAATTAAAGTCACGTCCGATAAAAAAAATGCATCGATTTTTTTGGGGTCTAGTAAAAGCAAACTTAAATTTCATGTCGATCCAGGAAGTATACTCGGCGATCATATCTCGTGGTTATAGGAGTCGAAGGACAAGTTTCATTGGAGCCTTCAGCAGGAAAATCAGGAACATCTAGGTAACTATCGTTGGCGTCCAATTGATAAAATGGTTTCAGACGGTCAATCGAAACAGTCACGTCTTTGCTCTTGACGTTGATGATGAAATAGTTGTCCTTTCTGGAAACTACTTTATAAGGACCATTGTAAGGCAGTTCGCGGGCTTTGCGAACGGCATTGCGACGTTAAAGACATGGGAACAAGTTTCTCGGACGTGAGTTCCTGACAGCGGAGAATTGCCGAATCAGATAGAGTACCGGGAGTGTGTGTGACCTTGGGTTTGTTCGAATAGACACTGCTGACATCTGAACAAACCCAATTGTCGAACACTGCTCGTAGTTGGCGGACGATTTTTATGGTGCCAATTTTCAAATGTGGAGTCCCCACAGCCTAACGAATTCATTTTTTCATTTTCAAACTAATTTCTATATTTGCTTTGAATTCATTTATTCATTTATGTTTAAACTAGTTCATTTATTTCGGAATGAGTGGTTGCACAGTACAGGTCGGTTCAATAATTCCCTCCATACTAGAGGGAAAAATTCGAACATTCAACTCATATAATTTCTGGATTAAGAGGTAAATTTGTTATTTAATGAATTAATAAATATAAAGTTGGTTTTTATATTTAAATGTATGGAATGGTCTTTTATTTTTCATTACATTGGGTTCTTGAATTAGTTTACCTTCAGAGCCATTTGAATCAACCACGGCAGCCCCCCCACTCGAGCCGTAGATACGACGTTGCCGTGAATTCGGGTACTGCGCGTCGAAATACTATTTTTTTTTTAGTTTTTTCAATAATTGTTCATAAACCAAGCTCTGATGCGATACGGTTTTTTGTGCAAAAAAATTATGTTCAATCATTGAATGTGAGAAAAATAATTTCGTCACTTTAGCTGCTGGATGTTTTGTTTTATCACCCTTTTCCTGGATTCCCATAAAAATACGGGTTAAATGACCTATTTTGCAAAAATGAATAAATAGTATATTTCTGCCCTCCGGCCAGAAAGCGGTAACTTTCGGGCCGCTGCGCTGAAGGAAGTTACCGCTTTCCGGCTTCGTCGAGCAGAAAAATAGTATACACACCTCGGCCAGCAAGTAAGAAAGCCTCAGATCACATTATTGTCCTCCTCGGCTTCGCCTCGGCTAACAACCAAATGTGATCTGAGGCATTCCTTACTTTGCTGGCCTAGATATGTAATCTACTAAATTACGACCCAAGGCCAGAAAGTTCGATTTCCTGGCGTACGTGATATAACGTTCATATTACGTACGACAAGAGACCAAACTTTCTGGCTGTGTGTCGTATATTATTTTTCTTCTTCCCCACCCGAAAGTACGTTCAACAATAAATATATCAATATTAAATAAATGACGATAAATTCACTGATAAATACTCGTGTGACTCGGAAACCACATGCCCGCCCGACTTTTGCAAAATCGAGGCGAAGCCGAGGTTTTGCTGTTCGGGGCGGGCAAAAAGAAAAAAAGGAAAAAAATTCTTTTGTAATATTTCACTTGGTACAATAACTTTGGCCTCTTTGTCGAATTTTCTAAACATCTCTCCATCTGCAGAATTCTCGGATGAAGGATTTTTGAGGCTAACTGTCTTTTGTTTCACTTCACTCAACGTTTTTTAACCATACGGTTTGTCAGCATTAAATGAACTTTCTAATGGACGAAAATTAATAATAAAAGCAATGGAAAATCAATAATTTCACAAAATTTAATTCCACAGGAGCTATGCATAAAATCACATGACCTGTATGTATATATATATATATATATATATATACACATATATACAGGGTGTCCCATTTGAAAAATTGCACCTAAATATCTTTCAATAGGGCCCTGCAGTAGCAAAAAAATGTTTCAGACAAACATTGTAGGGTTCTGATGGGGACATTCGAGTTGGTCATTATTTCGAGCTTTTACGTTCGTGCTTGTAAGCTGCAAGCACAAATCGCTTTTTTTTAAATGGTAACCATATTTTATCACCCCGATGAAAAACGTTCATTTTGATGAGTTGTTTTCAGAAGTCTTCGCATATTCAATTTCATTAATTTTTTTTATGCAAAAAATACCATGAAAAGCGTTTCGTCGCTAAAATGGATGTTTCAGACTTTTTTAGCGTAACCCAGGATACGCCACGTGGAGATTAAGTCTGCGTTGCATTCCACGCGCAAAAAAAGGAAAAAAAATCCGCGAAAATGTGAGGAAGCCCCTGAGCGTTTACAAAAGATGTTCAATATTCCTACCATTTGTAGGCAAATGTTTTGATTCTTGTTGACATTTGATAATTCCAGCTTGTGAACAGATCAATGGAACAATTACGTCCACTTGCGTAATGTGAACAAATGTACCCACTTATTGATTGAAAAAAAAACGAATTGCGTTATGCTTGGAAGTAAACGGTGGGAATATTGAACACCTTTTGTAGACGCCCAGGAATTTCCTCACATTTTCGCGCATCTTTTTTCGCATGGGACGCGACGCTGACTTTACCTCCACGTGGTGCATCCTGGGTTATGCTAAAAAAGTCTGAAACTTCGATTTTGGCCACGAAACGGTTTTCATGATATTTTTCGCATAAACAAATTTAATGAAATTGAATATGCGTAGGGCTCTGAAAACAACTCATCAAAATGAACGTTTTTCATCGGGGTGAACAATATGGTTGCCATTTAAAAAAAGCGAGTTGTGCTTGCAGCTTGCAAGCACGAACCTAAAAGCTCGAAATAATGACCAACTCGAATGTCCCCCTCCGAACTCTACAATTTCTGTTTGAAACATTTTTTTGTTACATGGCCCTGTTGAAAGATATTTAGGTGCCATTTTTCAAATGGGACACCCTGTATATGTAGTTGGTCGTTTGACGTATGCGTGTACACGCGAGCAGCCCCCTGATACTCTACCTATTCAGCCGTATAATCACAGTGTTCCCTTACCGTTGCCGCCGCTGTAGCGCTGTGAGTAGGGATGTTCGATCCAATATCGATCTTTTGAGGATCGATCTTTTTTTGTTCGATCCTCGGTTTTTTTTATCGATCTTTTTAGGTCGATCAATCAGTCAGATCGATCTTTTTCGGCCGAGATCGATCTTTTTTCTTCTGCTACACTAATTTTTAAACACTGAAATTCAATTACTAATTGAATTAATATTGTGCATAATTAGGGTATTGCTCTGAGTCGAAGCTTGCGGGTGTATTCCACAGTATGCTGGATAAAGATAGTCCGCGTCCACGATATGCTGGTGTCTATAGGCTCCGTGCGTTACACCTGTATACAGTTAGCCGACAAAAAATAGTTTTTAACTAAATTAATATTCAAACCTGGTTGTAGTTCATTAGCAAGTACATTGTTTTTTAACGGTTGAAAGTTAATGAATGATTTTTAATTAATTAAGAAATTGCGTGAAGTTAGCCGACAATTTTCTGAAAAATCAATGGATTTGTTTTCGCTTCCGAATGGAAGCATTGCAATCGTTCAATTTTCACTTTCGCTAATTATGTTTCTAAACGAGATATAGTGATCTGAAACGTAAAAATACAAAGTTTGAGCATAGTCTGTATGTATCAATTTTTAGTGTCTGTATGTATCAATTTTTTTCGAAAATCTTCACTTACAAAATTCAACATAAAAAGGACTAAATTTTGAGAATAAAATCTGAAAAAATTGTCAGTTATTGGTATTGAGTGTAGCTAGCTGTGGGCGCAATTTCAGTGAATTCTGCCGGTAAGTTTCTTATAAATCCACTTTTTTTGTTTTTTCTTCGATCGTTCATATCTCTGAAACTAATGAATATTTTTTAATTTCTTTTTTATCAAAATGTGCGTCTCAACGAGCTCCAAAGAATGGTTGAATAATATCTAGTACGTTGCTCACAAGAAATTGAAGATATTTCAATTTTTCTGTTTTTTTCGCTTTTCGCTTTTGTACGCACTCTAGTGTGTCGAAAAATTGAGATAAAAACTTGAAATTTGAAGCAAAGATTCCCTTTGTTGTGGTGAAGAACCCTGTTGAATAGCGATTTGATCATATCATTAGTTTTCTAGATTTGAATTTTTTCGTTTTTACGGTTTTTATTTTATTTCTTGATAATTATTCAACCGATTTTATTGTGTTTTTCAAAATGTGTGCCTTAACGAGATCTATGATACGGTTGAAAAGCATTGAGTCAATTAGGTTGGGTAATATAAGATATTCCTGTTTTATAACTTTTGACTTTGGTTTTACTTCCTGTTTTTGTTCGCACTCTAGCGACCGCAAAAATTGAGATAAAAACTTGAAATTTGGAACAGAGGTTCCTTTTATTATGGTGACCCTATTGAATAGCGATTCAATCGCATCATTAATTTTATAGATTTCAATTTTTTTATTTTTACGGTTGTTTCATTACTTCATTTCTATATAAGTATTCATCCCATTTTTTTTCCAAAATATGAGCTTTAACGTTATCTATGAACTGGTCGAATAACATTGAGTCAATTACTTTGGGTAATATGAGCTATTTCTGTTTTTGATTCCGTTCGCCTGGAAAAAGCTTTTTCAATACTGGAACATTTTTATTTTGTGTGCAATTGCACCATTCGGAAGCTTACCACCAATGAAATTGGGGGAAATAAAAAAAAAAACGGTGACATATTTGACACATTCGAATGGGGCAACCCGAGGACCGCCTGCTTGTTTTTTTTTTAATCGATCCCAAATTGTTTGTAGATTCTGAATCTATGCTGATTATTGTTTGAGAGTTGATAGTTTATTTATTTATAGTATATCATAAATAATAGTTTATTAATCCACAATTTTCAATTAGGCTTTGGCAATTTTCAATGGGCAATTCTTATTTTGCAATTTTCTATTGGCAATTTTAAATCCTCAATTTTTATTTTCCAATTGGCAATCGATAATTTTCGATTGGCCATTTTCAATTGGCAGTTTTTAATGCCCAATTCATATTTTTCAATTGTCAATCGCGACTATTTCCAATTGGCAATTTTTAATTGACAATTTCAAATCCCCGATTTTTATTTGGCAACTGCCAATTTTAAACTGTCAATCGCCAATTTCCAATTGGTAATTGGCAATTTTCAATCCGCAATTTTTCCTTGTCCATTGTCAATCCTCAATGTCCAATTGGCAATTGCCAATTTTCAATGGGTGATCCACAATTCTCAATCAACAATTCACAATTTTTGAGTGGCAACTTTTCCATTGGCCCTTTTTCAATTAGCCATTTTTCAATTGGCCATTTTCAATGGGCAATTTGTCAATTGTCACTCGGTCAATTGCCAATTTATAAATTGTCAATTGTTCATTTGTCAATTGTCAATTGCCAATTTGTCACTTGTCAATTTCTCAATTGTCAACTTGTCAATTGTCAATTTGTCAATTTGTCAATTGCCAATTTGTCAATTGTAAATTTGTCAATTGTCAATTGTCAATTGACAATGCCAATTGGAAATTTCCAAATATAAAACGCCAATTTAAAATTACCGATTGAAAATTTGCCACTCGAAAATTGCCAGTTAAACATTGTGAATTGTCGATTGAAAATTGTGTATTACCCATTCAAAATTTCCAATTGCCAATTGGGACTTGTGGATTGACAATGGACAAAGAAAAATTGCGGATTGAAAATTGAGAATTGAAAATCGGCAATTAACAATTGCCCATTGAATGATGCCAATTGCTAATTGGAAATTGTGAAGTGACAATGGACAAAGAAAAATTGCGGATTGAAAATTGCCGATTGCCAATTAGAAATTGTGGGTTGACAATTGACAAATAAAAATTGGGGATTTAACATTGCCAATAGGAAATTGCAAAATAAAAATTGCCCATTGAACACTGCCAAAGGCCAATTGAAAATTGTGGGTTGACAATTTAAAATTGTCAATTGAAAATTTGCCACTCAAAAATTGCCAATTAAAAATTCTGAATTGTCGATTGAAAATTGTGGATTACCCATTAAAAATGGACAAGTGCCAATTGGAAATTGGGGATTGACAATGGACAAGGAAAAATTGCGCATTGAAAATTGCCAATTGCGCATTGAAAATTGCCAATTGGAAATTGGGGATTGACAGTTGCCAAATAAAAATTGGGGATTTAAAATTGCCAATTGACAATTGCCAATTGGAAATAGTCGCCATTGCCAATTGCAAAATATAAATTGGGCAATAAAAACTGCCAATTGAAGATGGCTAATCGAAAATTATCGATTGCCAATTGGAAATTGTGGATTGACAATTGACAAATACAAATTGCCCATTGAAAATTGTGGATTGATAAACTATCATCTATGATATACTATATATAAATAAAATCGCAAATCTCAAACAATAATCAGCATAAACAATTTGGGATCGATTTAAAAAAAAAAAACAAATCCATTGATTTTTCAGAAAATTGTCGGCTAACTTCACGCAATTTCTTAATTAATTAATAATCAGTGATTAACTCTCAAACGTTAACAACCAATGTACAATGACTTCCTAACAAACTACAAGCAGGTTTGAATGTTAATTTAGTTAAAAATTATGATTTGTCGGCTAACTGTATACAGGTATGCGTTACCTATAGTTTTTCAATGGTGAACAATGGTACGTTATTTATAAATTTTCGGTATGCGTTGGTTTTGAAAAAAAAAAATGTTGAAAAAAGGACCTATAGTGGGCGGGGGGAATTGATGTAAAAAATCCGAAAAAAAATCAGTTGTATAGACCATTCAATGGTAAACAATGGTAAAATGTTATTAACGTTAAAAAAAATTTGTTAACTATGGTCCAGTGCAATTGTTAATGATGGGCTCTACAGTCCCGGGGTCTATGCTGAAAGAGTGGTATTTCTTGTCGCCGAAAAAATTACGTTAATAAAAATATTAGGGCCAGTTTTCGGGCTAAGTAACACTGGTTAATCGTTGATTGAAGTTAAATTGAAGAGTCTTGGGGCCAGTTCGTGATTAGTGAGCGCCATATTTAATTTTGACTTTAACGCTTCTGATTGGTCGAAAATTGAATTCCGGTCAATCACAACGCTTAGGTTCAACTTTAATAGAGATTAACTTAATGGAGGACTGGCCCTCAGTATCCAGGCCAGCTCTCGGTCAAGTTAACCGCGGTTAATCAAAGTTAAGCGTTGTAATTGGCCGGACTTAGATTTTCGACCAATCGGAAGCTTTAACGTCCGTAAGTTAAATATGGCGCTCACTAACCAAAAATTGACTCTTCATTGGCTGGAATTAAATTTCCGACCAATCACAAACCTTAACTTGAAAATTAAATATGGCGCTCATTAATTAAAAACTTAGTGTTGGGCTAGTAGTAGAAAAAAAAAGGTGTGTCATGAAGACACGCGATAGAAGTGAAACTGAATGATTGGATCGGCAAGGATTATTTAATTTTCTATGTTTAGAGGGAGAGGAATCATTTTAATCACGTGTCAAACACTTCTTGATAGTAAATATTAATTTATTCATCATAATAATTATACTTTTTTCAAGATACAACAATATTAGTATGAATATGATGAATTAAATCTCAATCAGCTTCACCTTCATTCTCTGGTAGACTCTTCATGAACGAAATGATAGGTTTGTGGTAACTAAAATAGGTAATGAAGACTCTTGACTCCAAATTTTCGATGTAACGTGAGAAAACTGCATCGATCGTGGTACCATGGCGTGTAGTCGATTCAATTGGTGAATTGTTCATTTCCAATGACAATTTCTGTTGCAAGAACTGAATTAATGGTTTGGAATCCTCTGAAGCAAAATTAACATTAAAATCTCCACCTAGAATCATAGGTATTTTGTCCAGCTCTACTCCAACTTCTGCAGCCCCCACTGGAGTATACGGCAGCAAGTGAAGGTGAATAAACTCTATTATTTTCGGCATCTTCTGATTTGGTGAAATATAGAGTGCTATAAGCATAATCCGCTGTCCACTTTCTGTGCGACATTCAGCTGCACACATTTCTCCAACAGATGACAACCCAATTGAAAGCGATTCTAGTTGTTTCAAGTTCAGGTCCATATTGGGTGTCATGATGTTCGTTCCATGAGCAGTATTGCAAAGTATTGCGACACCCCCTGCTCTCACATTTTGTCTTTTGAACTGTACGACAGAATTAACATTGGGAACATCAATTTCTTGATCGTTTTCCTCCCACGTCTCTGAAAGTATCAATACATTAGACCGTAGAATCACCGGATCATTGAAATCTCCGCTATGAGCTCCTAAGCTTTGGCAATTAAGGGTTGTTATTGATAAGCCTGGTCTGCTGATGAACTCTCGGAGAATGTCAGTCAAAGTTATCAATGGATTTGTTGATAATCTTCTAAATTCTGATTGTAGCTTGTCCATTGATTGAGCTTTTTTCCGTCCATGATAAAATTTGTTCTTTCCATCCTTCGCAACGATGTACAATCCCTGTATACTTGTGACACGGGACAAGGCTACGTAAAGGAGTTGTTGTGAATGTGTCTTTTCGTATTCATAGACGATTTGATTAAACGTACCACCTTGAGACTTGTGGATAGTAATAGCACACGCTGATACCAATGGCAGATGATTTCTTTTGACGAAAATCGTTTTATTATTGTTCATATATATCGTAGAAGTTCTTCGTGCAATGGGAACTGCCGTGTGGCTGATGTTGTTTGCTTGGATGAACGCAGAGCTTTTCTCCGGATCTTCTGCCCCGTCTTTCGTGAATCTGGAAATTCCAGCCACACACGAGTTACTGCCCCTGCCTCATCAGTTTCGATATGAACTAGTTTACCAACTGCGCCGTTTGCTAAACCATCCGAGACATCCAGATTGGTTCTTATTATATACCATTTATCTAACACCAGTATTATCTCGTAGGGCAGACCTCCAGTGTCTATTACCGTTTTTTTATGCAATTTTTGTCGTACAAATGATTGTTGCTCAGCATTATGGCAGCCGGTGAATACATCAGTAGCTATTGAGACTGTTTTATTCTCTGCAGAATTAAGAATTGTCAAATTGTATTCGTTTACAGCATTATTTGTCAAATATAGCCGAATTCCATGTGGACAAAGACGATCTGCTTCCTCTCTTGTATAAAAACGAGATTCGATTAGGTGTATCTGTTCTTGATCCAATTCTTCGCCATTTCCAATTTTAGTTAATAAAGAGGAGAAATCAGCATTCGCTTGTCTCATGACTTTATCCAATTCATAGAACTTCAAGTCACGCCAAAGTGTTGGTGCTGCTATGCGTCGTTTTGTTGCTTGATTGATGGGTGCAGCACGGACTGGAGGTAACTGACGCAAATCACCTATGAGAATGATATCCATTCCTCCAAAATTATCTTGGAAATTTCCTGTTATTTGGTTTAACCGTGCGTCAATTTGAGACAGCAATTCCGCTCCTACCATACTGACCTCATCGATGAGTATAACTTGGACGTATTTGAAGAGCATTCTGTACTGTTGAGCCACTTCAATTGATAATGGTAATAGTTTGGGAAGGGATATTTTCAATGCAGTGTGGATTGTCGTACCATCAATTGCTATTGCAGCCTTTCCTGTTGATGCACATGCGATGTAAGCATTGCAAAAACCATCATTATCTGTGAAGCGGTTGTAAATTTCCATGAGGAGTCTAATGAGGAATGTCTTCCCACATCCTGCTGGCCCAGTGAAGAAAACTTGGAGTGGTGATCGGTTTGATGAGAGGAGATTAGCAATCACCTGCATCAGGAGTGCTTTCTGCCTCTGATTGGCCATTCTCATTAGTTCATAAAATTGTTCATTAGACATTAAATTATCCCTCTTCTTTGCGATAGCACCCAGTTTGTTAAGTGTTGCTAGCCGCAGATCGTCGTTCATTATGTGGTCAGCGTTATACAATTCTTGAAAAGGATTTGCTTCAGGAAAAAGGCGTCCTACGTTGTCTCCTTCAACATCATCATCTTGATTTAATTCATCTTCACGACACAACTCTCGGCATATCTCGATGGTTTTCTGGATATCTAAATTCGATGAGAATTCTTTATGTCGCTCCAAAATCAATATTTCGTTGTTGTCGTAAATCTGTATGAATTTAGTTTCTGCAAGAATTTCATTTTCTTCGTCTCGGAATGGAATATACAAAGTCACCATTTCCCGTTTGTATTCATTGAAATCATCAACCATGTCGTAGTTTCTGTACCGAATAATCCGAGGTTCTTTCCTTCGTGTCCAATTCCCCTGATTATTCAGTATGTAATGAGCAACAAACTGGGCCAAATTGACATCTTCTAGCTCTTCAGGTCTCTTTTCGTACTTGTCAAACCAATTTTCTTTCCATATGTTTGTTGCATCATCATCAGCATCCATTTCATTGAGTTCTTTCTGAGTTTTTCGAATTCTTTGTCTTTCGATCGGCCATATTGTTGAAATATAGGTAACAACTGAAGAAGACTTTGACATCGGTTCACGCAGAAGATACCATGCAGCTTCCTGACTGGTAATTTCGACAGTATTTAGCATGTCAACGCTCATTTTCCTGGTAATTTCAACAATATCGAACTCTGGATGTTCATCCATTATTTCAGTGATGTTACGTTGGAGATTGCTAATTCCACGGTTCGTTTTATTGACGTATTCCACTACGTATGCAGCACATGAGTATTCTTCGGTGATAAATTGCACATCCATGTTTGATTTCAAAATATTGAAAATGAATGGGTTGAATGGATTATGCCACTTTTCCATGGGTTGACGTTTAAGAAATACTCTGGGACGATTGATGCCAGCTCGAAGCACATTCATGTAGTAATCATCTGATAGTATTCCATTTCCCTGATAGAAACTATCAATATCAGCATAGTCATTGTTCTCTAAGTTTGTTCTTATCGTGTTGTAATGTTGTTTATACGTGTGGAATCCTGGTTCTTCTTTCTGCATTGGTGTCAGTATAGTTGTGTATCTGCATGGCATGAATGGAGCTTCAAATCTGCATTTTTGATGAGCGTTCGCAGCTATTTTTTTGTAACATGTGAACGTGTGCTTATGTGTCTGTAATTTGATGTTCCCCGACGATTCTGAAGTGGCCACTGATATCAATGTATTAACTAGTTCAATAGCTTTTAGTCGGTCAGCACCTAGTGGATCCGCTGGAGCATTCTCAAGCCATAGCAGAATGTGTGCATGGGGCTCCCACGATGCTGGAATTCAATTCTTTTAAAATAATGGACAACACGATATTTCCCGAAGGGAGAAGACTTTTTGGACTGAAGTATGTTCATTATAACATTGATGAGCTTATTAAAATAGATGGCACATGTTACAGCATCTTCATTGATGAGTGTGCTCTTTCCAATATAATGGAGTTCCTGAACATCTTTTTCTGTAATTTCTGCTCCATTATTCTTCAATTTATATAATAATTGTAATAATGAGGGCCAACCAACTTCATTAGCATTCATAGTTAGGAATAACGTGGGTTTTCCGAGTTGTCTGATCATTGCGAATAAGTCTCTCTTTCTTTCAGCCCAATACCAAGTCGAGTTAGTCATACAACGTAGAAAATCCAAGTTGCTTTCTATACAATGATTTATATACTCCTCTGATTGAATTTGTTCACGTGTAATTTTTGTGTCTTTACCTACGTGTTTAAAAGCAATGGATAGACTGTCACGGACTCTAAACCTCATAATTTTCATTGCCATATAGAGTAAATGATGAGGTGTAACCCCACGTCGATCAGATCTCCTTAGCTCACTGGTAGCCATCATGAATGGAGTCACATTGAGATCTTCACTAAAGCGCCGGAATTGTCCGAGATAGATAGTAGGGAAAGATAACTCTTCTGCATGCTCATCAAATAATAGACTGTGAGGGACATTCATTTCTCCAGGAGCAATCCTCAAATATTTATCGTCATTCCAGAGTAATGTGTGTTGCTGAGCGAACAGGCTCTCCTCCATGGGGATGTCTTCACTCAGTTCATCTATAGGTATCTGATGAACGACACAATCCTCATTAAAGAAAGATTCATCAACTTTGATGTCGTACGGTTGATACAATGGACTCGGTACTAAGCATCTTAGCCATATTTTAATATTTCTCTTGTTTATTAAACCTGTCAAGTAGCTTGATCGATGAATTTTTTTTCTCTTGATATGAACGTAAACACAGTGATCGTCGTCAATGTTCCTGGGCAAGTGATTGACCATTGTATTGACATCCACTGGAACATTGATCACCTGCCCCAAAATTCCAAATTGTCCATGTACATGACGCAATCTGCGAATTTGCATAAATGGAATTCTAGGAGAAATGAGTCTCTCGGACACTAAATCTAACTTCGGAAGATGTGCAGGGATCGGGGGATATACAAAGCCATTCAATTTCGACAATGTTAGAATGTCTCTCCTCAAAGCCTGGCGACAGCTGGTGCATGCCAGCTCATTATTACTTCTGAGTTCTGGAAAATTTTGTTGAAATACGAATTTCATTTTCAACGGATAGAGTCTTCAAGTCATTTTTAAACCATAATCTATCACATACACAACACGTAAAACCGAATGGATTATTTATAAAATCACGGTGAAAGTTCTTATGTGCAGTTTTAAACTCATTAAAGTCTGAATATTGTAATCGATCACCACTATGTACATCACAATCAGGAGGACGATGAGTCGAAGTCGTTGCTGATAGTTCATTCTCTGGATTATTTACACTATCGTCCACACTGTCACGTAAGAGGTTAGCACGTGTTTGCCTCCGTTCCCTGCTATCTCGTTCAATTTCAGTTCTACTTTTTTTCCGTTTTCTATTCTGATCAATTCCTTCACTCGCCCGTTTTTTCTCCCGCCACGTTTTTGTCCTTTCTGCACCCGACTTCGGCATATTTGCACAAAACTCTCGATTTAAGTAATGAAGACACGCACAAAAACAAAAAACGTTGCTTATGATCACTGTGTTAGAAACTAACAGCTGTTTTCCGCGATCGCGACGCCGCCTGAACGCAGACAATGACATGAAAGACAGAAAGTCTTCCGTCTCATTCTCGCACGATACACGAAGGCCTCTCACTCTCGCCCGATAGACGAGACGTAAGGTAGTCCGTCTCACTCTCGCTCGATTCCCGGAGGCCTCTCACTCTTACTTACTACGTTAGAGCGAGCGTCACCAAAAAGGTTGCCGATCGAGATTTCAAAACCCTCCCATAAGAAGTTTCACTTCAAAAAGATCGATCTTTCTTGGATCGATACTTTCGGCGTCGATCCGAGACAAGGTCGATCATTCATGGATCGACTCGATCCGATCCGGAAGATCGATCTTTTCCCGAAGATCGAACATCCCTAGCTGTGAGTATGATTGCTGACTGGAATGGAGCGGGTAGACACTCAGCCTTCCCTCTCCCGTTTTATTTGGTTCGGGTTGGGTAAGGGAACGGATATTTTCCAGAGTGTCAGGGGGCTGCACGCGAGCCACAAAAGTTTTGTGCCCAATAACAACGCTTCTGACATTGAGGCAATCCACAAACGCCGTGGTTTCTGGCGTAACAGACCCCGGCAGAGAGCGTACTTTCGGGTCGGGGAGGAAGAAAAAAACTATGCTCCCTAGGATTCTGAATATTTGCAGAGAACTTTAAAATAATTTACAGAATGTATATAAAAAAATTCAACAAATTGGATGCTGAACTTCATTACCCTCATATCACCTCCCAAATACCATAATTAAAGCGTGCGTGAAAAGTTATTAAGATTAAAATTTTTAGTGGTTTCGTGAAGAAGTATCCCGAGAATCAGATCTCGGGGGAGAGCCCGCAGTTGGACTGATAGAACTACTGGCTGATGCTCATGGGCCGTGGCTGCAAGAAATGGAGTCGCGTTTAGCGCGTTGGGAGAGTAATGCACGACATAATATTGGTGACTTCCTCTACAATACATTACTCAACGTCCTACCACTCTACGATCAATACCTCGAGAATTTAATACCAGTTCTCGAGAAAATGGAGTACTCAATACGTACATCACGAAGATTTGATCAATTGTGTCGGGATTTTGAGTCGCAGAAGTACTGCCATTTACCACTGACATCATTCCTGCTCAAGCCCCTTCAACGATTATTACATTATAACAATATTATTGATAGTAAGTGTGTTCATCCTTTGATGAATTTCATTATTAGTATTTCACAATAGATGATAAGTATAAAATAAATTATTCGTTTATCAAAGCAGTTTCATATACTTCAATTGGAACCCATCTTCTTTTGATCGTTCGCAACATCAATAGATAAATAAAGAAATAAATAAATAAGTGAAACTCTATGTTGAATTTACATCTTTACGTTTTTAGAAATTTGAAAGTTCATCCAAAAATATCGTAAAAGATTTTCGCGCTATCCCATATAGTTTCCACTTGATTGGAGAAAAAATATTTCTGTTAAAAAAAAATTATGGCCTTACAGCTAATCTTAAATCTCCGATGGTTGAAAAGTAATGGCTGAAACCTGAAATATTGGATACATCATTTAAAAGATCGATTTCATTTCACGCAAACTTACAACATTTAAATATTACACCTGGGGACTTCACCGAACTTTGGTTTCCAAAGATTTATAATGTTTAATTGGTACACGGCATAAACAAAAATCTCAATAATTTCGTGCTCATTGCAGGGCTGAGCTATAGCAACTACTGCTTGACAATATATACAGGGTGACCCAGTTAAAACAGCGCACCCGGATAACTCCTGAAAAAAGGGCTAAATGAAAAAATGTTTCCTATGAAAGTTGTAGGGTTGTGAGGAGGACATCTGATACGATTTTCACTTTGAGCTTGCAAGCGCAGACTTGCAAGCTGCAAGCCCAAAGTGAAGTTTTTTAAATGGCATCCACAATTTTGTGTCCTACAAAACTTGTTCCTCTGGACGAGGCGTTTCCAGTCATATGGTTATGTATGCCGATTCCTCTGATTTTACTGTTAAAAAACACTAAAAACTAACTCCGTAGATCAATCGAAAATTTACGTATCTAATACGTCTTCAAATCATGTCATTAAAACACGCACAGAATCAAGGCAGATTTTCAATGTTAGCCCAATCGACTGCTTTATGTTGAGCTTGCAAGCTTCAAGCACAAAATGCACTGACAGGAGCATTCATATACAGCATATAATATATTTATAAAGCAGTCGAAATGCAGGGATTTTTTTTAAGAACTTGGACGTAACAGCAATATATGTACTTATTTTTATGGCGATCCCTTGATGAGAAAAGAAACTTCTAAGTTGTTCAAATGATAATACTTATCCGATATGTGCTTGTAGGACTATTGGAGCATTATCCAAAGGACCACACAGATTTTGAGGATTGTTTAGCAGCCAGGGATAGGCTTGGCGAAACACTACTTGAAGGTCTCACTGTATTGAATCAAGCAGTAAGTATGAAACCGGACGAAAATAAAATTAACATCTTCATGGATTAAAGGGCTCATCCCCATTATTTACTCACTCGGAGAAACATAGAGGGTGTGCCAAAACTGATTTCTCATTTCACATATCGATAAAAGCGTGCAAACGACCTGATATTATAATTCAGCAAATGTATCCCTTCGGTTCAATGAATATGTGGATCGATTCGTATTGAAGTTCTTTTGAGTCTGATGAATTCTAATTCTGATGAAGTTATTGCAATGGGTCCGAATATCGAAATTAGAAATTTCCGACCATTTTGGGAGAGATCTTTTTTTGTTTTTTTTTCTTTTTTTTTCCTCCGTCCCTCTCATTTGTACGCCTCCGGTAGCGGCCGTGTAAGCATTCCTTCAGGGGGCGTACCGGACACCCACCCATGCGGCTGGGGCCGACTTTCGTCATTTTTAGGCTATCGTATTTCTAAACACAGGGTAAACCTCCAGAAACCCCTGTGCTACGATGGCCGGCGCCTATGATGGAACCCACCCCCCCCCCCTGCGTCGGGTTAGGTTCCCGCTTGGCCGGGCGGTCTCATTTTATGGGTACCAGCGATAGCACACACGGAAGTTCCTGCATCGTTCGGAATCCATAAGAAAATATTTTGAAAAAATATTCTCCGGCGGCCGGGTGCGAACCTAGGACCTTCGGAGTAGTAGGCAGATACTCTACCACTACGCCAAAGCCCCGACAATAGGGAGAGAGATGTTTGTGTGTGTGTGCGTGTGCGTATATGAGCAAAATGTTATGGAACGATTTCTCTACGATGAATTATCCGATTCGGGTTTTTGTGAACACAGACTGATTACGACCTTCTACGGGTAAAATAAGGTATTCCTCAACAAAGTGCATAAATTAACATTACGACTTTTAAAAAAAGTTCATTCTTTCGTTTATGTACCTTTTTTTTCGATAAAAGTCATAAATGCTTTTTTGTAGATCTTTTGATGCCGAATCGAAAAGGTTTCTTACTATTTGTCTGTGAATCGCGTTTTTTACGAGATAAGTATTTCACCCGAACCAACCCAAGGTGAATTAGCCGACCAAAACAAAAGTATTACCAAGAACTATTATTAGGCTCATCAACTATAGTAGTATCAACCTGTCACATATTTTTCTCCTCTGTAGTATATAGTTATATGTATATATGAACATCTGTTATCCATCTTACTATTATTTTGTGAATGTCCTATATGGCTATATGAACTTTTAAAGTTTCGAGCTACTAAACAAAAACCGAGATAAGATAATTTAGAAGTTTTTCACTTCTTCAACGAAATAGCTGCACCGAAACCGACGTCAAGATCAGAAGTAAACCGAACAACGAAAATTTCCCTATAGAGTACAACAATTTTTTTGATAATTGATCATACGTTAAATTTGTTGATGATATATTAGTGGCAGAAAAAAATCACTTATGGAGAAAACGAGGGCGGTTGGGGGTCGCCTTAAAATTAATTTAAAAGGTTGAAACTTGGTGAAAATTTTAATTTATTTATTTGAAACATATCCAGGGGGCGAATGAAGAAAAAAAAGGTATTTTAACTGGCACCGTAATATACATACTCTACTAGCTTTATTACTATTATTCATTATTATTTTTATTAACACCATAACTATTATTGTATTAGCCTTTTATATATCTTTTTCAGTATTCTGTCATTTTTCTTTGTCTAAAATCGTTAATTATCTCGATGTATATGCGACTAAATAAATTAAAACAACAAATCGCACAAACGGAAGAGGTACGTTTAGCTTCGAATTGCATGCTTTATCGATCTATGAAATAAAAACTATCAGTTTTGGGACGTCCCCGTATAGTAGAAATATGTTCAAATCATACAGTTCTGAAAAGCTTTCATGTACAGTATTTTGTTCAACCACGTCGTCAACGGCGTTGACTTGACGAAGAAATAGATTTTAAAGGTTACACTGATTCAAATTCTTTAAATTTTGAATACGTCCTTTCTAGGACGCATGCGCTCGCCACATTACTTGTTATTATAAGAGAGCACAATTTGTGATGTATAGAAAAAATGGAAAATTAGAGAACCAATGATTTTATTTCAAATTCATTTATTATTATATAATATGAACGATCTGGTAAGTAAAAATTCTTCTTCAAAGTGGTCTATGCATAGTTCCACTTTCTTGACTGATAATCGAAGAAAAAATCAATTCATATTGAATCAACTATAAAATCATAAAATTTGATTCATCATGCCGAAAACCCCCTATAAGTGCATGATAATCACTCATCACTCACTGAATGATTTGAGGGTCAGGTTGCAGGTAATTACATTTCCGAACAAAGTATGAAGTATATTTGCAGCGTTCAGGGGAAAACCAGCAAATTGTATAATCAATGAATTTGAAATAAAATCACTGGTTTTATAATTTTCTATTTTTTCTATTAGTCACAAATTGTGCTTTTACGACACCAAGTAATTTGGCGAGTGCGTGTTCTTTCTAGTAATAGAAAAAATGGAAATTATCTGCCACAACTTAATGGGAACATAATGGAGTTAGACGTCTCATTTATCATTTTGAATGATATAAAATGTGCTTCAAATTTCTCTACAGATATCCTTATTGAGATCATTAAAAACTATTGAAAAATCCAACCAAAGTTGAGATTTTCAATAAACCCTAAATTAAATTTCTGATTAAAACTTGCATAAGTCAATTAAAAATTATCGAAATTGGACCAACCAGGTGTTATTTTGAAGGCCAGTAAAATAAGCTTTCGAATGAGTACACCATATATATGGTTTGCCAAACATCCAGAGTGACATGATCATAAAAACGAAACAAGAAATCGCCAAATCGTGTCATTTCAGGAGGTGTGACATCATAGAAATGTGTAATAATTGTACGGAATTCCAATTTAAACCTATTAACCATACACCATTTCAAAGATTAACTAATACTGTTCAAATCGGTGTATCCATAGTTTCACTTTCTTGACCAACAATGGGAGTAAAATTTCATTCATATTGAATCAACGATAAAAAGATGAAATTGGAGTCATGCTGAAAAACTCCGATAAATGCATGAAAATCACTCATAATTTCTCATAAACACTCATAATACACTTACATGTATTTCCAATAGAGTACGGAATATATTTGCAACATTAAGGGGAAAGCCAGAAAATCGAGCTATTGTTGACCAAAAGTATCAAAAACATCAAATCGAGACGTGCGAAACAAAAGACAGATTTTTACTAATATCAATTAATTTTTTTTTTATTTTACGCTTCGGTGCGATAACACTCATATGTGCCGGCCCTCCCACGGTGCCGATGGAAACCGAATTCTTCCCAAACTGTACAGCATTCACTTAATTTGACCCAATCAATGCAATGCCTACCAGACTTTACATTGCTTGGGTCAATTTACAATTGATGGAAAACCACGGAAAACCTCAATTTGTCCGTTTCTTCGACGAAAGT
The DNA here is from genome assembly GCA_026005395.1 of Asobara japonica. Taxonomy (NCBI): domain Eukaryota; kingdom Metazoa; phylum Arthropoda; class Insecta; order Hymenoptera; family Braconidae; genus Asobara; species Asobara japonica. The sequence goes on along the minus strand of BQMI01000405.1, from coordinate 51,122 downwards.
CCCGTTCAACTATGAATCCTTATGAATTCCAGAGCTGGACAATTCCACTCTACTATACCAATCGGAGAGTCCCCAAGCGGGGACTCGATCCGTGGACCTCGTGTGGCAAAGGCCACCGCTCTAGCCACTCGGCCATAGCCGTCGGTAATATCAATTAATCTAATTTGTCAACTAAAAGATGATGCATATCCACTGAAAGATCTCGATGAGATCTTCAAATTGGTTTATAATATATCCCAACTAATTAAGACTAAAGCTGTCATAATAGATACAGAAGCTCATTTTCAAAGCGTTAGATAACAGAAAAAATGAAAAATATCTGCTGCAACTTTATGAAAAAATGATCAAATGAGACTTATCATATATCATTCTGAAGGACATGGAATGCACTACAAATTGCTCTATAGATATCCTCATTGAGGCTACCAAAAACTATTAAAAAATCTAGCAAAAGGGTGAAATTCTGATTAAAACTCGCATAAGTCAACGAAAAATGATTGAGATTGGGTAAATCAGGTGTCATTTTGAAGGCCATTCAATAAGCTTTTAAATCAGTATACCAAAAGCCAGGTTCGTCAAAAAGCTAGTGCGACATGGTCATAAAAACCAAAAAACAAAGCTGCGTTACACTCACGGATCATTATACAATGGATGGATGACATGACTAAGAGCAATTATAAAAATTTTGGGGCACTTTGCCACGCCAATTTTTTAGATATACATTCTTGAGCATTGTTAATAAAGTAAGTTATTGACGTTGTATAACTTCAAGAATAACGCTCCAAAATTTTGAGAATTCGATGACTAAATAATTGTCAACTTTTTAAAATCTCCCTTCATCAAGCAGCTGATGAGACAGCAACTGAAATAAAATAAATTCTGGCCTCCTCGATTACTGATTCCTACATAATTGAATTGCAGGAAAATCTTGTTCAGCTCTGTGAACTGCAGAGAGATATCAGTGGCTTCGATAATTTGGTTCAAGAGGGACGGAGATTCATTCGGCAAGGATGTTTACAGAAATACAACCACAAGGAATTCCAACAAAAGATGTTTTTTCTGGTATTTCAATTTCTTATTTTTTTCAATTTTTTAGGCAGTTCATAAACTATAAGTGATGAAACTACTGAAATGGTTTATCATGTTCTTACCACTAAACTGACATCGACATAAGGCGAAAAGAGAACGGTTCGTTGGTTCGAAAAGTGCAATTAGTTATTGGGGTAGATAATCTCCGCGCTGAACACCGTCTGCGTAGATTTGCTGCTGTACTTTACAAACTCTTTATCTTGAAGGGACTAATTAAAATATTCTAACTAATGACCCCTCATTTTTGGTGTCTCGAGAAAATCTATATCTTTTGTTGGAACATTTTTTCAAAGCCGATGATACTTTCATTCTTAGAATGTAATGCATTTCGACTCCACAAAAACGATTTTGTGAAGAGCAATTTATTCGGAGGAATATAACAGAACACCTTTCGATTAATCGCAAAAATTCAATTACGTCGAGGATGAGTTGCTTTAAAGAAAAATTACAGAACACTTTTCAGAATAATTCAATCCCTCACAAAGAATTGTTTATAACTGTTTTCCTGATACCGTTATTGGTTTATAATGGGTTCCCTTAACACCGTTAGTTAATGGAGTAATAGACTATTCATGGAAATGTTCAATATCGGAATCAGCAGGGGTTTACTATAGAGAAAATAGGATTTTTTTTTTCTCAGTGTTGAGTTTTTAGTCATAGATATTTTTGCCAAGAATATCTATTTCCTATTGTGAAATCTCATTGGCTCCGTCCAAATTCTCATACTCTTCTACACCGTTCCTGATAATGATAGTCTTAGATATATAATGTTTTGTTATGAATTATAGTAGAAAAAAAATAATACTTTTGCTACTAATATTTACGTCTTCCAGTCGAGGGATTATTTATTTGCGCGGAGAAAATTATCAGGTTGTGATAAGGAACTCCATTTCTTTATGTATAGTAGGATTTGAATGGTAAAAATATGAATTTTTAAAAATTATAGTGTATTTTTTCGATAATAGGGTTTCATTAGTTTCATTGTTTATAGAATAATAACTTCATTCATTCGACTGAAAGATTCCCGGAAAGTTAAGAATTGAGAAGTGAAGGGAAAACACTAAATTGACTACTTCATTATTTCTCCTATCGCAAATGTGAAAGGTGTTGAAATGAATAAATCATTAACTTCCCGATAGGGAAAGTTATTGTATTGACCCCGAAAATGAAAAGTGTCAGATCGATGAAATTTTCACTTTTCTCGACATTTGGCATCATCATGACACGATTCCAATGAAATGTCTGTGTGTGTGTGTGTGCGTATGTATGCACGTATGTGAGCATTTTTTTGTGACACGGTTTCTCCTGAACAGCTGGACCGATTTGAATTTTTTTTTTTTCAAAATTACATCTAGCCGTTGCGGAGAGCGGAAAGGAGTGTCAAGTCTGAAACACAATTCCTTCAATTGTTATTAACAATTTCCATTGTTTAAAACGTTGTATTACAAAAAGTGTAGGAGATAGAGGAAAAAGTTTCCAACAAATATTGTTCCTCACATGAAGATACATATTTTATGTTTATTTACTTTTTTCCATAATTGCGCTAATTTACGAGATATCGCTTAATTAACAATTTTCATTGTTTATAACGCTGTATTTCGAGAACGATGACAGATATGAGAAAAAGTATCAAACAAAAGTTGTTCCGCTCGCGAAACTACATATTTCATGTTGTATTACTTTTTTTGTTAAGCATCATATTTTACGAGATATCGATAAAAAATCGTAATAATCGATTAATAGTTCAATTTGGGTTACTGATATACAACTCGACTTCATACGTGTATCGCCACACACACACAAACACACACCCACTATCGGGAAGTTATAGATGCGACCCGTCGCGGGGCACACTCACATCCCATTTCTTTATTTAATTTTCTGCAGTTTTCAGATATTTTACTCTACACATTCCGAGTTCAACAACCCACCCAATGCTTTCGGGTCCAAGGCCAACTCCCCTTAAGGGGAATAACAATACAGGATAGTGACACCAAGGCGGGAACGGATTCTGCATTCGTGCTTCATGGCCAAGGGAACCAGTAAGTCTCATTTCATCATGATTATTAACCTTCGAGTCGTCGCACGTCTTCACTGAACGTATCTAAACACGTGTTAAGCGCAGTTCGTATATAATTCAGTGCCATGTTGTCAGAGCGCTTCGCAGTATCCAATGCCGGCAGAATTCAAATACACGCAAAGTTGAATGACTTGAACCTCGTCATATATATAAGTAAGTAGCGAACGGGCGCGAAATATGTCGCCGGAAAATTCGTTTTCTCCCAAGTGTGAAAAAACATCAGTGTTCGCTCTTCTTGGGAGACCGAATATAAATTTTCTCTCTAAATGTTTAAAAAAATCAAATTTTTAATTTCCAACTATACACTCCGTTTTTCTCTCCAATACATGGAAAATAGCCGTATATTGATGCTTTTTCCGGTCCAGTTCGATAAAATGAACCGAGAAAATACAGAAGAAATGAAAATCGGAAGAGGAATTTTTTTCCTTCCCACTTTCAATTTTCGTTTTTCTTATGAAATACAGGTGAAATACCCATATACTCATTTTTAAAACCTTCAGGACATTGTACCGGATCAGAAAACTATGGAAGAATTTAAGAAAATAGTGAAAGTCACTCGGCAGGAAAGGAAGAAAATTATTCTTTCAATGTACTGAAAAAAACTTTGATTTTTTTCTGAGACAACTGGTATAATCTCAAATTTTCGTCACATTTTAGTGCAATTCCACGAAATTGCTGAAAAAAAAAAATGAAAAAATTGAAAGAACACGAGAAATAAGTCCGTGAGAAAACAGTATACTGTAGAACCTCGATTATTCGAACCTATATCATCCGAACCTTCCATTATTCGAACCGATTTTGGTGTATCCGAAGGTTAGCGCAGATTATATAGTGTTGATCGCGGCACTTTATTTCATGATCGGTCATGGCTTGCCCTAAGCAGTGTGCACTAATCTGCACCAAATTTCCTTGCATTTTTTCAATTTATGATGGCTTCAACGTCAATTCCTTCGGCTTCTAAGCGGACGCGTAAAGTTCTGACCATAGGAGGAAAAATTGAAATTCTCTCCAAGTTAGACAAGGGTGAAACTATAGATCTTCAGCACGCTTCTACGACAACATTTTGCTCATTTATTTTTTACTATGTATAGCCTTGTCAGGAAAAATTGTGTTCCGATTATCCGACCTAGGCTTGATCCCAATTGGTTCGGTTAATCGAGGTTCCACTGTAATTAATTTTTCAATGTCCTCAAAAAACCTTAGAATTCACCTGTTTTCCTACAATACAGGGAAAATGCCCACATATTGATGAGGTTCCGGAAAAAAGCGGACGAATGGAAAGAAGTCGAAATTTTTTCTCAAAATTCTTTTTTTTTCAAATTTTCAAAAAAAAAAAAATTCTAGGAAATACCCGGGAAATATCCACCTATTGGCTCGTTTCTAGTATAATTCGATAGAATGCATCGAAAAAATAACACAGAAGCCGAATCCCGAGTGAAATAAAAAAGGTAATTTTTATCGGATTAATATATGTAATTATGAAACTGAGTTCTATGTGCAGAGGAAATGTTGTTTGACGAATTTCTGAATTGCCATGTCGTAGTTAATCATATTAGTGTCTATCACGAAAATAAGAAAATTGACTGCGCTCATGCCATGACGCGACCACTCGAGGGTTAAAGGTCAATTGTAGATGATTGATGCATTTTTTATTTCACTCATTTTCACATCCGATTAATGTGATTTGGTTACAGATCTTTGATAGTAGCTGCTAGCAGCGAAGAGGAGAAAGAACGGTGGTTGGAGGACCTAAATGTGGCCAGTGCTCAAATAGAAAACGAGGGAAAAACACCATACTTGGCTGTTAAATCTTGTAGTGAGTTTCCTTGAATATTTCATCGCTAAAGCGATAAGTTGAAAATTTTTGGTTTTCGGGAATTAGTGTAAGAATTGTGGAGAATGTCCAAAGTTTGCCTCTTTCTCGAAATCGTAGACCAGCTTTGACCGTATACAGGCACAAACATGCACACACACACACACATACATATATCGACACGACATTTAGCAATTGCGACTGGAAGTGAGAACCTTAGGTAATTTTGGACGATCCCCCTTCCTGGGTGTCCAGGAATCCAGTTTCTTGATTTTTTTTGTAGCACAAAAATGCTGACTTGTCGGTTCTGTGATTTGTTTTCTATTTCTTAAGAAGAGACTCTTTTTTAAACATTTTTAACTTTTGTTTGAGCATTTTCAATTTATCTCAAACCCAAGTGAATCTGAAGAAAAACCACATAGAATGTGCTCGAGTACAAATTTCTTATAAAAAATGTCGTAGGTTTTTTGACATCTTTTTTCAATGACATCCTTGACTTATTACAACAATTCTGATCAGTTGTTTTGTTTTCTGCATCAGGAAATCGATTATGTGTCATCCCATTGACTCAATCACCTTGTGAAGTCCTTGTTTGTTTTGTTGATATATCCATTTTCCGTACTGCCTTGTACTTTTTCTCGTTCGGAAATTGGTATTAGCTCTGTTCCGAACTTGGAAAAGTAAAAGTCACTACGGAAAAATGGTATCCAGGCTGTCATTCTGGGGATTTGTTGCTCGTGCCTTTGCCTGCTCTCGGCTTCGCCTCGAGCGCAAACTTTGCGGGAGCCAAAATCCCCAAAATGACAGTCTGGAAATATACTATTTCATGTATCGACAGTACAATCCCATAATATTCCAAATTTGCCGGACCTAATAACTCAAGTTGCAGTTTTAGGATCTATTGATGATATTGACCTGGACCGTGCCAGCTGTGGTGGTGCAAAGGACTCCCAGAGAAGTAACACAACCGTGCACGTATGTTGGCACAGAAATACCAGCATTAGTTACAGCGATCAACTCCGTGCTTTTCAAGTACGCAATTATCTCTCATTTCGAGGCTCTAACACCACTAAACATTATTTTTTCAGAATCAGTCTCACCAACCAAGAATAGTACTTCTTATTATGGATACCTTATATTCGTTGCTCAATAAATAGGCGTTCGTATAAAAGAAATAATTATTGCCCATGACAATTCGGATTTTTTTGACTCCGCAATTTTCAGCTTTTATTCAATTTCCTTTCAAGATCATAAACCTATAAAATCTCTGTTTATGGTCGGTGATCAGTATTTTTTCCTCAGAAAATTTTTGCTGTAAAAACTTGTCCTGTAAATTTCTCCATTAAAAACAAATTTCCAAATAAATTCCTCCCGAAAAAAATTACCTGGAGTCCTTATTTCCCCAGGAAATAATTCCTTCGGTACATATTTTTTTCGGAATCCTCTGCCGATTTTGCCTATTTTTCTATCTAGTGTATTTATCGAACTTAATCACAAATAAGAAATTAATGGAGTGGTGCGTTCCGTCAAGATTCTCGTCCAAAAAAATTTTTATTCGGACATTCGGAAATTCTTTCTGAGTAGTCTTTTACAGAGGAATTTCTTTCCAGTAGAGAAATTGTCCGGAATGAATATGACAGGAAAGTTTGTATAGGTAAAAAAACTTGTAGAACTATTATCGCCTTGTATAATTGATATATTATTAACTTCCCGATCTTAAGGGAAATTATTACCGACGGCTATGGCGGAGTGGTTAGAGCGCTGGCCTTTGGCACACTCTCCGATTGGTATAGTAGAGTGGAATTGTCCAGCCTTCGAGTTCATAGGGATTCATAGTCGAACGGGAGTTTCGTCAAAGAAACGGCTGTACAAATTGTGGTTTTCCTTCAATTGTAGATTGACCCAAGCGATGTAAAGTCTGGTAGGCATTGCATTTATTGGGTCAAACTAAGTGAATGCTGTACAGTTTGGGAAGAATTTGGTTTCCATCGGCACCGTGGGAGGGTCGCCACATATGCATAATCGCATCGAAGCGTAAATAAAAAAAAAAAAGGGAAGTTATTGATTTGGATCCGAAAATCGAAATGGGAAATTTTACCTGATCTCCACGTTTCATGACTCTTAGAAACATTTCCGACCATTTTTAGCGCGATGTTTGTCTGTGTCTGTGTGTGTGTGTGCGTATGTGAGCAAAATTTTGTCGAACGATTTCTGTTGAACAAATTATCCGATTTGGGTTTTCTTATACTCATTGGATAAGTTTCCGCCTAACTACGACCTAATTAGATTTTGAACATAATCTACCGAACGGTTTTTTAGTTATTAACAACTTGAATAGTATATTGTACCTTTACTCTCAAGGAGTACACGATATTTTATGCATCGAGGAAGCAAAATGCGATTCCATCGAGCGAAGCGAGGTTAGAATCGCGCACTTTGCTCCCTAGATGCATAATAGTTTATATCGTTGCATCGTGAGAATGGTTCAAAATACGAAACAAATTGTTTAGTGAAAGTTGTTCCACACATAAAAATACATATTTCATCTTGAGTAACTTTCTTTTGCTAACACTGATAGTTAATGGTTATTAACCCATCCCATTGTTTAGATCGCTCTATCGCAAGAACGATTCGAGATACGAAACATAGGGTGGAATGCAAGTCGTTCCACATTTAAAAATATACATTTGATGTACCATGAGTTTTTTGCAACACCCAGAGTTAATTGTTATTAACAATTCGTATTGTTTATCTAACTACTACGTACTAAGAATTATGATTTTTTTTAATATTTGGAAATTTTGAAAACTTTAAAAAGTCCATAAATTGAGATATGGACCGATTGTGGATATAACATATACGGCGCAAGGATCGGGAAGTTATTGGTTCGACCCGTAGAGGGTCATACCCACATCCTGTTTATTGCTGATAATTATCTTAGTCTTCTCTTCGAATAATCAGTGATTTGCACCCAGTAAAATTTGCGTAAAGAGATTTTGTAGATTTTTCTCCCTTTCGGGTTTTTACGATTTGTTCCCTCCCCCTAAATCCCCTGTATCGCATTCGCTGAGGGACTCTTTTACGAGACTACCGCTCAACATTGAAACTGTCACATTAGAGCGCTACAAATTTGACCGCCGTTGCCCAGAATCGAACCCGTGCGGATCGAGTCTAGCACTCTAACCGCACGGCCACTTCCGTCGGTGATTTGCACCAAGTATGTTATTTATGTGTAAGAAACTGCTTTTATTGATGGATAAGGCTGATTCAAAATAATAACTTCTCTCACTGTCATCAGAGAATGCTCTATAATCAGTGTAAATGAAAACTTTCTAATTAGAATATTAATTGCAGAATCAGCTGAGTGGTTTTCTCCTACGTAAATTCAAGAACAGCAACGGTTGGCAAAAACTTTGGGTCGTATTTACCAATTTCTGTTTATTCTTCTATAAGTCCCATCAAGATGACTTTTCTCTTGCAAGTCTACCACTCCTCGGTTATACTGTGTCAACACCATGTGAAAAGGATAGCATCAACAAGGACTTTGTATTCAAATTACAATTCAAAAACCACGTGTATTTCTTCAGGGCTGAGAGTGACTTTACATTCGGCAGGTAAATACACAGAATTTTTTCTTTTTACAATTAACGAATCAGGAAGTAAAATTTGAGGTTGACTAACGGTTTATTATCTAAAAAACAAAACGTGCCCCGTACGGGGCACACACCAAACTTGCCGATTTGGTATTTCAGCACAGCATAAGAACGCAACCATGATGATGAGCAAACCAATAGTGATATCAATAATTGAACTTGCGACTAATCATTACTGCGCGCGATCGATTTAGTTTGATTTTTAAGCCCCATAAAAATATTCAACTGGAATTCGTCTGCCTAGTTACCCTCTCTACCTCTGTACCTTCTTCATTATCCCGCTCTTTGACATCCTTCCCGCAATTGTTGACATCTTCATTTGGCCAGTATATTCTAGTTCAACTCGCGATATGTTCTAACCTATATTGAAAAAAGTGATATTGAATGTGCATTTTTGTATAAGGAACAGCCCTGATGATATGCATTGTTCCCGTATTTCAAAGTGCTCAGACGACCATACCTCCTTAATTCTGCAAATTATGGAAAAAAGTCATTGCACATAAAAAGTGTATTTTCATATAAGGAATAATTCTCTTTTGAGAAGTTTCCCGATAACTTTAATATTTTACCCAGTGGAACAGTATAGACAATTACAATTGTTAATAGCATTGCATATACTGCACGAATCCCATCCAATGTGTAATCCGTTCGATTTTGCCCGGAAACACTCCAATTGGGAGCGTCATGACAGCGCTGAGTTCATTTGTGAACGCATTACATACATAATTGTTGAGACTGTCATACCTCCTTAATTATGCAAATTATCGAAAAAAGTCTTTCTACATAAAGTACGTATTTTTATATTCGGAAAGACTTTTCTTATATAAATTTTATGCTAACTCTAATAGTTTATGCAAAAGATCAATATCAACAATTGAAATTGTTAATAACAATATATATACTGCACCAATTTCATCCAAAATCTAATCAGTTCTAAATTATATAGGTCCTAGGTTCGCGCCCGGCCGTCGGAGAATATTTTTCAAAAATATTTTCTCATGGATTTCGACCGATGCAGGAACGTTCCGTGTGTACTATCGGCGGTACCCATAAAATGAGAACGCCCGACCGAGCCGGAACCTAACCTGACGCAGGGGGGGGGGGGGGGTGAGAGTGGGCACCTTCCATCATAGGCGCCGGCAATCGTAGCACAGAGGTTTCTGGAGGCTTACTCTGTGTTTAGAAATACAATGGCGAAAGTTGGCCCCAGCCGCATGGGTGGGTGTCCGGTACGCCCCCTGAAGGAATGCTCAAACGGCCGCTACCCGGGGCGTACAAATGGGAGGGACGGAGAAAAAAAATACAGACGCCAACTTAGAATTTGACGGGGATCATTTTAATATACTTAAAACCTTAGTTAGATAGGGGAGACTGGGGCATAATGAGACCCCGGGGCAAAATGAGACGATTTTTCCCCCCTACAATCATTCTTATCACATAGATTATTCACAAATAATATCAAATATACTGCTGAGTTCACTAATTTCTCATTTGCACTTATATTTGAGGGAAGGGAGGGGAAATAAGACCCACGTTAAATTGGCCAATTTTATTATGTACGTAATTTGGTCTGCAATAATCAACCAAATCGATTCCATAGAATTGCATTAGCGAATCGACCAGCGAATTCGACGTGTAACTGTAACGATATCACATGAACTTAACTTAATAATATGAAATTTATCATTTCTCATTGTCTCATTCCTTTAGAGGCAACTATCGCAAATGAATTGTACCGCTCCGGCGGAAGTGACGTTGCCACAAACGCAATGTAACCAACCTTTGCATGATTGGCACTGAATCCGGTGGACGTAATCCCCGGTGCTCTCCAGAAAACAGCCACCACAGAAAATGCATGGGACGTTTTCATCATTCTTTGTCTCCCTCAATGTTTGCCGTAACCCCTTTTTGGTTCTGGGACGGGTAGACTTGGGTGGTGCTTTGTTCAAAACTTGCTTTTCATACAGCATGTTTCGATGAGGTGACCCGGTGAGAAGTGTCGATTGACCTGGCGACGACCTCTTCGCGATTTAGGAGCAGTGACTGTTGCTTTTGATGGCACTAAGGCTGATGGTTTGACTAGAAACACTCGGTCGATACGGTTCTTCTTTTCGATGTCTCTGTGATTTAGAGTTCTTATGTCATGTTGGTGTTTTTCACCCTCTGTTCCGTGTGCGGAAGAGGCACCTTGTGAAGTTCTAGTAAATGGTGCTGTTGAAGTCGACGACCTCGTTACTATGTCTTCATCTGATTCTTCCGCTTCACTTTGGTAGGGTGACTTGAGCAGCGAGGAACCTTCTATACCGGTTCCCTGGGAGTTTTGACCATGAGACTCGTGCGGAATCTCGAAGGAAGTGTGGCTGAAGGATTGACTCAGACGACGTATCTCTTCATCAAAATTATCATCAGCAGATGATGAAGACGATACGAATCGTTTCCGAGGTGTGAACGAGTTGGATTCTGAGCCGTCATCATTATCGCCCGGAACTGTTTTATCCCTGTCGTCGTCAGTGCTATCACTGTCCAATAGAACAACTATTCTCTTTCGCTTAAGACGGGGTCCAATAGGATCTTTTCCCGGTCGTTTAGGGATCGATCGGGCTGATGACGTGAACGTCGAGTGCAATCCTGGATCCTTCTCAGCCCAGAATAAACATCTTGGAGTGGTATTGTCATCAACTTCAGACGGCGCTGTCAGGATTTCATTATTTTCGGAATCTGTTGATGCAGCATCCTCCTTTCGACTTCCATTATCGAATTCATCATCCGTCTTATCCTGAGGAATCTCTACGTTAGCTGGAGGATGTTCTCCGGTTTTATAAGGTTTTGAAGCTGCGAAATCTGCATCCGTGAAAATGTCTTTATTAAATGGACAAATCCCCGATTTTCTGAAACCACTTTTCGCGGTTGATGGTGCGGCTGCACGTTCGAAGCCTCTACCAAAGAGTCCAGCAATGTGTTCTATATTTATGATTTGCCCAGGGTGCTCACGTAACCAGTCATTGACAGCTGCAATGTAATTGATCGATATAGGGCGCATACAGGACACATCTAGAGGTTGCAACCTGTGCGTAGTATGGGGTAGTAAGCTCAACATGCGTACGTTGTGCTCTCGTCCATAATCGCTCACAAGCAAATTATGGTAGTGTTGTCCAACATTGTCACAAATTAATAGCACGGGATTATTTGCAGAAGGTCCAGAAAATGTCACAAACTCTTTAAACCATGAGAAGAAAGTTTCCCTAGGTGTCCAGCCACTGGGGGTGAATTCGTCCCAATTACCCACCGGGGCTTCAGTAATGTATCGATCATTTGGACGACCCGGGAACACGAACATAGGTGGCATGAAGCGTCCATCAGCTGATATGCAGAGTTCAATGGAAACCAGCTGGCCTCTTTCCGCAAAAGTCAAGGATCCTACTTGTTTCTTCCCTTTCCTAGCAAGGATTCTCTCGACGTGTTTTGGCACAGTTGTCACACCACATTCGTCGCAATTGAATATTTGTTGTGGCGAGAACTCATATTTTGTTAAGAGTTTTTCTAATTTACCGTAAATAATCTCTACTGACTCGCGATTAAATCCTTTAGCTCGAGCTAAAGACGTGGCTTGTGGTTTTCGCAACGATACCTCTTGGTACCGCGCCATGAAACCTGTCAGCGAATCTGGTCCGGCAGTGGCTTTTGAAAATTTATGATCAAGTCGATTTCTTTCAGCGAGATCGAACGCTAAGGTGCGAAATTCTTTCGATCTGTAGCCATGGAGTCCATCTTCTGCCTCGAGTAGATGTGATGCCAGTTCTTTGTCTTCTGCGACACTGAATGTGGGAGTAAAACGTCCCAACACTATGGACATAGAAAGCACAATATTGTTGGTGGGTCAAGAGTAATATATGAGAAGGAAAATTCACATATTCAACCCACAATATCATTATCCAGTGATGAAACAGAATTTTCATGGAAACGCCTGGGCCGACACGGCGTCCATCCATTGAACATCATTAGAAAATGTTAGAACAAACATTTTGTTCTAACATTTTCTAATGAGTCTCAACTTCTGGACTCCCGAACAAGGGTTTCCGATAAACGGAAAATCTTTACCATGCTTGGGGCTTGAACCCACTACCAAGGGATTCGTAGCCCGGCACCTACCCACTCGACTTTGGTGGTTGCAAGTTGCAGATCTGTCGTTCTTTTAAATTCAGTGAGTCGTCTTGCGATTGATGCACGGGGTAAGCCATACATCTGAGACGCTTTGGTGTACCCAATCTTGTCTTCGGTAATCGCTTTGATGCCTCTAGCCATCACAGTGGGTGACCACGATTGTCGATTTGTTGTCCTCACACGACGCCGAACCATTTTTTTATAATTTTTTAATGAATAAATATAGATGAATCAGTTTTTTTCTGTTTAGCTTTGCGACTTCAAATTACTCAATATTCACTTCAAACTCGGCGTCATCCATGTTTTACTACTCGAATCAATATACCATTAAAATAGAAAAACAATCAAAAGAGGGTTTAACCATGATTCACTTTCCGTAGCATTTGGTTTGGCAGCGACATATTTTCGAAAACAAAAATTATTATTTACGTGTTGACTATGTACCGTTCAGGAAATATTTCTACAATAAATCAACTCCATTGATTAACAAGCAAAGTATGTGAAATTACATTTTTCATGTTATTAAGTATTCGATCATATCTATGTGGAATTAGGTGGTGGTGCGGTGGTTAGCGTTTCAGTCACAGTGTTACGAAAAACCCGGGTTCGCGTCTCAATGACAATTCCATCAACTTTCCATTACTTTAAAAGTACTGCAAAAACAAGGCAATAACGAACATGTGCCAGCAACGGGCATATGATGGAATATTCCATATTTGAAAAATATCGTTTTTTTCAAAAAAGTTGTATAATTATTGGACTTAGCAGTATTATATACTATCATTTGTGACGAATCTATATGACAGGAATGATTATATGGGACAAAAATCGTCTCATTTTGCCCCGGGGTCTCATTTTACCCCGGGATCTCATTTTGCCCCGGTCTCCCCTAATGGAACAACAAATTTGGATTTTGGGTGCATTACAATAACTTTCCGAATAATCGGGAAGTTAATGAATACCTTGTGTTTTACTTTTAACTCCTGCTTTGCTATAATACAGTACAATAAACGTACACTATGAATTTTTTGTTCAAATTTCGATCGATGAAGTTGCACCCATCGACGTCACGTGATGGAACCAAGGCACTCTTTTAACTGCTATAGTATATTTCTCACCTAGGGAGGAAAAACAGCCAAATCGTCTCTACGTGCAAGATTGCCACCCGAGCCGAAGGCGAGGGTAGCAAGCACGTAGGGAATGGTTGTCTGGTTGTCCTCCCGAGGGTGGAATACAATTTTTCTGTATACATCCCGTGTAGAAATTTGAGCGGAGGTGTCGCCGCACCGACGCTACTCAACTACCGCTCGCCGCTCAACCTCCGCTTACGACTTATAAGTATAAGGGAGGTCTGGCGCGGAGGTTGAGCCGAGCCAGCGCGACTCAATAGCAACCTGGGGTGGAGCGGCAAGCGAAGTTTGAGCGGCGTGATTTCTACAGGGGATGCACAAAAAGTGAGAAATAGAATGCTCGCTTTGCGTGCATGTGGGCAGAAAAAAATGTTCTGCTAGCTATGTAAATCATGAGCTTTACTGCGGTGATGAAAAAAATTGTATATTTCCAGACTATCATTCTGGGGATTTTTTGCTCGTGCAAAGTTTGCGCTCGAGGCGGAGCCGACAGCCGGCAAAGGCGCGAGCAAAAAATCCCCAGAATGACAGTTTGGACAAAATTTTTCCATAGTGACTTTTACCTTTCCAAGCTTGGAAAAGTACAAGGCAATGCGGAAATAGTAGATTACATACCTAGGCCAGCAAAGTAAGGAATGTCTCAGATCACATTTAGTTGGAATGTCTCAGACAATAATGTGATCTGAGGCTTTCTTACTTGCTGGCCAAGGTGTGCATACTATTTTTCTGCTCGACGAAGCCGGAAAGCGGTAACTTCCTTCAGCGCAGCGGCCCGAAAGTTACCGCTTTCTGGCCGGAGGGCAGAAAAAAATTGTTCTGGGCAACCAGAGTGATAGCTGTAAAAAAGGATTCGAACGTAACCATCGACAGTAGCATAGACAAAATCATCCTTCAAAAATCACAGTAGCTTCCAGCTTAAAGTATTCAAGTGTGAAGTAGTAATTGAAATAATTTGTCGAATAACTGGCCGATTTTTACTCATCAAATGTTTCAATTACATTATATGAGGCGAGTCAGTATACAATCAGTGTCATCCAAATTATTTTTCCCATAAATGTATTTTTTTAATATTTTCATTTCACAAATAACAGGTACGAATTACTTTGAAAAACGCTCGATAAAATTGTATTAGGTTCGAAACATGTTATTTTGTCCTGTATTTTATTTAATTTTTTTAGTTTTAATGTGGGATCGAATAAAACAATCACCAAAATATAATTTGCATGTGAGACTGGGACAATTTTTCATTGGTAAATATACGACGCAGTCACTCGGTCGCGGACTCGAGTAAGAGGCTTCTACTGATGTTGGTTTATGTAGAATCCTTTGGAATTTTAGCCTTGAAGTTCAATTCGCATTGATACTACATACTTTAATCTTTTATGCTCGAGATTTTTGTTCATAGATCACGTCAACCGTTTGTTTACCAACGATCTGTTGAAAGTTTTGGGTTTTATGTGGTAATACAAGCGGAAATCCACAATTTGTGTAGAATACCTTATGGCTGTACTTTCCTAATTTATTTGGAAATTTCCTTTACAGGTGGATGGAGGTAATAAGGAGTGCCACCCAGCAGAGTCACATTCCCATTAATTTTGATGGCAAAGAGAATGATTGAGTATATCCCAATGCCAATACCAGTGAACCATGAGAATAGGTGATCAACGAGGCAGTTTTTTTGATTACCTCATCCAGTGCAAATGAGTTCTCAGTACATTTCAATAATGAACGCGAATGCACTATCATTTTTCAAATACTGGAATAATTAAGGATGTTTATTCACTAGAAGAAAAAAGAGATAAAATTCTGAAAAAATACACAGTGAACGAGCAGACACCTTGAATATACAATTCAGATAATTCAAACGATTTGAGATCAGGTTGTTCTCAAAGGTTTTAATACGAGATAATCTCGTTACATTGCTCTGAAAGGTGTTATTGAAATAAACTTTTAATTAAGATAAACAAGAAAAGCAAGATAGAAAACCGAAGATAATATATATGGTATAGAAGGTGGTATAGAAGAGTTCGTACCTTTAACTTACTATCCAAAATTTCAAAAAACTTTGACGCGAAATAATGCAACTAATGTTTTATAAAAAGTGTTATTTCGCTATAGAAATCATAAATTGTTATTTTGTCCTGGAAAATGTCAAACTTCGTAATTCATAATTTCTCTATATCATACACGTATAGGTCAAATGCAAAGATATTTTTGGTTTTCTTTTTAATAGTTATGCAACAATTATTAATCACAAATTGAGAAATTTGGGCAAACTGACAGAATTTGAAGTATATGATAAGGTAGTACTATAAAGTTTGGGTCTATTTAAAAGGCTCAGGCACATCGGAAGTGAATTTTAAACGTAGTTTTTTCCACCTAGAGGGACAAGCATGCCTAATCAACACAAGCATCATTACTATTATTACTATTATTAATTTCTCAACATTGTCTTAAGATTGAGCAATTTCTGATACTTATGGGGAAGTTTCAAACAGCAACTGATTTGTGCATTGTATGGCTTAGGATGTTTTTCTTATGTGTTGAGATTTGCAAAACGTTCGAATTTCTCAGTTCTCGACCAATTTGAAATCCTTGTGAAAGTCCTCATTACAATTCCAGGATAAGTCAGGTATCTAATGTCATTGCGTAGGATCAAAAACTAAAACATTTATTCTTTTGTTTTTCGTGCTGTTAGCTTGTCATTGATATTGGATACATGAGAATCTTGTATTCTCTATCACTAATGATTCAACAGATTGTTTATTTTAATTCATGTTTCCAAACCTTGCAGTGAGTTGGACTCACCAAAAATGTTCATGATTTATTATTCAATATGACATGCTATTTCGAGGATGAAGATGAAATGAAAAATAATTTTTTACTTGCATTGACACTAAAAACGATACCTGATTTTTTTTGTGGAAGTGTGAAAAGTATGTTCAAAAAAATCAAAATCTATTAAAAGTTGGGAGACCTATCCGCTTTCGGGTGTGAGTACCTAAAGAACAGACTTCTGTTCTATATCTAAAAAGTGGCGCTTTAGCTCCGTTACTATTGAAACCCGGACAGTGTCTGTGATATAAACTATTTATATGTGCACATTGGATAAACACGAGTTTTCTAATTTGATCTGTACTATGTATGATGCCGTTTGAAAAGAATATTTTCTGATTATTCCTCCGAAACTTGTCCCACTTGATTCGAATAATCGGGGCTCTACACTACTACAATCTTGGCTCCCCACGTTGAAATAATGGCCGAATCTGGTGTTTGCATTATGCAGAATGTTTTGATACTTCATGACGTGTGTTCCACGATGTATTTTCAGTCTGTGTAGTAAGGCATTTCCTGTGCGAAAAATTATAAATTCAATTTGTATATTGCTGAGTAGGTTAGAAACGGTCACGGGTCTACATACTACGCAATCGGAATATTACGGGCGAAGAATATTACGGGGGAAAAATATTACAGTATATAATGTTTTCAGCCCATTCAGTATTAATATTTTAGTACAATAATCAATACTCTCCAAAATTTCGGTAATTTATCATAATTTTCGATTACATGTCTAAATATTACGGTATGATAATATTCACAGTAAAAGATATTACGGCAAAAACTATTACATATCGCATAATATTCCAAGTCCTAACAAATAAATTATTCGGTCGAAAATGTCCAAAAATTAAATCTCTATGACATTTTGGGATGGTGGTACCACCCGGAACTCCCCACTCGGGTGCGATTAGTGCACATTTCGGGGTGGTGGTCTTCCCGAAACTTCCCACTCGCGCACGGTTAGTGCACATTTTGGGGTGGTGGAACCCCCCCCCCCCCCCCCCCCCCCCCCCCCCCCCTCCAAGCCACCACTCGAAGGGTGGGGTTAGTGCACAAAAATGAATTAATAGAATAATAACGTAAATATAATACGTAATATTTTTTACCGTAATATTTAGACCTGTTACCTAATTTTCCACTAAATGGACATGAATGTATGTTTCAATTAGAATTGCGGAAAAAATAGCCAACGGAACAAATGACCTCAGGCAAAATAACTGACAGAAAAAAAACCTTAGAAAAAATCACCTCTGTGAGAAAGAATTTCAGAAAAAATAGCCGATGAAAAAATAACCTAGGAAAAAATGGAAAAAAAATTGAAGATAGATCGAAATTTCAGAGAAAAAATCCCGAGAGTCCCAATGATTCGAACCTGAGACTCCTAGTATTACGCCGGGTACTTTTCCAACTAAGCTACCTGGTTTGACTTGACTTGAGAATTGTTATCTTCTTCTTAGTTGGCTCTTGCTCTTATTCTTCTTATTCTTATGTGTGGCTCTAGCTGCATTGGCTATTTGGCCGTTATCCCTCTGGGGGACTTTACTGAATTTGGACGGTTCTGTGGTTGGCTGATGACATTGTCATCAGCCGGTGTGGTAGATATGTGACGTCATATGACGCCAATTGGAGCGGTAGATTGTCGCGGCTCATAAGTTCGATTCGAGCTACGTGACGAAAATTCTTTTTTTTGAAAAAAACTTTTGCCCACAGCCGGATTCGAACCCATGATCCTAGGATCGATTTGGAGTAAGCAGAGCACTTTAGCCCACTACGCCAAACCGGCTTGACTTGACTTGAAAATTGTTTATTAACATTTGTCATATATACATACTATATACAGTATTAATATCTTAAGTGCTACGTTCTAGATCACCAGCCGTTGGCTTTATATCTAATTTGATAGAAGTGTAACCTAATTTTTCATTATTACAGATATTTGTGATTATTTACATGATGACTCGATATAAGGAAAAATGACTTCTAAAAAACCTTATAAGTAATGGGTGCATGGGGGGCGGGAGAGAAAGGATATATGGAAAGGTGGGACAAAACAGGTGGTCAGCGGGACCAATTGGATTTTATGTCAATATTGATGTTTTGGAGCTGGGAATTAGGATGGGATTGTAGCTTAAATTTAAATGTCTCATTTATTCTATCGATAAATTCGCCTATGGTTGTCATGCCGAGCGTTTCGTGTATTTCCACAATAGTCGTTCTTCTTTGAAAATTTCCTATTATTCGTAGGAATTTATTTTGAATCACTTGAAGATGATTCAAGTGCATTTTCGCTGCATTGTGCCAGGCAGGACAACCATAGGTGATAATGGGCCTAATTAACCCTTTGTAGAGAGTAAGTTTGAGGGATTGACTGAGCGCGGGTGATTTTAGCAAATTATATAATCTTACTAGGATAACTTTAGTCTTGACCTTGATTTCAGATATATGCTTTTTCCACAGGAGTTTGGAATCGATGTGTAAGCCTAAATACTTTACAGAGTCGGTTGGTGTGATCTTATCGCTACGAATAGTTAAGGTCGGCTTGGCCTTGGAGCTAGTAAATAAGATTGCTTCTGTTTTAGCAGCATTCACTTGAATTTTCCATTTCGTTAATTCACTGATTGTGAGAGAAGCAGCATTTTCTATTCTTCTAATAGCTTTGTTTATCGATTTGCTAGCTGAGTACAAGGCAATGTCATCAGCATAGCCTGCAATGGATACATTTCTCGGAATTCTACTAAAAACAGAAGCAATGTACAAGTTGAATAAAACAGGCGAGAGAATAGACCCTTGTGGGACTCCCGCGACAATTTCTATTTTATTCGAAAGCGAAGTTTCGACTCGAACTCGGATATATCTATTTGAGAGATATGATAGTAAAATTTTACATAGATATTTAGGGACATTTAATCCTTCGAGTTTGTATATAAGGCCTGTGGGCCAAACAGAATCAAAGGCCTTCTCGCTGTCCAGGAGAAGAAGAACGGTATCTTCTTTCCGGTCTTTCGCGGATTTTATATCATTCGTAATTCTAACCAGCTGGTGGCAGGTCGAGTGTTCTGATCGAAAACCAAATTGATTGATAGGCATTAGTTGTAACTCTTCTATGGGTTTTTTGAGACGAGCTAAAATTATTCGCTCAAAGAGTTTAGCCAATACCGGTAGGAGGCTAATAGGCCTATAGCTCACCGGATGCGAAGGGGGCTTACCGGGCTTTAGAATCGGAATGACCACCGCTCCTTTCCAGAGTTCCGGGAAATATTGTCTGAGGAGGCATGCATTGTATATCTTTGTTAGTAAACTTATTGCTTTAATTGGGAGGTTTTTTTAGTGCTATATTGGGAATATTATCCACACCCGGGGCAGATTTATTTTTTAATTTTTTGATAGCGGAAGAGATTTCACGGGGATTTGTCAGGGATTTAATGGGAGTTTCGATGCGGGCTTTGAGGATAGTTTTTCTCACATGACCTGTGACTTGTTGTTCAAAAGATTTGTTGCCTCGGGAGGCCGATATTTCGTGTATTGCTGCATAGTGTATGCAGAGTGTATTCGCCTTGTCGTGGTCTTCTGTGTGGAGTGTGTTGTTTGACTTCAGTGTGGGGATTTTTGTTTTAGCGGTGTTATTAAAATATTTTGCTACGCGCCAAATAGAGTGATCTTTTAAGTTTATGTTTCTGAGTTTGTTGTCCCAAGATGATTGTTTCCATTCGGTTAATTTAAGTCTGATTTCTTTTATCAGCTGATTGAGTTCGGATTTAAGGTAGCGATTTCGGGTTTTTTGCCATCTTGACCTAATGTAATTTTTTAGCTTTATTAATGAGGCTATTTCGGGTGGGATAGGAGTGTGGGTGGATTTGGTTGAGCGTTTGGGAGTGGAGGAATCCAGGGCTGTTTGAATGACTTGGGTGAAATGTGTTATGTGTTGATCTATTGCTTCAGTGTTGTTACAAGTAGGGTTTGGTGTAGAAATCTCATCATTTAAGATATCCTTGAACTTATTCCAGTCGGTTTTTGCGTAGTTTAAAATTTTTGATGATTCTGGTGAGGTTGGTCTGCCAAATAGGGAGAAAAACAATGGTAGGTGATCGGATGGGGATTCGGAAAGTGTGGTGAAATTTTTAATGATAGAGATGTTGTTTGTTAATAAAAGGTCAATAGTACTAGGAGTGTTTGAATTATGAGGGTAGTGTGTAGGAACGTCTGGAAAGAGCAGATTAATTTTTTGTTCCGTCAAAAAATTTGAGAGAATCTTACCTGATTCGTTTGGCCTAGCAGAGGTCCAAGCAGTGTCCTTCGCATTGAAGTCTCCAACAATAATTGTTGGAGTACTATCGGAAAATAGGTGCCTCAATAGGTTTGTATCTATTGAGACATCCGGTGGATTGTAGATCGAGTAGATCTTCGTTTTTTTATTGTTTACTTGGACCTCTACTCCCACGTATTCGGTGAGCGACAGGAGATCATGCGGAAGAGTTCTATGTGACAAGGTTTTGTGGATCGCCACCGCAACACCACCGCCTGCTTTGGCCGTTCTGTCTTCCCTGATCAGCGAGAAGTCTGGGAAGTTAATTTTCTTCGTTTTGCTGTTTAACTTAGTCTCTGAAATCAAACAAATTTTGATGTTATTTCTGTGGACGATGTGTAATAACTCGTCCAGATTAGGCTTGAGCGCAAAAATATTAATTGCTAATATGTTGGTTATGTTTGCTGGGGAATCGTAGGTGTGTTTGAGGAGGGTAAGAACAGGTGGACATAGGATGCGATGATTGTGATCCTATCAATTGGTGTAAGGGCTGTTTGGAGTTTAGAGCTCATCTCTTTTAGCTCTGAAAGGATTTCGGGAAT
Source organism: Asobara japonica (assembly GCA_026005395.1). NCBI lineage: Eukaryota > Metazoa > Arthropoda > Insecta > Hymenoptera > Braconidae > Asobara > Asobara japonica. Next base: position 29,510 of record BQMI01000405.1, on the reverse strand, counting down.
TCTAAGGGTTGTTAGCTCGTCAAGGACTTGCTTTGCTGTAATTACATAGTTTATAGTTCTACTTAAATGAGATTCGGGAACATGTGTTTCCATTGGGTTGCCCCTAGGTTCAGCAGTGGGTGCGATAAGATTCCTTCTCGAGGTTTCCACCGTCGGGAAGAAGGAAGCGTAGGTGGGCCTGGACGTGTTGGCAGTAGAACTCGGAGTTGGCACTGGGACTGCAGGAGACTGGAGGGACTGGATGTTCCTTTCCAGATTCTGGATCGTGGCCGAGTGAGGTGTAGTGGGCAATTCCAGTGGCGCTATGCTGGGCCTGGCCGATTGAGCTCGTTTTTTCTGAGTTTCCATGAATTTTAGGCGCATGGAACACTCTCTATAGCTGGCCGTGTGGGCTAGTCCGCAGTTCGCGCACTTGAGAGTTTTCGAAGTGCAGGCTTTGACGTCATGATTTGACGCACACTTTACACATCTGGGGTTCAGGTTGCAGTGTTGGCTTGCATGGCCGAACCGTTGGCACCTGAAACACTGGGTCGGTTGCTCGGATTTCACAAATTTTTCTATCTTGTATGTGTGATAGAAAATAGTTTTAATAGCAGCAAAGCTGCTCAAGGTTACTTCAGGGCCAACCGTGATTGCGAAGATCGGGAGAGGCCTGTTTTCTTTAATATTTCCGTCTTTGTTTATTTTCACGAACTGGCGAACGGAAAGTACGTTAATGCCTTGATTTGATAGTTCGGCTTGAATTTCGGCTTCCGAGAAACTGCTGGGAAGCCCTTTCAAAATAAATTTCTTCGGTCTTTCACTTTTAAGGCCATAGGTGAAAAAATTAAGGTTTTGCCTTTTCAGGATACTTGCGATTTTGTTGTAATCGTCGGTCGTTTGTAGGTGGACGATCGTGGTACTTCCATTAAACTTCATCCTGAAGTTTTTATCCGAGGCATTGACTTGCAGGAAATTTATTAACTTTTTGGTCTCCAATTTGTCGTTTTCAACGATGATTGGAGGCACTGAGGTTTTTTTTTGAGCGTCTTGAGGCCCATCAGAAGAGGTCGGAGGATTGTTGGGGCGGGCTGGTTCAGAGCTCGCGCTGTTTGACCGTTTCATAACGGTTTTTTTTGGGTCTTCCATCGGAGGACTCGTTTTGGCTTTCCTTTTGGGAGCCAAGGGAATTTTTAGGTTTTTTAGATTTGACACTTTTGTGCCAAAACTTTTACTCGATTTAAAATTTCAATGTACTAGAAGCACGGTACGTTTGAAATTTGTAATTCGTAGGGAGCGGTAGACATGCGTCCGCACGACACCGACTCAAAACAAATACTCATGCCAAACCGGCCCTAATGGCTCTTGCTCAAATGGCAACTCAGCCGTTATCCCTATAGAGAGAGTTCTCCCTCTATAGGGACGTTGCTGTGGTTGGCTGATGATATTGTCATCAGCCGATATGGTAGATAGATGACGTCATATGACGCCAATAGAAAGGGGTAGCTTGTTCGAGAACGACGGCAATTGTTCAAAATTGCTACTAATTATCGGAAGGCCAATAAACAGAATAACTTTTTCACTTGCACTGCGAGAGGAATGGAAATGAATATTATAGGGAAGGATAATTATAAAATAGGGATAATGATGGAGGTGACTGAAAAGGTTTAGGTGGAACACTGAACAGGAGCGAACGAGTGCGTCTGGAAGTGGTTGGCACTTCCCGCCGAACTCTTGTTTAGTAAACATTTGTCATATATACACACTATATACAGTATTAATATCTTAAATGTTCCGCTCTAGATCACCAGCCATTGGCTTTATATCTAATTTGAACAAAGTTTAACCTCATTTTTCATAATTTCATATGATTGAGATTTTTTACAGTAAGACTCGATATAAGGAAAAATGACTTCTAAAAAACCTTATAATTAATGGGATCTACCTGGCTTTCACTTGACTTGACTTGAAATTTGTTTATTAACATTTGTCATATATACATACTATGTACAGTACTGATATTTTAAAATCCTTAGTACTAGATCACCAGCCGTTGGCTTTATATCTATTTTGAACAAACGGTTAATTAATTTTTCATTACTACAGATATTTGTAATTATTTACAATATGACTCGACATAAGGAAAAATGACTTCTAAAGAACCTTATAATTAATGGGTGCCAGTGGGGAGGGGGAGTTTGGGCTATATGGAGAGGTGGGGAATAGCGGTTGGTCAGCGAGACCAATTTGATTTCTTGTTAACTTACCGATCTAGGGAACACTGAGGGAAAAATATACTTCGGCCCAACAATTTCATTTTTCAGAGTAATAGGCATTCCTAAAAAATGAAATTTCGTCGTTGCATTTAATCTCTGACAATTACAATTAAATGTAGTCGACGAAATACTGAGCGACTCGATTCCACAATCGACCGGTCCGCCAGCGTGAGAATTGAGTATTGAAAATTGAGGATTGAAAATTGAGGATTGAAAATTGAGGATTGAAAATTGCGGATTGAAAATTGACAATTGACCATTGACAAGTAAAAATTGTAGATTGAAAATTATCAATTGAAAAGTGCGGTTGGAACATTGCAGATTGCCAATTGCAAATTGTCGACTGAAAATTGAGGATTGAAAATTGAGGATTGAAAATTGAGGATTGAAAATTGAGGATTGAAAATTGAGGATTGAAAATTAAGGATAGAAAATTAAGGGTTGAAAATTACCAATTGGAACTTGACAAGGGAAAAATGCGAACTGAACATTGAGGATCGAAAATTGAAGAGTGAAAACGGCGGATTGAAAATTGATAAATGGAAATTGCGGATCGAAAACTGCCAATTGAAAAATGGGAAGTGAGATTTGCAGATTCAAAATTGACAATTGACAAAATCGTCAAATTTTTACTTGTCAATGGTCTATTGTTAAATTTTAATTCGCAACTTTCAGTCCGCAACTTTCAATCCGCAAATTTCAATCCTCAATGTTCAATGCTCTAGTTTCAATTCGCAATTTTCAATGGTCAATTTTCAAATCTTAATTTGCACTTGCAACGTTTTAATTGGAAATTTTCAACCTCCATTTTTCAATAGGCAATTTTCAATTTTCGAACCACAAGTTTTAATTGACAATTGCGAATTGTCCACAATTTTCAATACTCCTTTTTCAATCCCCAATCTGCAATTTTCAGTTGTCAAGTGTTAATCCACAATTTTCAAACCGCAATTTTCAAACCGCAATTTTCAATCTGCAATTTTCATTTGTCAATTGTAAATTTTTAATCGGCAATTTTAAATTGTCAATCCACAATTCTCAATTGGGAATTGTTCATTTCTAATTGGGAATTTTCAATCCTCAATTTTCAATACTCAATTTTCAATGCTCTATTTTCAATTCGCCATTTTCACTTGCCATTTTCAATGGTCATTTGTCAATTTTCAACCCTTAATTTTCAATCCGCAATTTTCAATAGGTAATTTTCACCTGTTACGTTTTAATTGGCAATTTCCAACCCATAATTTTCAATCTTCATTTTTCAATTGGCCATTTTCAAACCGCAATTTTCAATGGGCAATTGTGAATTGTCCATCCATAATTTTCAATGCTCAATTTTCGATACTCCTTTGTCAAGCCTCAATCTGTCAAGTTTTAATCCACAATTCTCAATTGGCAATGGGCCATTTTTAATTGGCAATTTTAACTCCCCAATTTTTATTTGTCAATTGTCAATCCACAATTTGCAATTGGAAATTTTCAATCGGCAATTTTTAATTGGCAATTTTCAATGCGTAACTTTTATTTGTTAATTGTCAATTTTCAATTGGCCATTTTCAAGTGGCCATTTTCAAGTGGCTATTTCAATTGGCAATATTTAATTGGCCATTTTTAAATAGCAATTTTGAATTGGCAATTTTCAATTAGGAATTTTCAATTGACAATTTTTGATTGGCCATTATTAAATGGCAATTTCAATTGGTAATTTTCAATTGGCAATTTTCAATTGGCAATTTCCAATTGGCAATTTTCAGTTTGCAATTTTCAATTGGGAATTGTCAATTGGCAATTTTCAAATGAGAATTTTCAATTGGGAATTTTCAATTGACAATTTCTAATTGGCAATTTTTGATTGGCAATGTTTAATTGGCAATTTCTAATTGGCCATTTTCAATTGGCAATTTTCAGTTTGCAATTGTCAATTGGGAATTTTTAATTGACAATTTTTGATTGGTAATTTTTGATTGACAATTTTTAATTGGCAATTTTTACCTGGCTATTTTTAATTGGCTATTTTCAATTGGCAATTCTTCCCTGGCGATGCCGTTACCACGTTACAAGCACGCAATAGCGTGGTTGCTAGCGTGGTTGATTTATTTTGCACAGAAACACCTAAAAACGCCAAAATATGATTTCTGATTATTGTAGACATTAAAAAGTGAATCATCGATGATGCGAATAATTGATTATTGTACTATTTTATGCAATTTAACAAAGTTATGTGCCGCCGTCGCAGACAGTTTTCCACAGACTTGTTTTGTTAAAAATCAATGCTAAAATGCATAGAAATGTACGCCGATATTCCTGAAAAAATTATAATTACCTAATTTATATTATATTTCATTGATAAGGCACTTTTTTAATCAAATTGACAAACATTATGTCTTGGGAGAGCCGTGAGGGGAGGTAGTTCATGAGGTGCTGGCATCTTGCGGACGATACGGAAAATGAAATGTTGAACTCTTCCCTGTCGGTACACGTCGATGTCAGCTGAAAGAAAATTTCGATTTCGGGTGGATAAAATGGAGACTCAGTTTTATGTGTACTAAAATATTGTTGACGGTAATTCCGCGAGATGGCCAAGCTCTTACAAATTAAGGGCAGGCATCTCAAATGAATTTCTGACCGGCTTCCGCACATTCATATAAATTGATGAATTACTTTAATTAATTAATTAATTATTTTTAAAACACGTAATTATATAAATATAAAATTTACAATGTATATTACATGTGTAGTATAACCTCTATATATATTTATGGAGAATATACAATTTTTAGGTTTTTCCTTTTTTTCAAATTTGTATTTTTTTGTTTTATATCACGCAAACAACAATTTTCGGAAATTATTTATCTCCGATTGTTCATTACTTTTGTGGTTTTCGGATAGAAAAAACCGTCCCGGGGGGATAGATTTTCTGGACGATTCAGAAAATTCTAAGGCCAATGGACCTATCTCCAAAATAACAATGTTCGGAAGTTGTTTATCTCGGATTGTTTATAACTTTTGAGGTTTTCGGATAGAAAAAACCGTCCCGGGGGATAGATTTTCTGGACGCTTCAGAAAATTCGAAGTCCACTTGACCTATCTCCAAAATAACAGTTTTCGGAAATTGTTTATGTCGAATTGTTTACAACTTGTAGGGTTTTCGGTTTGAAAAAAAGGCCCGGGGGGAAACATTTTCTGTAAAATTGAAAATTGAAATTGAAAATTGAAATTGAAAATTGAAATTGAAAATTGAAATTGAAAATTGAAATTGAAAATTGAAATTGAAAATTGAAATTGAAAATTGAAATTGAAAATTGAAATTGAAAATTGAAATTGAAAATTGAAATTGAAAATTGAAATTGAAAATTGAAATTGAAAATTGAAATTGAAAATTGAAATTGAAAATTGAAATTGAAAATTGAAATTGAAAATTGAAATTGAAAATTGAAATTGAAAATTGAAATTGAAAATTGAAATTGAAAATTGAAATTGAAAATTGAAATTGAAAATTGAAATTGAAAATTGAAATTGAAAATTGAAATTGAAAATTGAAATTGAAAATTGAAAATTGAAAATTGAAAATTGAAATTGAAAATTGAAATTGAAAATTGAAATTGAAAATTGAAATTGAAAATTGAAATTGAAAATTGAAATTGAAAATTGAAATTGAAAATTGAAATTGAAAATTGAAATTGAAAATTGAAATTGAAAATTGAAATTGAAAATTGAAATTGAAAATTGAAATTGAAAATTGAAATTGAAAATTGAAATTGAAAATTGAAATTGAAAATTGAAATTGAAAATTGAAATTGAAAATTGAAATTGAAAATTGAAATTGAAAATTGAAATTGAAAATTGAAATTGAAAATTGAAATTGAAAATTGAAATTGAAAATTGAAATTGAAAATTGAAATTGAAAATTGAAATTGAAAATTGAAATTGAAAATTGAAATTGAAAATTGAAAATTGAAATTGAAAATTGAAATTGAAAATTGAAATTGAAAATTGAAATTGAAAATTGAAATTGAAAATTGAAATTGAAAATTGAAATTGAAAATTGAAATTGAAAATTGAAATTGAAAATTGAAATTGAAAATTGAAATTGAAAATTGAAATTGAAAATTGAAATTGAAAATTGAAATTGAAAATTGAAATTGAAAATTGAAATTGAAAATTGAAATTGAAAATTGAAATTGAAAATTGAAATTGAAAATTGAAATTGAAAATTGAAATTGAAAATTGAAATTGAAAATTGAAATTGAAAATTGAAATTGAAAATTGAAATTGAAAATTGAAATTGAAAATTGAAATTGAAAATTGAAATTGAAAATTGAAATTGAAAATTGAAATTGAAAATTGAAATTGAAAATTGAAATTGAAAATTGAAATTGAAAATTGAAATTGAAAATTGAAATTGAAAATTGAAATTGAAAATTGAAATTGAAAATTGAAATTGAAAATTGAAATTGAAAATTGAAATTGAAAATTGAAATTGAAAATTGAAATTGAAAATTGAAATTGAAAATTGAAATTGAAAATTGAAATTGAAAATTGAAATTGAAAATTGAAATTGAAAATTGAAATTGAAAATTGAAATTGAAAATTGAAATTGAAAATTGAAATTGAAAATTGAAATTGAAAATTGAAATTGAAAATTGAAATTGAAAATTGAAATTGAAAATTGAAATTGAAAATTGAAATTGAAAATTGAAATTGAAAATTGAAATTGAAAATTGAAATTGAAAATTGAAATTGAAAATTGAAATTGAAAATTGAAATTGAAAATTGAAATTGAAAATTGAAATTGAAAATTGAAATTGAAAATTGAAATTGAAAATTGAAATTGAAAATTGAAATTGAAAATTGAAATTGAAAATTGAAATTGAAAATTGAAATTGAAAATTGAAATTGAAAATTGAAATTGAAAATTGAAATTGAAAATTGAAATTGAAAATTGAAATTGAAAATTGAAATTGAAAATTGAAATTGAAAATTGAAATTGAAAATTGAAATTGAAAATTGAAATTGAAAATTGAAATTGAAAATTGAAATTGAAAATTGAAATTGAAAATTGAAAATTGAAATTGAAAATTGAAATTGAAAATTGAAATTGAAAATTGAAATTGAAAATTGAAATTGAAAATTGAAATTGAAAATTGAAATTGAAAATTGAAATTGAAAATTGAAATTGAAAATTGAAATTGAAAATTGAAATTGAAAATTGAAATTGAAAATTGAAATTGAAAATTGAAATTGAAAATTGAAATTGAAAATTGAAATTGAAAATTGAAATTGAAAATTGAAATTGAAAATTGAAATTGAAAATTGAAATTGAAAATTGAAATTGAAAATTGAAATTGAAAATTGAAATTGAAAATTGAAATTGAAAATTGAAATTGAAAATTGAAATTGAAAATTGAAATTGAAAATTGAAATTGAAAATTGAAATTGAAAATTGAAATTGAAAATTGAAATTGAAAATTGAAATTGAAAATTGAAATTGAAAATTGAAATTGAAAATTGAAATTGAAAATTGAAATTGAAAATTGAAATTGAAAATTGAAATTGAAAATTGAAATTGAAAATTGAAATTGAAATTGAAATTGAAATTGAAAATTGAAATTGAAAATTGAAATTGAAAATTGAAATTGAAAATTGAAATTGAAAATTGAAATTGAAAATTGAAATTGAAAATTGAAATTGAAAATTGAAATTGAAAATTGAAATTGAAAATTGAAATTGAAAATTGAAATTGAAAATTGAAATTGAAAATTGAAATTGAAAATTGAAATTGAAAATTGAAATTGAAAATTGAAATTGAAAATTGAAATTGAAAATTGAAATTGAAAATTGAAATTGAAAATTGAAATTGAAAATTGAAATTGAAAATTGAAATTGAAAATTGAAATTGAAAATTGAAATTGAAAATTGAAATTGAAAATTGAAATTGAAAATTGAAATTGAAAATTGAAATTGAAAATTGAAATTGAAAATTGAAATTGAAAATTGAAATTGAAAATTGAAATTGAAAATTGAAATTGAAAATTGAAATTGAAAATTGAAATTGAAAATTGAAATTGAAAATTGAAATTGAAAATTGAAATTGAAAATTGAAATTGAAAATTGAAATTGAAAATTGAAATTGAAAATTGAAATTGAAAATTGAAATTGAAAATTGAAATTGAAAATTGAAATTGAAAATTGAAATTGAAAATTGAAATTGAAAATTGAAATTGAAAATTGAAATTGAAAATTGAAATTGAAAATTGAAATTGAAAATTGAAATTGAAAATTGAAATTGAAAATTGAAATTGAAAATTGAAATTGAAAATTGAAATTGAAAATTGAAATTGAAAATTGAAATTGAAAATTGAAATTGAAAATTGAAATTGAAAATTGAAATTGAAAATTGAAATTGAAAATTGAAATTGAAAATTGAAATTGAAAATTGAAATTGAAAATTGAAATTGAAAATTGAAATTGAAAATTGAAATTGAAAATTGAAATTGAAATTGAAATTGAAAATTGAAATTGAAAATTGAAATTGAAAATTGAAATTGAAAATTGAAATTGAAAATTGAAATTGAAAATTGAAATTGAAAATTGAAATTGAAAATTGAAATTGAAAATTGAAATTGAAAATTGAAATTGAAAATTGAAATTGAAAATTGAAATTGAAAATTGAAATTGAAAATTGAAATTGAAAATTGAAATTGAAAATTGAAATTGAAAATTGAAATTGAAAATTGAAATTGAAAATTGAAATTGAAAATTGAAATTGAAAATTGAAATTGAAAATTGAAATTGAAAATTGAAATTGAAAATTGAAATTGAAAATTGAAATTGAAAATTGAAATTGAAAATTGAAATTGAAAATTGAAATTGAAAATTGAAATTGAAAATTGAAATTGAAAATTGAAATTGAAAATTGAAATTGAAAATTGAAATTGAAAATTGAAATTGAAATTGAAATTGAAATTGAAAATTGAAATTGAAAATTGAAATTGAAAATTGAAATTGAAAATTGAAATTGAAAATTGAAATTGAAAATTGAAATTGAAAATTGAAATTGAAAATTGAAATTGAAAATTGAAATTGAAAATTGAAATTGAAAATTGAAATTGAAATTGAAATTGAAATTGAAATTGAAATTGAAAATTGAAATTGAAAATTGAAATTGAAAATTGAAATTGAAAATTGAAATTGAAAATTGAAATTGAAAATTGAAATTGAAAATTGAAATTGAAAATTGAAATTGAAAATTGAAATTGAAAATTGAAATTGAAAATTGAAATTGAAAATTGAAATTGAAAATTGAAATTGAAAATTGAAATTGAAAATTGAAATTGAAAATTGAAATTGAAAATTGAAATTGAAAATTGAAATTGAAAATTGAAATTGAAAATTGAAATTGAAAATTGAAATTGAAAATTGAAATTGAAAATTGAAATTGAAAATTGAAATTGAAAATTGAAATTGAAAATTGAAATTGAAAATTGAAATTGAAAATTGAAATTGAAAATTGAAATTGAAAATTGAAATTGAAAATTGAAATTGAAAATTGAAATTGAAAATTGAAATTGAAAATTGAAATTGAAAATTGAAATTGAAAATTGAAATTGAAAATTGAAATTGAAAATTGAAATTGAAAATTGAAATTGAAAATTGAAATTGAAAATTGAAATTGAAAATTGAAATTGAAAATTGAAATTGAAAATTGAAATTGAAAATTGAAATTGAAAATTGAAATTGAAAATTGAAATTGAAAATTGAAATTGAAAATTGAAATTGAAAATTGAAATTGAAAATTGAAATTGAAAATTGAAATTGAAAATTGAAATTGAAAATTGAAATTGAAAATTGAAATTGAAAATTGAAATTGAAAATTGAAATTGAAAATTGAAATTGAAAATTGAAATTGAAAATTGAAATTGAAAATTGAAATTGAAAATTGAAATTGAAAATTGAAATTGAAAATTGAAATTGAAAATTGAAATTGAAAATTGAAATTGAAAATTGAAATTGAAAATTGAAATTGAAAATTGAAATTGAAAATTGAAATTGAAAATTGAAATTGAAAATTGAAATTGAAAATTGAAATTGAAAATTGAAATTGAAAATTGAAATTGAAAATTGAAATTGAAAATTGAAATTGAAAATTGAAATTGAAAATTGAAATTGAAAATTGAAATTGAAAATTGAAATTGAAAATTGAAATTGAAAATTGAAATTGAAAATTGAAATTGAAAATTGAAATTGAAAATTGAAATTGAAAATTGAAATTGAAAATTGAAATTGAAAATTGAAATTGAAAATTGAAATTGAAAATTGAAATTGAAAATTGAAATTGAAAATTGAAATTGAAAATTGAAATTGAAAATTGAAATTGAAAATTGAAATTGAAAATTGAAATTGAAAATTGAAATTGAAAATTGAAATTGAAAATTGAAATTGAAAATTGAAATTGAAAATTGAAATTGAAAATTGAAATTGAAAATTGAAATTGAAAATTGAAATTGAAAATTGAAATTGAAAATTGAAATTGAAAATTGAAATTGAAAATTGAAATTGAAAATTGAAATTGAAAATTGAAATTGAAAATTGAAATTGAAAATTGAAATTGAAAATTGAAATTGAAAATTGAAATTGAAATTGAAATTGAAATTGAAATTGAAATTGAAATTGAAATTGAAATTGAAAATTGAAATTGAAAATTGAAATTGAAAATTGAAATTGAAAATTGAAATTGAAAATTGAAATTGAAAATTGAAATTGAAAATTGAAATTGAAAATTGAAATTGAAAATTGAAATTGAAAATTGAAATTGAAAATTGAAATTGAAAATTGAAATTGAAAATTGAAATTGAAAATTGAAATTGAAATTGAAATTGAAAATTGAAATTGAAAATTGAAATTGAAAATTGAAATTGAAAATTGAAATTGAAAATTGAAATTGAAAATTGAAATTGAAAATTGAAATTGAAAATTGAAATTGAAAATTGAAATTGAAAATTGAAATTGAAAATTGAAATTGAAAATTGAAATTGAAAATTGAAATTGAAAATTGAAATTGAAAATTGAAATTGAAAATTGAAATTGAAAATTGAAATTGAAAATTGAAATTGAAAATTGAAATTGAAAATTGAAATTGAAAATTGAAATTGAAAATTGAAATTGAAATTGAAAATTGAAATTGAAAATTGAAATTGAAAATTGAAATTGAAAATTGAAATTGAAAATTGAAATTGAAAATTGAAATTGAAAATTGAAATTGAAAATTGAAATTGAAAATTGAAATTGAAAATTGAAATTGAAATTGAAAATTGAAATTGAAAATTGAAATTGAAAATTGAAATTGAAAATTGAAATTGAAAATTGAAATTGAAAATTGAAATTGAAAATTGAAATTGAAAATTGAAATTGAAAATTGAAATTGAAAATTGAAATTGAAAATTGAAATTGAAAATTGAAATTGAAAATTGAAATTGAAAATTGAAATTGAAAATTGAAATTGAAAATTGAAATTGAAAATTGAAATTGAAAATTGAAATTGAAAATTGAAATTGAAAATTGAAATTGAAAATTGAAATTGAAAATTGAAATTGAAAATTGAAATTGAAAATTGAAATTGAAAATTGAAATTGAAAATTGAAATTGAAAATTGAAATTGAAAATTGAAATTGAAAATTGAAATTGAAATTGAAATTGAAAATTGAAATTGAAAATTGAAATTGAAAATTGAAATTGAAAATTGAAATTGAAAATTGAAATTGAAAATTGAAATTGAAAATTGAAATTGAAAATTGAAATTGAAAATTGAAATTGAAAATTGAAATTGAAAATTGAAATTGAAAATTGAAATTGAAAATTGAAATTGAAAATTGAAATTGAAAATTGAAATTGAAAATTGAAATTGAAAATTGAAATTGAAAATTGAAATTGAAAATTGAAATTGAAAATTGAAATTGAAAATTGAAATTGAAAATTGAAATTGAAAATTGAAATTGAAAATTGAAATTGAAAATTGAAATTGAAAATTGAAATTGAAAATTGAAATTGAAAATTGAAATTGAAAATTGAAATTGAAAATTGAAATTGAAAATTGAAATTGAAAATTGAAATTGAAAATTGAAATTGAAAATTGAAATTGAAAATTGAAATTGAAAATTGAAATTGAAAATTGAAATTGAAAATTGAAATTGAAAATTGAAATTGAAAATTGAAATTGAAATTGAAATTGAAAATTGAAATTGAAAATTGAAATTGAAAATTGAAATTGAAAATTGAAATTGAAAATTGAAATTGAAAATTGAAATTGAAAATTGAAATTGAAAATTGAAATTGAAAATTGAAATTGAAAATTGAAATTGAAAATTGAAATTGAAAATTGAAATTGAAAATTGAAATTGAAAATTGAAATTGAAAATTGAAATTGAAAATTGAAATTGAAAATTGAAATTGAAAATTGAAATTGAAAATTGAAATTGAAAATTGAAATTGAAAATTGAAATTGAAAATTGAAATTGAAAATTGAAATTGAAAATTGAAATTGAAAATTGAAATTGAAAATTGAAATTGAAAATTGAAATTGAAATTGAAATTGAAATTGAAATTGAAATTGAAAATTGAAATTGAAAATTGAAATTGAAAATTGAAATTGAAAATTGAAATTGAAATTGAAATTGAAATTGAAAATTGAAATTGAAATGAAATTGAAATTGAAAATTGAAATTGAAAATTGAAATTGAAAATTGAAATTGAAATTGAAATTGAAAATTGAAATTGAAAATTGAAATTGAAAATTGAAATTGAAAATTGAAATTGAAAATTGAAATTGAAAATTGAAATTGAAAATTGAAATTGAAAATTGAAATTGAAAATTGAAATTGAAAATTGAAATTGAAAATTGAAATTGAAAATTGAAATTGAAAATTGAAATTGAAAATTGAAATTGAAAATTGAAATTGAAAATTGAAATTGAAAATTGAAATTGAAAATTGAAATTGAAAATTGAAATTGAAAATTGAAATTGAAAATTGAAATTGAAATTGAAATTGAAAATTGAAATTGAAAATTGAAATTGAAAATTGAAATTGAAAATTGAAATTGAAAATTGAAATTGAAAATTGAAATTGAAAATTGAAATTGAAAATTGAAATTGAAAATTGAAATTGAAAATTGAAATTGAAAATTGAAATTGAAATTGAAATTGAAAATTGAAATTGAAAATTGAAATTGAAAATTGAAATTGAAAATTGAAATTGAAAATTGAAATTGAAAATTGAAATTGAAAATTGAAATTGAAAATTGAAATTGAAAATTGAAATTGAAAATTGAAATTGAAAATTGAAATTGAAAATTGAAATTGAAAATTGAAATTGAAAATTGAAATTGAAAATTGAAATTGAAAATTGAAATTGAAAATTGAAATTGAAAATTGAAATTGAAAATTGAAATTGAAATTGAAATTGAAAATTGAAATTGAAAATTGAAATTGAAAATTGAAATTGAAAATTGAAATTGAAAATTGAAATTGAAAATTGAAATTGAAAATTGAAATTGAAAATTGAAATTGAAAATTGAAATTGAAAATTGAAATTGAAAATTGAAATTGAAAATTGAAATTGAAAATTGAAATTGAAAATTGAAATTGAAAATTGAAATTGAAAATTGAAATTGAAAATTGAAATTGAAAATTGAAATTGAAAATTGAAATTGAAATGGTATATTTCGATACAAGTGCGTAAAAGTGGTCTTGGTAGGTTTGTAGCACGAGCCGGAGGCGATTGTTACAAACTCACGAGCCAAAAACACTTTTCCGTATGTGTATCGGACCATATTTTTACAGAATTACAGACTTTCATGGAAATCCTCCGCTCGGCACAGAAATAATTATATCGAACACGTACAAAAATCCAGCCGGTGACAGCGGATGCACTAGCCCTTTGAGTGACAATCTAGTCCAGTAAGACTACATTGTAAAACTTTGGCTGCAGATACTATGCTTTCCATCGCTGAATTACATACCCGATAGCTGAGGATTTCTTGATCAAAATAGTAAATGCGCTTTGTGTCAAGATGACCGCAAAATTAAAAAAAAAACAAAAAACTTTTGAACTAACTGTGTTGAATTGTTCGTGAATAATTGTGGAGCAAGGTATATGCTACTTTTTTCCATCAAATTCCAAACTAAAAATACCCCATTGCAGCACTTGAAATTTACAGACGAAAATAGTTGGAAACGTATAGCCTACTTAGCGCGGATAATGTGCAATTAATTATCGTGTGTTTGGGGATTTGTCACAAATTGAGCCGCCATGTTGCTGCCCGCTTTTGCCCCAGGGTCGAGTCGTTCCCGCGCCATTCAAAGCGCCGCAAGAACTCGACGCACAGTTTTCAAAGTGTTTTTTAGTTTCCCAGTCTAATGACCGGAGGCTTTCCCAAAGAATTGAATTGAAATTCATGTTTTCAGGGTTGCTGAATCCGAATAGGTCAGTAACTAAAAAAAAAAATCCGTGTAATTGTTCTAGTTTTTCTATCTCAACTTCAACCTCAACCGCAACTTCAACTTTAACCTCAGCAAGACCCGAGTGCAAAGAACACGAGGAATTTAACGATTTTTATTGAAAAAGCTTGTAATTTGTTACAAAAACGCAACGAACATTTAGGTTCTCTTGAAATATATATGGAAATGGTGGGTTTTAACCGAAACACCTGCGCGCCAGTTTAATCGAGCATAAAATGTTTTTCCGTTTCCCATGGCACCCACCCACCATGGCACCCACCCCCACCCACCATGGCACCCACCCCCACCCACCATGGCACCCACCCCCACCCACCATGGCACCCACCCCCACCCACCATGGCACCCACCCCCACCCACCATGGCACCCACCCCCACCCACCATGGCACACACCCCCACCCACCATGGTGCCTTAAGTATCATTTCCTGGAAAATTCTCATATCTTTGGTAACAGTACTATTGTCGACGAATGATTACAACAAACTCTTCCATTTCCTTATATTAACCATGAAAGAAAAAGTGCCTAGACATCACTAATATATATCAACACGATAACTTTTATATACTGGAAGTTACAGAACTTGTGATGAGGAATAAATAGTGTACAGGGTGAAGAATGTGTCATGACGAAAATCAAGCTGAAGAATGAAAGAATGCTCCATAATTGAAAAATTTATCACTTTCAAGATGCATGAATAGCTGAGGAGGGGAGGGGGCATTCAGGTATTTTCCTTCATGAAGAAACCAAGAGAATTGGAAGGGGTTTTCCATAGCAATGATTTTGTATTTTTTTTAAAGTAAGAGTACAAATCAAAACACCGATCACCATGGTCAACGTAGGTTTCAAACACAAGGAATTCATTCATATCACATGGGCAAGAAGGCAAACTTACGTAGCACCAGAGGATATAGGGAAATTGGCCATCAGATTTTCGATAACCGTTGGAGTTAATCAGATATGCTATTCACACAACAGCGAAGGTCACTTCGCTAAAAATTGTCCTTTTAAATCGGGGGAAGTCTGTCGAACTGAGCATATAGAGAACGTTCAACCGAGTCACCCAAGGCCTTCCAACGAAACTCTGGCACCTCTACGTTTAACTACATCAGATAATCGTATGTAAGATTAATCGAAGACCCCTCATAGTTCACAAGTGGCTACTCAAATCGACCCAGTATCTCAGGATCGGAGAAATCAATCATTGAGTAAAAACAAAGCTCCCCCTTCCACGGTAGCATCGACGGGGAATAAGATAATTATGCATGGGGATTCCGATGACGACGAACTGTGCACTACAAGGAAAGATACGCTAATCCACCGGGAAGAGGATGGAAATGCTAAACAGGTCGCCAAAAACGTTCAGATCAGCAGGCAGTCCGAGGAGCTCGAGAATGGAAGTCCTGCCGAGAGAGAAATGGACTGGACTGAGATGGCGGATCTCCTAGGAGACTGCAAGGATGCGAGGAGGGGTTTGAGTTGCTCCTTAATTCAGAATTACCTCGTAGGATATGAGAAACTTGACAATGCAACCAAGTATGCTCTCCATTATACTCATGACCTTTGGGGATTCAGCAATATGCTGAGTTATATACAGAAAGTAGTTCCCCAGAAGATGAAAAAGAATATTCCCAAGCTAATAAAGAGAATTGATGAATACACCAAACACACTTATAATGGCGGAGGTAAGCGTGCAGCTAAATCTTCAAGTATCGAGGAACTTGAGGATAGAATGGGCCAAGAAGATTCTTCTGAGGAGAACTCTTAATTGAGTTACAGAAATCTAATTAGTCTAGAACGATGCGGCTAAGGATACCGTAGACTTTCCGTACCTCTCCAATCTGTAGCTCTCCCAGTGCCAGTGAGCAGAGGGGAGCGCGTCCCCACTACACTCGCGTGGCGCTTGAGGGGTGTGGCCGTTTTGCCCCATTCCGTCGCGTAGACCCGTGCGCCGTGTAGTGATATAAACGTCAAAACATAACCTCGAGATGAGTGACCACAATAAACAGATGAAAAAACGCAAACTAACAGACATTACACATGAAATTGACAGCGATAGGTGAAGTGGAAGACGGCATTTCTCCGGACGTGGTAGCACACGCATTAAATGTGCATGCAAAAACATCTTTTTTCGAAACTAAACTTTTTGTAGCATAAGATTTCAAAACTTGACATTTCTTAAATTAGAATTTTCTTAAATGTAATTTTGGAAACTTGGAACAGAATAATTTTTAATCAAATAATAGAGAAATTGGAGATTCAGATTTTGTAAATTTTCAAATTTTTCAGATTTGAATTTAAAATGGAAAAAATGAAGTTTCTGAAAATTCTTGCTATTTGGAATTCTGGAAATTTGAATCAATCAAAATTTGTTAGATCCAAAGATATCTAAATTCGCTATTTTTTTATTACAAAAATACTTATTCCCATATTACATTGTTCTCTTCCACTAATTTATTACAAAGTGTATTGTATTGAAGAATTTTGACAGTTTTCGGTGAGGTTAGCATTCGAAAAACATGTATGCCTGCATGCCTCTCACTCGACACATCATATCTCTCTCTCTCCGTGGCCACACCCCTCTGAGCGCATGGAGGGGGTAATCCAGAGCTCTCAGTTCGCGGAACTCTAAGCCCCGAAAGTGGAGAGCTACAGAAAGTGTACTGTAGAGTTAATTCGATCAATCACAAATGGAGGTTAATTCTTCACTTAGTAAATCATTCAGAGGTGATCTGCAAATTATGTACTGGAATTGACACAATGCGAGACGAATCAAAAAGGAAATACCTGGCTGACTTTAGACATGGATATTAGACGACTTCCCTTTTGTGATTACTCTGAGCAGTACAGAAAGGAATCATGAATTAATACCTTGCAGCATATAACGGAAATGGCGACATCTCAACTACATCAAAGAAAAGCGTTGGATCATTTCAAAAAGTACTTCTCCGCAAGTAAAAAAGAATGGTTTGAGAAGTTCCCTGATCTCACAAGAGAAGATATTGTTTGGATGAACCGGGCTACAGCCAATCATTACAACCTGAACAGTTCATTGGCTAGGGTTCATATTATCTCACCAACACCATGTGCCTGTGGACATCCAGAGCAAGATATTAATTACGTATTGTGGCGCTGCACACAGTATGGCGAAAAGAGGAAAGTGCTCTAGAAAATCATGGAATCATTCAAAAATAGGCTATCAAACCTCGAAGAGATCCTGAGAGTCCCGACGAGGCGTAATATCGAAACGATCACAACATTTTTCCAGAAGGGCGATTTGCGAATATACAGAAGATGCAACGATCACAAACTAGTGAATTACAACCAGAATTTGAATAATTAAAATGTTATTGATTATAATTGCAACGTATATTTCGGATAGTTAAGTGAGGCCAAAATCAGGGTTCGGAAGCGATATTAATAATAATACTAATAACTAGCAAACGGGCGCTAGTTAGGTTATTTTATCCATCTATCAATTTCCATTTGTTAAATATTTATTTACCTTATGATTTATTTTTGATTATACCAAGTCTTCCTACGTTGACATTGGCCATTCTTTACCACTGTCAATTGGCCACATTTCTGCGTGACCCAGGAGACACGACGTGAACGTGGTAGCCCAGCGTCTCCCACCTGAACTCTAATCCTGATTTTTACTTTTGCTATGAATTTCTCTATAAATTTAAACATGATCCGAGGTCAGGTTTCAATTATTGGGAAATGAATATATTATCATCCTTTATGATGTCAAATTATTTTAATCCAAGACTGATATAAATACATGTTGTTTCTTATTTTTTCAATTCAATATATCGTGTTATAAAAATTTTGTATTACTTCATCGTTACAAATTCTTGTCCCCATTGTCTTGATCTAATATTTTTCCTTAACACCGTTTGGACCTTCATTTGTTCCCTTTAATTGAAATTTCATATGAAATATATATATATATACATTTCATATATATGCATATATAAATACAATATATATATATGCATATATACAGGCATTAATCAAATGTAAATTAAAGATCAATCGAAATTTAAGAGAAAAAAATCCCGATAGTTCCGGTCGGGATTTGAACCCGAGACTCCCGGTTACGCGCCGGGCACTTTTCCAACTAAGCTACCGGGCATATAGAGACTTTCCATTCTCAAATTCGATCAGTAACCACCACCTACCACGTCTGCAGGCATTAATCAAATATCAAATATAAATTAAAGATATAATAATAATATATATATCTAAATAAGTTCACTCAATGGTCTTCGAGGGTTCCGATTTCACCTCGGAGGCCACCCAGTAAGCGAAGCGATGCAAACTTTTCCTAATCGCTCTGCAATAGTGCTCCCTCTAACGAGAGGGTGAGCTCTATTACAGTCCAGAATCGTGTTGTCTAAGTAGACGAAGGGACCCAAGGATGACAGCTTTCTGCATCTGGCCGGCTAATATGTAGGCCTTACGCCTGCATGCTGGGATGGTTTCAAGCTCAGATACGAAAGACTGTTTCATGCCCCCAAGAGAACCGATGATGAGAACGACGATTTTGATTGTGAATCCTCGGTTCAGCCGACGTAACTCGAACAGGAGTGGTTGGTACTTGAGCCGTTTTTCCTCCTCTTTCGTGGTGATATTCGCCTCAGCCGGGGCTGAAAACTCGATGACGTAGATAATTTTATCGTCGAAATCAAAGAGAACGATGTCAGGCTTCGTTGCTTGAAGAAGCCTGGAAGTCGCAAGTGAGAAGTTCCAGTAAATCTTGCACCTCTTATTCACGACGACGGTCTCAATATCTCTTGGAATATAAGGCAGCACTGGCGTCCTATCTATCCCGTAAGAATGCCGCAGATGATAATATAGCACTCTCAGAGCCGCGTTATGACGATGGATATAACTAGTGATTGCATATGCGGGACAAGCCGACAATAAATGCATCAGAGTTTCTGGGGATCTTTTGCAAGCCCCACATCTGGTGTCTGGAACTTGCATCCCCATAACGCGACTTCGATAGACTAACGTGTTTATGACACCATCTTGACAGGCACAGATCCTGAAAACCTTCAGTTTCAGACATCAAGCCAGCTGACTTCAAGAAGGAGAAAGTCAGCTCTATGGACAAACCCTGTTCTTCCACATGACGGAAAAACACGCCATGCATGGGTCTATCAACATGTTGTCGGAGCAAGATGGACTGCTCCGCCTCCTTGATGATTGCTCTGCGTCGAGACTTTGGATTAAAAGCTAATGAATCATCAGCCAAAATGCCATCTCGACACAGAAACTGCAAACCGAGGTTCCTAGCTGCCGTGTCCGCTGCCTTATGTAGAAAGGCCTGGAGCCCATGGAGTTCGTGATCATGAACAAACTCCATAAGGGGATCCGTGCCATTCAATACGTCACAAGCCAATCCAAGGACCAGACGTTCGTGGAGGCACCCCAAGCTAAGAAGGCCCCGACCTCCATTATCCCGCGCAATATACAAACGGGGGGATGAAGATCGTGGGTGAAGACTCCTATGGATGTTGATGAGTTTGCGAGTATCTCTATCCATCTGCCTCAATTCATCTCTGTTCCATTTGAGCACGCCAAACGAATAGAGAAGAACAGGCACAGCAAACATGTTGGTTGCGGCAACTTTATTCTCGCCGGAAAGTTCGGATTTCCGGACCTTCCGAAGTCGCCGACGATACTCCTCTCGAAGCGTCTCTTTGACTCTACCACTATCCGTTACGGTTCGTTGATTGAAGCCAAGATATTTATAGGACTGTTCGGCGCCAAGGTGTCTGATGACGCTTCCATCCACTAACTGCATATCTTCCATCCCATTGCCAATCTTACCCCGGTTCATATGGAGAACTGCACATTTGTCCAAACCAAAACTCATGCCCACCGCTCGCGAATATACAGCGACAACGTCTAGCATAAGCTTGAGTTGCCGCGGGTCTGAAGCAAATAGCTTAAGATCATCCATATGAAATATATGGCTGATCTTATGCTTCCGATGGTCTACGTCGCCCGGCATAGGTTTTCCAGCCTTGTATTCACCAACATGGTTTAGCACAATAGAGATGGGCATTAGCGAAATGCAAAACAAGAGAGGACTCAAGGTATCACCTTGGAAAACTCCTCTCTTATATTGCACCACACCTGAAGTCAGCTTGCCCTCACCCGATTTCATGGTGAAGCGCGTTCTCCAGAGTGGCGCTAGATCTTTAAGGTACCTCACTACATTTTTTTCTACCTCAAGACACTCCAATAGCAGAAATATGAGCTCATGGCTCGTGCTATCAAATGTTTTTTGGTAGTCAACCCAAGCCACTGACTGGTTACGATGATACTGTATCGAATCGCGTAAGACGCAGCGATCGACCAGTAAACTTTCCTTGCAGCCTGACAGCGCCCGTTTTGCCCCTCGCTGTGCATAAATGCTATTCCACATTGGCTGTATATTGAGCAAAATGCGCTCATTCAAGACACCGGTGAAGAGCTTGTAGAGCGTAATTAGGCACGTAATTGGGCGGTAATTCGCTGGATTGGACAAATCTCCTTTCTTTGGGATCAGCACAGTTCTTCCCATCATTAGCCACTCAGGAATCGGAGTGCTACCATCGATGTACGATGTAAATATTCGAGCCAGATGTCCATACACAGAGGAAAACCTCTTCCACCAGAAGGCGTTGATACAATCTGGACCCGGAGCGGCATGGTTCTTCATACCTCGCAGCACATTCTTAATTTCTTCCTGGGTGACCGGGGCAAATTCCGCATGTTGCCTGTGATGTTCTTGACAGGCTTCGCGGAACTTCCTGAGGGCTGGAGTGTCTCTCACGAGGTCAGGGACATGACCATACAATTCTCCCCAAAACTCCTCAACTTGCTCAACCGAAGGCATCTTGTCGGGCATTGGCGTTGGCGGTTCAAACCAACGATTGGGATCAGAGTGGAAAAGTGTATTCTCAACCACTCGCCTCAATCGTTTTTCCAACGACCGCTTCGCTGTCCCCAGAACTTGCACTCTTTCGACAAATCTCTCCTTAATGACAAGAAGAGTTGTCTTATTCAATATGTGATGATGGTAGCGCAGGTTCGCACTTATTTTCCGAATTCGAGCTGTGAAGCTCCTACCACTCGTGATAAAATCAATCACACATTGAATCTGCGACGCATGCTTCCGAGCCTCTTCGATCTTTCCTTGGAGCTGTGCGATACGTCTCCTCATTTTCACCTTATATGGGCCAGGACGGGGCTTTGGCGTAGTGGGTAGAGTGTCTGCCTACTATTCCAAAGGTCCCGCGTTCAATTCCCGCTCACTACAAATACTTTTTCTGAAAAATATTTTCTCACGGACTCCGTCCGATGGCAGGAACATTCCGTGTGTGCTATCGGCGGTATCCATGAAGTGAGACCGTGAGCCGGGACCGAACGCGACCCGTCGCGCGGGGGGAGGGAGGGAGGGTTCCATCGTAGACGCCCGCCATCGTATCACAGGGGTTTCCGGAGGTTTACCCTGTGATTAGAAATACGATGAGCTGAAATGGCGAAGTGGGCCCCAGCCGCAATGGGTGGGTACTCTGATCCGTAGTATTGCCCATGAAGTAATGCCTACCAGCGGTTACGTGGGTGAATACGAATAGAGAAAGAGTAATCTAACAGCGGTTACGTGGGTGAATACGAATAGAGCAAGGGTAGAAAAAAAAAACTTTTAAATTGTGTCAGAATGATGGGAAATGTCGAAAAACATGAAAATATTGTAAAAATTTAGCTTTTCATTTCCGGGGTGATTACACTAACTTGCTAACATCAGGAAGTTGAAAGAAGTCAAGGTGGCCATTTTGTCTCAACTTTCGGTTAAAAAATAATTAATTTGTTTCCTTGAGGCGGCCATTTTCCCCCCACCCCTATCCGTCGGTTTGGATATCTTACAGTTCTGTTAAAATGCGCGGTATGCCACAGAATGATCGCCTCGATTATGTGGTCGCTTCATATATCGCATAAGTATAATATGTTTCGAATTTACAAGCTACAGGGCCATGGTTGATGGCCTAGCTACTGACCTAGGGTAGTAGACGGGAATGCTCCGCTCACGAATTATCGCAACTGCAGTGTCGCACAAGATATATGTCCTCAGCACTGGACTTCGGGGTTCCTCATCTCCTTGATTTTCAATACGTTTCGGCTTCCACGTGTCTGCCAGAATAAAACAAAAAGCATAAGATTCAGATTCGAAGCTTGTAGTATCATTTTGCTCGAGTGGACATTACACCGTCTTAGGAAATGGCGGTTTGTCATATTTGTATTCTTCAGCGTAAATTAATCTTGCTTCTTTACTATTGCCAATAATCGAAATGAATAATGAATAATGAATCATTTTTTTGGTAACGCGTCGTTGAAACGATAGAGATTTTTAAAAAGAAAAAAGGTCCCAAAATGTAACAGCCCTGATTATTGCGATAGTCTCAGCGAGAGGCATGGACTCCCTTTGTCTCGGAATAAAAAATACTACCCATTGTGATTTTGACTTTATTCAAAAATTGCGAACCCTACAGAAATGAAAGTAGAAAGTAAAGCGTCAACTGGTAAAACTGGGAAATATCCAAAAACCTTGTTTTTCCCCCATTTAAAAATTTTAATATTATGTGAATGTGTACGCAATTTTTTAAATTTTATTTCCAAATTTTTTTACCCCAATATGCGACGATGCTGATGGCATAAATATGTGGAAGGCAATAAAATATACAATTTGGGGCATGTTTTAAATTTTGAGATAATTAGAATGAACAATGTACCTTTATGAAGATTGCACTGAAAGTACTTCGTCCGTACCTACAACCACGGATTTCAATACAATTAATTCGTGAAATTAATCTTTATTTTCCCCGGTCATTTATGTTGAATAGTTACTTACCTGTAATCGATCAGTTGAGATGGAACATACTTTGCTTCGAAACACATGAAATTAACAAATTGTAGGCTCCAAATCTTTGGCCCGATGAACAGCGAATTCGATCATGAAGTATACATGATAATATTGTTGGGGCAGAATTTTGTTTAAGATATCAAATATAGAACTTCACTTGTTTCAACTTCGAATCTATGGAGTCTTACAGAGTCTGCGATCCGGCTTCGTCTGACTCGGTTGAACACTCCAAATGAAATGGACCAGAGATCAACTATGAAGGAAGCCTTGCTGGCAGTTACGAGAAAATGAGTGGAAGGAGGAGGGCGCATTTAAAGGGGGGGGGGAGGGTTGAAAGACCATGTGTTACACTGTTTTGTAATGCGTCATTTCGGAGAACCAAAAAAAAAACTGGTGTCCCCAATAACCAAATTCAGCCATTTTTTCTCCAATTTGACTGGACGAATTGGAACCTGCGCGAACTTTGCATCAAAAACTTTAACTTAATACTCAACATAGGTTATAATCCAAGATTTGTTTATTATGATTATATGATTACAATACACTCTCGATACCTCGGCACTCGGATAGCTCTCCGCACACTCCCGAGCGAGGGGAAATTTTCCCCCACTCCGCACGGGGCATGAGACATGGGCGGGCGCTCGAGAATGGAAGCGGCATTAGACTATCCAGTCTTCTGTTTCCAAACGAGAAATGACGAAAAAGGCCAGAATATTACAATGAGCGACGTTAAAAAAAAACACAAAACAACCGAGATCGAATTACACATGAAATTGAAAGCTTTAAAAGAATTAGACGATGTACCCAGTTGAAGTTATTGCCAACACTCTGGGTATTCATCCGAAAACTCTTGAAGGGTGGGTAAAAAATAGAGAAAACTTATGTGCCATTAAGTCTCAGCTGAGAGGCTTATGTGTCATTAAGTCGCATTCATGGAATGGTCCGATGGGAAGTTATATGGTGATGGACATGTTAATATTATAAAATATATAAATATAAAAAAAGGAAAAATTTACGTGTTTCAATATAAGCCTTTGGACATTCTTGGATGTCTCATGACGAGTCCGCCAGATTCGAACCCGTGTTGATGTCAATTTAACAACAATAGTAGATTAAAAGTAAAGTAATGAGTGTTTCATTAATGATTTCAAATTATTATAAATGAATGAGTATGGCATTTCAAAACAGCACGAGGATCGGCAACACCGCCTAGAATTTTTTTACTACGCGCTCCCTCGCACCACCAGCGCTACGCCGTTTTTTTCGATCCGCGCTTCATTTAAAAATTAAAATCCAATGATGTGATCATCGTAAAGGGATAAAAACACAATTTACATCTAGCAGACATATCAATTGAGGATATCATGAGTCCGCCGTACATAATTCAAGATATTTTCAAAGTTATCCTGAAAATAAAAACAATGACGGCGCTCACGCCATAGCGCGAGTGATGGAGGGTTAAGTGGGCGGGAGGGATGCGGAGAGCCCACAGAACCAGAGCTACTGTGTGGACGAATTAGACACACTTCGCCAGTGAAATATTTGTTTGTTAAACACAAATGGTTAAAATCATCGGAAATTTGCCAGGTGTGTGCGTCTCATAAATCTTGAATGTTGTACCATTCGGAAATCATTCACTTATTCGGAATTAAACATTTCATAAATTTACGAAAACAACCAAATAACCATTTTTAAGACATTAGAATGATCCTGAGTTTGTGATACTTCATTAGGTCAATGTATTCAACAAGTTCCGTTATTTAAAGTTTAAATTTTCAACACATGATGATTTTTTATCGTTCCTAACATTTTTTGTGACTTCCTATTTTTATGCGAAAGCATATATTTGTATGCTGAGTTTAAATATTTGGTTCTTGCGGCATTATATACATCGAATGAAATTTTCGTCGTAGTGGTGGCAACAAAACCGTATAACCGCTAAATATGAATTATCTCAGGTATTTTTATAGTGAGGTTTAAAAACCCCATTTAAAAATAAACATTATGGAATAAAAATCGTACATTTTGGTTCCTTTTTCGTCAAGATATGAGGATTTGAAGAAAATTCCATAAATGCATACCATGGGAATAGTTTACTTTTAAAAATTAAGAAAAAATGGAATTTAGGAAAATATGCAAATTACCGTCTTTAAAGACGTACAAATAATATATCTTCATATAAAAATATAAAGAATTAAAAAACGTCGCGTGCCCATGTGCCCCCATAAAAATAATAAGAGCAATAAAAACATAAAAAGATAACATTTCTATCATAGTTCAAGACACATCAACTTCAGAATCTCGAAATGGATAACCTCTCTTTAAATGGCTTAGAAGAAATAAACAAATTTACGCTGCACGTGACAGTGGGGCATGATGGATACCTGGAGTTTTTCAGAAATTGTTCAAATTTTCAATACACTGTGCAATTTTATATTTAATCTGCTCACTTATGTTTTTGATGGTTATTACGTTTTCAGAATTTGAACATTTATGATGTTTATAAAGTTTTGAGAAAGTGCAGAAATTAAACTCAAACCATCCTACCAAAGTACCACGCAAGTCATATACATGATTTTTGAAATGTAACAAATCTCCAAAATTTAAAGAACTATTTTTCTCCAATAAAAATTTATGTCAATTCAAATTTCATTTTCTAGCCAGTAATTGTTCATAATTTTCTATCATAACCAGAGCAGTAAAACTATTGAGGCCAATTTATGGTATCAGCGGTCTCCAAAATCGTAGACCATTTCGTATCGGCTGAACATAAATACAAAACATGGCTTTTCTTCAGTCATTTGAAGTACTCAAGTGACTTCCTATTTTTTTGGTAATACTTTCCAAGGAGCCCATCAAATTTTTACAATACAAAATCTGAAAAACCAAATGTTTGTGGTTGAAATTTGGCTTGAAATCTTTCAGTATTCAATAAATTACTTTGGAGTTTGGAAAAAATTTTTGACTACAAAATTTCCAATTTTAAACACTCAGAAATATTAGATTTTCAAGTATTATAATTCTGACACCTTTTCAAATTTAAAACGTTCTCAATTTTTTAATACGGAAAATTTTCAAATTTTTTAATTTTGAAAATTTCCGACTTCTCTATTTTCTTCAGACTCCAATTTTTTTTTTACACATTATGACATTTCTTATAAATAAATTATGACATTTCTCATAAATATCGTCCTTTGCTTGATTTGAAAGAGGTTTTCAAATAAATAATTCTCAAATTTTCAGAAACTTCAGACACTTGAATATGGAAGTTTGTCAAATTTTTAGAATTTTCAGTGCTTCGAAATTTAACAATTTTTGGAAATTTTCAAAAGTTTCTAATTGACAAAAATTGTTACAATTTTCCAGATTGTAGAAACTTTTAAAAACTTTAGTTTTCATAACTGGCAAAACTTTTTTTTCACTTTGTACAGAAAACACGTAAAATCTGCCATTGATAAGATTATATAATGCGAATATTGCAAAAAATTCGGAATGATTGAAACCATTTTTTAATCAGATAATTGCAATCTAGAGCAACGCCTCTAGTGGCCAAAAACACAAAATAAATCAAGTTTGATGTTTTCCCGCGTTGGGGTGAAGCTATTTGTTTATGGTGTTTATTTCTCAGTGCTACCGATCCTCAGAGTGTAAACACAATTGGACGAGTGAAGTGACGGGCACGGAAGGAATCCTTATTTATTTTATTAACAGTTGAAAAAAATGTCGGAGCAACAGTAAGTAGAAAAATGATATAGAATACATTGAATTAACTAATTATTTTATGAACGTGTTATGCACAAATTAATTTTCAAAACCATTTTTGCCCAAGATTTATTCTGTACAGATTATTCCATTGTAGAAAAATTAATGAGAAATATGCATATTCCTGTAATTTCTATCACATGCATTGTATTTACTGATTATTTTTTTTAGATAGTTTTTTTGACTGATAGTTTCAAGTTTTCAACATATCGATGATTTCGAATTGACTTATGTGAATTCCATTTCAACAAGTTCTTCATAATTTTGAATATTCACACACTCTGACTGTATTACGGAGTTCTACCACAAGCCAAGATAGCCACTTCCCCTCGCGATAGAAATTTCCCCTCGCTCGGGAGTGTGCTATCCGAGTGTCGAGGTATCGAGAGTGTACTGTATTAATAAACTAGTCAACAATGTCCAGAGTTTAAGACAATCTATTATTTGCATCTACAGCTGGCCAACCAAAACGGGCAACCCGCGGAACGAAGCCATCGCGGTATCGAGATGGAGCCGATGAGGAAGATCTGGAAGAAGGCTTAGCGCCTTCAGAGGCGAAGCGTAGAAGAGCCAATGAGCGACAGAACGCTGTAGCGGCGACATTGACAGTCAGTGGTGAAACAATGATATGAAAACGAAGGAAAACGATGAGGCTTTCATGTACTATATTTTTATATGAATGTGAAACAGTAGTTTTTGAATGGAAGGGAAGCTAGCACACAAAAGGATTAATAGTGGTTCTCACGCAAAAACGTACTAGCCTTCGGAAAAACAAGCAGGCGGTAGTCGAATGCCCACATTCGAATATATCAACTCTGTTGCGCCTATTTCATATCCACCAATTTCATTAGTGGCAAGCTTCCGAATGGAGATTTCGCAGGCATAAACTAATTAATTTCATCATTAAAATGATACTTAGAATGGAGATTTTGTATGTATAAATATTAAAAAAATGAAAATCGGTTTAATAGTTTTGGAGATATTCCTTCATAAAGGGTCGTGCTGGAAAAATTCATATCTTTGGAACTAGTCGGACGATTTAGCTCATCTACGAAAGGGTCCATTACCGAAATAGAACGCAGCTACTCTCCAAAAAACCACTTGATAGCTCAATTTTTACGACCACTATCGCGTTAGAACCGACCATTTTGAAACACACTCACGAAAACCAAAAATTGGAAAAATCTGTCATGATTTCTCTAACACGTAATACGTCTTTACATGGATCAGGTCGGTCTTTTCGAGACACATAATTCGGTTGAAAACATTTTGAAATCGATTGAATAGTTTTGGAGATATTTGGCCCAAATGGATACTGCACAAAAATCGATATCTGTAAAACTAATAATACGATTGACTTCTAATTGGAAAGAGAGTAGGACGATGATACAACGGAGCTGCACTTCGAAATTCAACTCGATAGCTCGATTTGTGGGACGGTTATCGCGCTCCAAAGATAGGGTAACATAAAAGCGAAAAATCGACAATATCTCGGAAATTTTCTGAGAAGCCTATGGTATATTTTTCCTCGATATTATACGTCTCATCGAGAGGCATATTTTCGGTATGAAGCTATTGAAATTGGCTGGTTACTTTTTGAGATATAGTCAAAAAAACGAAAACAAAAGGAGAGGTGATATCTCACAAACTTTTTGATCGATTTCGACGAACTTCAGTATCACATTTTATTTCGAATGGTTGGTCCTTTTTATCTTGATGTTCTTAGGCGAGGGCTGACCCCGAGATGGGTCAGTCAGTGACAGGATGCTCAAACTTCGTCTTTTTACGTTTCAGACCATCCTACATCATTTCCAAGTGGAATTAGCAAATGTCAAAATTGAACCGTTGTAAGGCTTCCATTCGGAAGCAAAAAGTATTCAATTTAGCCCAAGTCGTTGATAAAAGGTGAGACACCTTGAGGAAAGGAAGAAATGTTGGACTACGACCGCGGCATTATTTTAAAAATTTTCATTTGTTATTTAATGGCTATAAACATTGAACATTCATCCAGAAATTAATTTGAATATTAGTTGGTGCTTGCGGAGACAGACAATTCTGAAAA